>CM061748.1:19192649-19499058 GCA_030979885.1 Lolium multiflorum
CATAGTGTTGATGTGGAATAAGTTGAAGAAGGCTGGTGGAGATCCCACCGGCGGAGTTTCCCCTCCAATGTTCGTCACATGTACCTCTATATGGCTTTGGTGTTTCCGTCTCACGGTGTTCTTTCTTCACAAAACCCTCGGGGGCTCATATATATAGGGGTTTTTAGGTCAAACGGAGTCTCTGTGGGCAAAGAATTCAGCAAACGGATAAGTGATTTAAAAGAGTAGCAGTAAGGGCATCACGAATTCCTCGGGCTGGTGCGCTCGCATGTGCTCTTTTAAATTTGCAAGGCCCTCGTGAGGTCCAAGCGCTCCAGATGCTTCCTGGTGAAATATTGACGCCCCAAAATCCTAGCTCAATTAAACTCAGATAAGTCCCCCGAAAAGTGAAAAATATACAAAACATGTTTTTCATGTTCTCATAGATTTATAACCCAAATAAAGGGGATCATTGGTAAATCCCCATAAATCAATATAAAACATGGATATAACATCATATATGTTGCAAATATGTGGCATATGTGTCAATAAAGTACAAAGTTCATGTATGCATTTACATTTAACAATCCCCTCCCCGTGGATTCTCCTAGTTTTTATATAATTGGCTAGGTCTCGTAGTCCACACTGGGTCGACATATGACATATGTCACACTAAGAGGGCTGATACTGTCTATTTTACATAGTTCTTGGGCTTCGCTCCTTCCAATCTTCATGGGCCTTGTATATTCCTTCCTATCCGTACTAGGGGTACCAATGCGAGTATCCAATATGGTATTACCATGTCACAGATGGTCAGGAGTACCATCCTGCTCGATCTAGCTACAAGGGATGTGGTAGTTGCACTTACTGTCAGCTTGGAGTAGGTAACGATCACAGTGCGTGGTGCAAAGGTCTCCGTCCCGCACCTCGCAGGCTACTCCAAGGCTGCAGCTTTGTCTCTGTGGAGGTTGATGGCTGATACGCGCGACACACGCCCGTTGGGAACCCCAAGAGGAAGGTATGATGCAGAGAAGGTGCTCGGTGATGAAACCAAGGCTATCGAACCAAGAGGAGCCAAGAAGCACGTGAAGGTTGTTGGTGGAGGAGTGTAGTGCGGCGCAACACGCTGAAACCGGCGCCACCGTGAACCCGCACAACACAATCAAGATACTTTGCCCCAACGTAACAGCGAGGTTGTCAATCTCACCGGCTTGGTCAAACAAAGGATTAAACGTATCGAGTGGAAGATGGTGGTTGTTTGCAAAGAACAGTAAAGAACAATGATTGCAATAGAATGTATTCAGATGTAAAAGAATGGACCGAGGTCCACAGTTCACTAGTGGTGTCTCTCCAATAAGAAACTAGCATGCTGGGTGAACAAATTACAGGTGGGCAATTGACAAATAAAGATTCAATACATATCAATGATGATTACTATGAGATTTAATCAGGGCATTACGACAAAGTACATAGACCGCTATCCAGCATGCATCTATGCCTAAATAATCCACCTTCAGGTTATCATCCGAACCCCTTCCAGTATTAAGTTGTAAACAACAGATAATTGCATTAAGTATGGTGCGTAATGTAATCAACACAAATATCCTTAGACAAAGCATCTATGTTTATCCCTAGTAGCAACAAGACATCCACAACCTTAGAACTTTCTGTCACTGTCCTAGATTAAATGGAGGCATGAACCCACTATCGAGCAAAACCTCTTGGAGTTACAAGTATCAACTTGGCCAGAGACCCTCTACTAGCAACTGAGAGCATGCAAGAACATAAACAACACATATATGATAGATTGATAATCAACTTGACATAATATTCCATATTCAGATCCCACCAAACACAACATGTAGCATTACAAATAGATGATCTGATCATGTTAGGCAGCTCAAAAGACTAAACAATGATAGCACAAGCGGAGAAGACAACCAACTAGCTACTGTGTTATGGACCCATAGTCCAAGGATGAACTATCACGCATCAATCCCGGGAGGCTGGCATGATGATGTAGAGCCTCCTGATGATTCCCCTCTCCTGAGGGTGCCGGAGGCGATCTCCTAATCCCTCGAGATGTGGGATTGCTGCCGTGGCGTCTCCGGGAAGGTTTTCGTATCGTGCTCTCGGTATAGAGGGTTTCTGCGACGATGTCTAAGTAGCTACATGAGTCTAGGAGTCACTGGGGCCCCACACTTAGGGCCACGCGGCCCCTAGGCCGCACCGCCTAGTGCGTGGCGGCGCCCGTGGCCCCACTTCGCTTCTCCTCGGTCTTCCTGAAGCCCATGGAAAATAAGACCCGGCGTTGATTTCGGTCCAATTCCGAGAATATTTCCTTTGTAGGATTTCTAAAACCAAAAACAGCAGAAAACAAGAATCAAGGCGCTTCTCAAGATCTTGTTAATAGGTTAGTGCCGAAAATGTATAATAATGATGTAAAGTATGTATAAAACATTCAAGTATTGTCATAAAAGTAGCATGGAACATAAGAAATTATAGATACGTTTGAGACGTATCAATGTATGCGTGAAGCACACGTCCGCTGGGAACCCCAAGAGGAAGGTGTGATGCACACAAGCAAGTTTTCCCTCAAAAAGAAACCAAGGTTATCGAACCAGCAGGAGTGAAGGCCACGTGAAGGTTGTTGGTGGAGGAGTGTAGTGCGGCGCAACACCAGGGATTCCGGCGCCAACGTGGAACCTGCACAACACAATCAAAATACTTTGCCCCAACGTAACAGTGAGGTTGTCAATCTCACCGGCTTGCTGAAAACAAAGGATTAAACGTATGGTGTGGAGAATGATGTTTGTTTGCGAAGAACAACAAAGAACAGAGATTGCAGTAGATTGTATTTCAGATGTAAAAGAATGGACCGGGGTCCACAGTTCACTAGTGGTGTCTCTCCAATAAGATAAATAACATGCTGGGTGAACAAATTACAGGTGGGCAATTGACAAATAAAGATTCAATACATATCATGATGATTACTATGAGATTTAATCAGGCATTACGATAAAGAACATAGACCGCCATCCAACATGCATCTATGCCTAAATAGTCCACCTTCGGGTTAGCATCCGCACCCCCTCTAGTTGCAAACAACAGATAATTGCATTAAGTATGGTGCGTAATGTAATCAACACAAATATCCTTAGACAAAGCATTGATGTTTTATCCCTAGTAGCAACAGCACATCCACAACCTTAGAACTTTCTGTCACTGTCCCAGATTCAATGGAGGCAGGAACCCACTATCGAGCATAAATACTCCCTCTTGGAGTTACAAGTATCAACTTGGCCAGAGCCTCTACTAGCAACGGAGAGCATGCAAGAACATAAACAACACATATATGATAGATTGATAATCAACTTGACATAATATTCTATATTCATCGGATCCCACCAAACACAACATGTAGCATTACAAATAGATGATCTTGATCATGTTAGGCAGCTCACAAAATCTAAACATGATAGCACACTACAAGAAAAGTTGCCATGGCCGACGAAGTTGAAGTCGCGCCGTGGTTGCTGGTGTACCATGGCCGACGATTTTGGTCCCTCCGTGGTGCATGTCAAAACTTTTTTTCTCGTTTTTGAGGCCACCTAGCCCGACGAAAGCGGCCAAACGGGATGTGACAGGTTCCTGTGTGACGTGGTGCATCTTAATCTCTATGTTCACGGGGCCGAGTCAACGCAGAACTGGGCATCAGCCGAGATGTAGGGCCCGATGGCAGCCTCTCCGGGCATTGTTTTTTTCTAAGACCGCGCCATCCCTCGTTCAACGAGCCGCTACGGCGTGTGATCATGGGTCCCATGTCATCCTCTATGAACCAAAATTCTTCTATTCTGGATTTTTTGACCCCGATTGCTACTTTTCTTTGATCCCTGTCACTTTGAAACGTTGAGACCGGTCATAAATGGGACCCGCATGTCATCCTCTATGCACAATTTTCTTGGAGTTTTTTTGGCACCTCAAATTTGGTCACTTGCCTTTTCTTTCGATCTCATGCCGCCTTTCAAACGTTGATACCGTCGTTGCTAACTGGACCAAAGATGTCATCCTCTATGTACTATAAAACTTTCTTTTCATGGATTATTTTTGGCACCTGATTTGGTCACTTGCCTTTTCTTTCGATCCCCTCGCCGCTCTCTCAAACGGTGATACTCGTCGCTGCTAATCGGGACCGCATGTCAACTTTCTATGTACTATAAAACTTTCTTTCCTTGGATTTTTTTTGGCACAATTTCTGGCTATTTGCCTTTTTCTTTCGATCCCCCGCCGCCTCTCAAACGGTGATACCACTAATGGGACCCGCATGTCATCCTCAATGTACTATAAAACTTTCTTCTCTCTGGATTATTTTTGGCACCTCAAATTTGGTCACTTGCCTTTTTCTTTCGATCCTCTGCCGCCTCTCAAACGGTGATCGGGGCCGCTAACTCGGGACCCGCGCATGTCATCCTCTATGTACTATAAAACTTTTCTTTTCTTGAATTATTTTTTGTCACCTCATATTTGGTCACTTACCTTTTTCTTTCGATCCCCTGCGGCCGCCTCTCAAACGTTGATACCGCTGCTGCTAAATGGGACCCATGTCATCCTCTATGTACTATAAAACTTTCTTTTTTCTTGGATTTTTTTGGCACCTCATATTTCACACTTGACTTTTTTCTTTCGATCCTCGGGCCGCTCTCAAACAAGGATGGGTCACGTCGTTAAATGGGACCCGCATGTCATCCTCTATACTATAAAACTTTCTTTTCTTGATTTTTTCCTCATATTTGGGCACTTGCCTTTTTCTTTCGATCCTCTGCCGTCTTTGGGATACCGTCGTCGCTAAATGGGACCCGCATGTCATCCTCTAGTACTATAAAACTTCTTCTTCTTGAATATTTTGGCTCCTGATATTTGGTCACTTGCCTTTTCTTTCGATCTCATGCCACGTTTGAAACGTTGAGGAACTTGCTGCCTCATGGGACCCGCATGTCATCCCTCTTGCTATAAAAGTTTCCTTTGTTGATTTTTTTTCACCCTCCGATTTTTTGGCTTGCTCTTTTCTTTTGATCCTCGCCCTTTGAAACGTTGAGTAAGTTGTGGCTCAAGGGACCCGCATGTCATCCTCTATGTCCATCAGCTTTCTCTTAGATTTTTTTTCACCCCCTAATTACTAGCTACTTTCTTTTTCTTTTGATCTCAAGCCGCATTACAAACATTGAGACCGCTGCTGCAAAATGGGACCCACATGTCATCCTCTATGTACAATAAATCTTGGATTATTTTTGGCTCCTGATATTTGGTCACTTGCCTTTTTCTTTCGATCTCATGCCGCCTTTGAAACGTTGAGTAAGCTGCTGGCTCATGGGTCCCGCATGTCATCCTCTACGAACAATAAAAGTTTCCTTTCTTGGAGTTATTTTTTACCCCTAATTTCTGGCTATTTGCCTTTTTCTTTGGATCCCCGACCGCCTTTGAAACGATGAGGACGCTGCTGGGTCGGTCCCACATGTCATCCTCTATGAACAATAAAAGTTTCCTTTGGTGGATTTATTTTTGACCCCTAATTAATTTCTGGCTATTTCCTTTATTTTTCTTTTGATCCCCTGCCGCCTTGGAATTGTTGAGAATGCTGCTGCCTCATTTTTCTTTTGGTCCTGTGCCGCCTTGGAAACGTTGAGACCGCTGCTACAAAATGGGACCCGCATGTCATCCTCTATGTACAATAAAGTTTCTTTTCTTGGATTATTTTTGGCTCCTGATATTATGTCACTTGCCTTTTTCTTTCGATCTCATGCCGACTTTGAAACGTTGAGGATGCTGCTGCCTCATGGGTCCCGCATGTCATCCTCTCAGAACGAATAAATGTTTTCTTTTCTTGTATTTTTTTACCAACTGATTTTTGGCTTTTTTTATTTTCGATCCCCTGCCGCCTTTGAAACGTTGACTCCGCTGCTGGCTCATGGGTCCCCGATGTCAGCCTCCCCGTACAAGAAACATGTGATATTTTATTTTGCAGACAATAAACGTTGTATTTCGCTCTGAGCTATTGCAAACGGATAAATTAAATCTTTATATCTACATAAACAAACTTATATGTTGAATCTCCTTGTTTTTTGTTTTTGCGAAGCATAGGACTTTCCTGTTTTTTTTTTGAGAAAAATCCGACCTTTCCTGTTTTGGAGTGGGCTGAAATTGTACGAGTCAAAAGGCCCAGCAGGATAGTTCGAAGGCCCAGATGTCCAGATACAGCCCAATTGAAATCTTTCTTTTCTTGATTTTTCACACCCCCGCCGATTTCAAGTTACTTCATTTTTCTTTTTCTGGCCCCGTGCCGCCTTGGAAGCGTTGAGACCGCTTGCTACAAAATGGGACCCGCATGTCATCCTCTATGGACTATAAAACTTTCTTTTTGATTATTTTTGGCTCCTGATATTATGTCACTTGACTTTTTCTTCAATCTCATGCCGACTTTGAAACGTTGAGGAAGCTGCCTGGCTCATGGGTCCCGCATGTCATCCTCTATGAACAATAAAAGTTTTCTTTGTTGGATTTATTTTTTTCCCCTAATTTCTGGCTATTTGTCTTTTTCTTTTGATCCCCTGCCCCCTTTGAAACGATGACGACGCAGCTGGCAAGTCGGTCCCACATGTCATCCTCTATGAACAATAAAAGTTTCCTTTGATGGATTTATTTTTTACCCTAATTAATTTCTGGCTATTTCCTTTTTTATTTTGATCCCCTGCCGCCTTGAAATAGTTGAGGATGCTGCTGCCTCATGGGTCCCGCATGTCATACTCTCAGAAAGGTAAATGTTTCTTTTCTTGAATTTGTTTACCAACTGATTTTTGGCTTATTTTTTCTTTCGATCTCCTGCCACCTTTAAAACGTTGACGACGCTGCTGGCTCATGGGTCCCCAATGTCAGCCTCCCCATACTGCAAATCCTCTTTCTGCAAAGGTTGTATTTCTAGATAGATAAGGTGGATTCGAATCTGCCATGGTTCAGGCAGCTCAGGTAAGCCTTCTTGCACTAATTAATGGAAGTAGTGTATCGCAAGGTCAAGACATGTGGCTCAGTGTAATGAATCTATATGAATCATGTTGTGGGTTCAATCTGATAGTTCTCTAACAGGTCAGCCAAAATAGAAATTAAGTTTTTTTCTAAAAGGGAAATGCAAATTAAGATGAACACAAACATTAGTTATCATAATAGCTGATCATACATACATACTTGCTAAGAGCAAAAGCTTGCCAGAGTTTTACCACCCATACAATTAATTAGCAGTTCAGATAAGATAACCTTATATAAGTATAACTACAAATGCATTTGCTAAGGGCTCATGGGACAACAGAACTAGACAACCGCGAACTTTATGACCAGCATGTCACAGCGGCATCGAAAGATCTTGACCTTCAACTTTGATCCAATGCGAAGTTTGGCACCGTCAATGAACTTTTTCCACCTGGAAGTAACAGCCAAGCGGCCATCTGTGGGACTGACAGAGTACCGTCCCTCCACGGTGAGACCTTCACTCTCCATGACGAGGGATATCTTGCCCCTTCGGCCAGCATTGAGATCCTTGGAGATACTTTTAGGCAATTTCTGATTCAAAGCAAGAGATACCACCAAAAATTAGTCAATGGCACCAATGCACTGAACCATGTGAGACTTTGAGCAGAGAAGACATCAAGATAAGAGCAGTTATGCTGTCATATACTCACGAACATAGCCTTCAGATGCGTCCTGGTCACCACACGGGTGGCCACAGCAATGAGCTGAGACCTCGGTGATCTGGCTGGGGCAGGTGCATGAGCCTGGGCTGGTACACGAGCTGGTGCTGATGCAGGAGACTGCTGGGCAGGTGCAGTAAACGGTGCCTCTAGAGGAACCGGTGCTGATGCAGGAGACTGTTGGGCAGGTGCAGTAAACGGTGCAGCTAGAGGAACCAGTGCTGATGCAGGAGCCTGCTGGGCATGTGTAGTATATGGGGCCTCTACAGGAACCAATGCTGATGTAGGGGACTGCTGGGTAGATGCAGTAAACGGAGCTGGTACAGGAACCGGTGCTGATGCAGGAGAGTGGGAAGCCGGTGCCGGTGCTGGTGTGGTTGCCCTTTGTGACATCCGCTCCTGTTCCGTCAGGGGATCTGCAGCTTTGATCATGTTAAACCCAGCAAGCTAGAACAGAGGGAATGGTTTAGAACAACTGCTCAGAATGCAGTTATCAAAAGATATGAGTAGAAAAAAGTTACATATTATATATTTGGAAGTGTCTCCAACTCTGTAAGCAGTTACGTATATCTGCCCGTTTGAGTTTCTGATCCTCAGCTCGTCGCCCTTCTTCAGACCGTAGTCAAAAGCAAACTTTCTCCAATCATGTCCATACAAATATGTGATGGCCTGCGTCTTGTAGACATACACCTCATAGACCGTGTAGGTGTTCATCAATTTGCCATTGCCATGCATAGTGAAAGATCCTTCATGCGGACACATCTGGTTAATCATTGGACGAAGTTCACAAGGTACAGTCTGCATGTGAAAATTGATACAAATGTAAGAAGCAGGAAGACTAAAAACAAGACTTTACTATATGCCAATTCATGCTAAACCACTGAGAATACATACCTGTAACTCTGTGAAGGAGCTACTAGAAAGGTAGATAGAGCCATAGGAGGTGTTATATGCGGGGTATGTACATGGGCCCGCCATATTCCCGCAAGCTCGGCATCGGGATGGTGAAGGAAACATGGGAGGTACTACTGGTGCGTAGCGCTGAACGTAAGTGGAAGAATTAGGTTGTGTAAAGTGCATAGTTCAGAGCAATGCAAATGTTGACAAGCAAGTGCATAACACTATGTTACAAACTGAACAGTGAAAAATTAGTGTATGATGAATATAAGCATGCTAATTTGGTGTTTCCGAATTCCAAAAAGCATTAGACAGAGCCGGTGATAATATCAGACATAAATCATGGCATGTATATGTGGCTTAAGAAAATATACCCGAACCCTTGGATGGTTACGGCCCGGCTGATCCTTGGACTTGAGCTTATATAAGCATCCAGAAGGTGGGGCTGACAGTAACTTGGTGGCAGCCTCTGCAGATGCCTCATCAGCAGCAGTTGCAATCCTTTTGACCAATGAAGGCTTAGCAGTTTCAGTCTGCATATGAAAATTGAAGAGCAACAGACATCAGCAGTGATATATAAAATGAATCTATGAGACACTGATGCATATAGTGCTGGATGTAAGTGTAAGAATAGGTGTGTGTGTTTCTGAACTATTGGTAAGCATTAGACAAAGCCGGCAATAAACAGACAAAAATCAAATCATGTATGAGGATTAAGAAAATATACCTGCTTACTGAAAAGGGTACCACCCAGCTGGCCCGTGGCCTTGTGCTTGAGGAGGTTTTCAGAAGATGGTGGCAGCACCATCGTCTTCACAGCAGCCTCATCAGGATCATTTTTTATCCATTTGAGTAGAGGAACAGAAGTTTCATCCTGCATATGAATAGCAACAGAACTCATCATTGATATTTAATAAATCTATGAGATAGACTGATGCAAATAGTGCGGGGTGTAAGTGGAAGAATAGGGTTGTGCATAGAGAACAGTTGACAACAATGCAAATGATTACAAAAGAAGCCAATGGAAATCAACAGTTTATATACTGGATGAGACAGACTGAAAAGTGAAAAATTAGTGTATGATGATTGTAAGCAAACGCAGTGTTTCTGAACTTTTGGTAAGCATTAGACAAAGCCAACAGTAATTAAACAGATAATAATGAAATCATGTATGTGGATTAAGAAAATATACCAGATTCATTAAAAGGTCACCACCCAGCTGGCCCATGGCCTCGTGCTTGTAGAGGTTTTCGGAAGATGGTGCCGGCACCATCGTCCTCACAGCAGCCTCATTAGCCCCATTTTGCATCCACTTGAGTAAAGGCGCAGCAGTTTCAGCCTGCATAAGAATGGGAACAGATCTCAGCAGTGATATTGAATGACTCTGAGACAGACTGATGCATATAGTGCTAGATGTAAGTGGAAGGGTATGGCCGTGTATGGACAACAGTTCACAACAATGCAAGGGTGTGTTCGGTTCTGAAACAGCGTGGAATGGAATGGAATGGTTCCATTTCAGAGGAATGGAATGGTTACATTTTTGTTCGGTTGGGAAAAATGGAGAGCAGAAGAGATCGAGGTTAAACTAACCAATTGTCTCAAAATTGTAATTAACAATTGCAAATGACATTTTAATCTCAAAGTCGTAATTAACAGCGCCTAATGGTGCTCTTTTAATCTAAAAATCGAAATTAACATCATTTTATGTTGGGTTAGGGGAACTGGAGTAGATGAACATTACTGTATGATGATTGTAAGCAAACGAATTTGGTGTTTCTAAACTTTTGGCTTCGAGATCTTATGGGTTTCAACTCTAGCCTACCCCAACTTGTTTGGGACTGAAAGGCTTGGTTGTTGTTGTTGTTGTTGTAAACTTTTGGCAAGCATAGAAAAAACCGACAATAAACAGAGAAAAATCAAGGCATGTTTTGTGGATTAAGAAAATATACCATATTCATTAAAAGATCACCACCCAGCTGGTGCGTGGCCTTGTGCTTGTAGAGGCATTTAGAAGATGGGGGCGGCATCAACATACTGGCAGCCTGATCAGCCGCAGTTTTGATCTTCCTTTTGAGTAAAGGCCCTAAAGTTTCAGTCTGCATATGAATAGCAAAACAAAAGGCAGACCTCAGCAGTGATATTGAATTACTGTATGAGATAGACTGATGCATATAGTGGATGCTCTTAGCCTTTTGCAGCGTGAACACTAGCTATGGACAGACAAAAAAACTAGTTAACTCAGCTTTGTCTAGATATGAATGTACTACCACCATCCAAAAGCTTAAGCCTTATTTATTTTTGAGAAATCAAAACAAGCAAAGTTTGACCAAAATTTTAGAACATTCTATCAACAAATATAATACTGTGTAGATACCGTAGGAAAATATATTTTATTATCTATTTAATGATATTAATTTTGTATTTTGCATGTTACTGATTTTTGGTAAAAGCTTAGTCAAACATGGTATAGTTTGACTTTCTAAAAATAATATAAGCCCAAAGCTTTGGGATGGAGGCAGTAGTATCTAGAGCTAAAACACATCTAGATACATCCGTATCTACAGATAGTTGAGTCAATTAATTTGGATCTGAGGGAGTATCAGATTCAGACTACATCATGGTAAGTTGGTTAAAAAAATTACCCCTGGGCGGTCCCTGCCCAGCTCGGCAGTGGCATTTCGCTTCTTGTGCTGCAGATCGGGCCATGCTCCTGCAGCAGGTGGGGCGCTATTCTCGTTCCCCATAGCCTCAGCACGGAACCTGGAGGTACCAACCTGATACAGAGAATATAGAGCATGGTGTCACAGAGGCTTTACGCACAAACAGCTGAAGACATGTGCTACTTTAAGCATATTCCAGAACAGGAACAGATTGAGGATGCAGAGACCAGAGAGACACTTAAAAGGTAAAGAGTGGATAAGCAAACGGAGTACCTGCTTCGCGGGGCTGGGGACGCAGCTCAGGCTCAGCCAACTGCCCACATGCGTGGTGGCCTTACGCTCCATTGCCCCCACCGCCGAGGTCTTGCCTTTCCTGTACAAGCTGACAAAAGATACAGTGAGGATCAGCAGAAACTACAAAGGTTGCAAATGTCGACAAATAAAGGAAGAACACCCCAATCCAAGCAAAGGTAGCCCCCGCCCCCACCCCCATCAATCACTCCCAGCTCGAGGGTGACCAGAAAGACACCCCTTCGCCCAGAATAGGAAAGAGATGCGCAAGATATCGAGGAGAGGAAAAAAGAACCGATCTCGAGAAAGGAGAGAACATTACTAGTCCTACCTAATCCGCTTGGGCTAGATGCAGCTTGCCCCTCCAAGCTGGATGCCTGGACGGTGGAGGCGAAAGGAGGGGATCGAGCTAGCGGCTTGCATCCGTCGGCAATCGGCACTCGATCGGGAGAGAAGGGGTGCTACATAAAGGGGAGGGGTAACATATTTTATTACACAGTGAACTTACTGATGTGACTAGTCATTACATGTCTCACTGAAACTAGGGCCCATAGTGTGGCACCCCAAATTTACTTGAAGCTGCCCGGCGGGACGCATTGGCGCGTCAAGAAACCCCCGAATTGTAGCGGGGAAATGAAACATTTCACAAAAATTCGAAATTCAAGCACACCGCCACGCGCCAAGCACGCGGCTGTTCCTTCCTCTTCCTCGGTTCCTCCTCCCCTATCCGAAAAAACCCCAAATCCCAAGCTCAAACCAAAAAAAAAACAAAAAACAAATCCCCTGGCCGCCATGCATGTCCTCGTTAACCCGCTGGAGATCGTTCCCGGACGATGCGGACCACCCGCCCTGAGATCCAGAATTCCGTCCACCTCGAGGCACTGCGTGCTGTCTCGCAGCAGCGGCTTGAGGGCGCTGAAGAGGAAGTTCCGCCGGAAAGTGCTCATGGCAACCGTGCAAGCTCACCGGCGTGCTGTATCCCGAGAGGAACTGGTCAAAGCTTTGCTATTCGCCACACACAAAAAAATTGCGGGCCAAGATCTGGTCAAAGCTTCGTCGATGGCTTGCCGCGAGAGGCTTGGAGTCCAGAGTCAATAAACTAGCTGCTCGAGGACTTGGGCGGTTTACACGGATTCATATTAACTGACTCAAGTTTGTTAGTCTAGTTAACAAATGCATCTAGATACATCCATATCTAGACAGAATTGAGTCCATTAATATGAATCAGAGGGGAGTACCTGAAAGTGTTTCATGCTACCAACTAATGCGCTGGCAGGAATCGCTGTAGAAGTAATTGTGCTACTACTTGTACGATGAACTGATTGTGTGGGTGTCGAATTTTGCAACGCGATCATCCACTGAATGCTTAATCTAGCGCCAAAGGCGTACAAATCATAACATACTACAGCACCAGAACATAAGAGTACGAATCATAAAGTAGCTCAACATTTTGCATCAGGGCTGGGTGGTCCTGAGACTACCGGGACGCCCCTGATGATCTCCGGGTGTGCATCCTCTTCAACGCAAAGCTGTGTACTCGGTCCACGGCCTCCTTCTGTAGGCTGGATAATCTCAGGTGCAGGACCTTCGTCTATGAGAGGCTCGTCATCAGTACCATCCACAGGTGCATCAGGGCTGGGTGGTCTTGAGACTACCCGGACGCCCGTGATGATCTCCGGGCGTGCATCCACTTCAACGCAAAGCTGTGTACTCGGTCCACGGCCTCCTTCTGTAGACTGGATAATCTCAGGTGCAGGACCTTCGTCTATGAAAGGCTCGTCATCAGTACCATCCACAGGTGCATCAAACTGAGATTCATCTTCAAATCTCCCATCAAACTGAGAGACCTCTTTAACTCTATGCTTCTGCAATTAGTACATCAACCGATTAGACAAACATCTAAGGGATGCAACCTGAACAAATGCCGTTTTACATATTTACCTTCTCATCTGGCACAACACATGTCCCAGAGCTGAAACCCGTTTCCTGAAGCAAGCGCTTTTTCTCTCCTTCCCGTCCATCCATCTGCAACAAGTTAAATTTGAGTACAGAACCTTGCACAGCAATGCAAACTATTGATTGAAACAGCGGCAACATCAATATAAATAATTAACTACATATGCCAGCACACATACAGTGTGAGCAAGATCTGCTTCTCCTGCTAAAGGATCATTATATGGTTCACCATGCTAAACCCGCCTAACATATGTGCGGTCCATCCCAAAAATGTGTAAATGATCTGCCACTACAGGGTGAGGCCTCTTCTCACCATTCATACATGTGCAGCGCGGGCAATACACGTCCAGGTTGTGACCATCATGAGCTCTAATAAACCCCATAAAGGGTTGAACACCATTTATATATGAAGGGGAACATAAGTGTCCATGCAGTTTCCAAGTTCTGTCCATCTGTTTAATTATGAGATACAGTGGTTGGTGATTAATTTAAGGCGAAGTAGGAAATGTATATCCATCGAGTACAAAACTATACTACATGATTATGCATTTCAGCAATCATGTCGAGTACAAAACAAAAAATGCCCATCGACATTTTAGCAAACAGATCGTGTACAAAACTCTGCCATGGCATTTCAGCAAATTAACGGATCGAGTGCAGAACTGACTCTATATGCCCACGCAAATGAACAAATTGATCGATGACAAATCGAGCGGAAAACTATAAAGTGCCAATTAGTTCGAGCATACTGACGAATTTTTTTAGCAGCATCAAGAAAATATAAATCGTTAGGCTGTCTTGCCCGATACATGATTGAGCTAGAGATAGCAGCCCTACCGTGGATCAACTTGACCGCCGGTGCGTCTCGAGAAGAACGACGGGGAGGGGAAGCTTCTTCTTCGCACGGACGGGACGGGGAGGGGAAGCTCTTCGCACGGACGGGGATAAGTTGTGTACGGGTGGGTGGGGGGTCATGCGGCCGGGCCGCCGGGGTGATAATTAAGGTTGGTAGGTGGCGTTTAATGGAGTTGCGTGTGTAATTTGCCGTGCACAAGGTTGAGGAATAGGCGGTTCCCTTTGCCGCGCGCACAATTCAAACTATCCCGCCCATGTAGTTTAAATTCGCCATATTTTCGTTAAATCGACATAAAGTCATGTGAGTGGGGGAAAATTAGCAAAGTTGCTTGAAAAATAGTAAAACTCTGGAATTATCCTTTAAATATGCTCTACTTCGTGTGAAAATCGGGGTGTGGAAGCATGTTGAGCTGTTTTATTTGTACTTTCTTCATTAAAACTCCCATTTTATGCACTTTGGATGGAAAGAAATCATTTGTACATAAATTTTGACAACGCCATTTGCAAACACTAATTGTTTACATGCCAAGATGCACCCATCCACCAAATATATATGTGGCAAAAGTTTATCACAATCTAGCAGATATGCATAATTAGTGAGGGACCCCTTTTGATTTTGTGCAATTTCCACTAATTAGGTAGAGATCGAGAAGGGTTAATTAATTAGGCCATGTTAGGGGTTATGTGTTTTAATAGGTTGTGTGGATTCAAATACAACTTCTTTATTTGTGTGCTATGATTAATCAAAACTAGATCGATCGACTGCGCACACATTATTAGAGGCGCATGCCTTTGCGCACAAAGTGCATGTGTGTGTTGTTGGCCACCAACGAGAGAGAGAGAGAGAGAGAGAGAGAGAGAGAGAGAGAGAGAGAGAGAGAGAGAGATAGAGGTAGAGAGAGCTACATACGAGAGAGCGATTGAAATCCCCAAATTAAACACATATATATGCATGGCACATTTAATTTAATTAGAGGACCGCGAGGCACCCCTGGCCTGCTTGATGCATAATTAAGTGTCATTGGCCTATATATAGGGTTTAATTAGGGTTTAGGGTTTAGGGTTAGGAGGTTAGGGTTTAGGGTTTAATGTTTATGGTGTTTAGGGTTTAGGGATTAGGGATTAGGGTTTATTTAGGGTTTAAGGTTTAGGGATCATCGATCGAGTGCGCACACACACATTATTAGAGGCACACGCGCCTTTGCGCATAAAGTGCATGCGTATATGTGTGTGTTTTTTGGCCACCAACGACATATAGATGATCGAGAGAGAGAGATTGAAATCCCCCAAGAATATGTTCAAATATATATTAAAATATATGCACGAATTAATGCATGCATGGTAGGCCATGCATGCACACTAATTATATATATATTATGAGGAAACTTAATCAAATGTGTTTTCATTCGAGAGAACTTGTCAAAATTCAAGTTAATTAATTTATCATCGATAATTATATAATTAATTAATGAATCTCAGGGAGATGTTATACAACATATGATCGATATATAGGCCATGTATATATTAATTGGTTTTAATCTACCGTTTTTGCTAGCTAGCTGCATGCTATATATAGAGCATGTTTTTATTAGATCGGGTTATAGCTAGTATAGTTTAGGGTTATGTGTTTTAATTAACTAGGGTTTGATTAGCTAGGGGTTAGTTATATATATATGGTTTAGGGTTAATGCATGTCACATTTAATTTAACTAGAGGACCGCGAGGCACCCCTAGCCTGCTTGATGCACAATTAAGTGTCGTTGGCCTATATATATAGGGTTTAATTAGGGTTTAGGGTTAGCTAGCTGGGTTTAGGGTTTAGTGTTTTGGGTGTTTAGCTAGGGTCTAGGGTTTAGGGTTTAGTGTTTACTGTGTTTAGAGGGTCTAGGGTTTAGTGTTTAGGGTGTTTAGGGTCTAGGGTTTAGGGTCTAGTGTTTAGGGTCTATGGTTTAGGGTTTAATTAGTGTTTAGGGTGTTTAGGGTTTAGGGTTTAGTGTTTACGGTGTTTAGGGTCTAGGGTTTAGGGTTTAGTGTTTAGGGTCTAGGGTTTAGGGTTTAATTAGTGTTTAGGGTGTTTATAGGGTTTAGGGTTTAGGGTTTAGGGTTTTAGGGTTTAGGGTTTAGGGTTTAGGGTTTAGGGTTTATGGTTTAGGGTTTACGGTGTTTAGGGTCTAGGGTTTAGGGTTTAGTACATGTTTAGGGTGTTTAGGGTCTAGGGTTTAGTGTGTTTAGGGTGTTTAGGGTTTAGGGGATTAGGGATTAGGGTTTTAGGGTTGTTTAAGGTTTAGGGATCATCGATCGAGTGCGCACACACACATTATTAGAGGCACACGCGCCTTTGCGCATAAAGTGCATGCGTATATGTGTGTGTTTTTTGGCCACCAACGACATATAGATGATCGAGAGAGAGAGATTGAAATCCCCCAAGAATATGTTCAAATATATATTAAAATATATGCACGAATTAATGCATGCATGGTAGGCCATGCATGCACACTAATTATATATATATTATGAGGAAACTTAATCAAATGTGTTTTCATTCGAGAGAACTTGTCAAAATTCAAGTTAATTAATTTATCATCGATAATTATATAATTAATTAATGAATCTCAGGGAGATGTTATACAACATATGATCGATATATAGGCCATGTATATATTAATTGGTTTTAATCTACCGTTTTTGCTAGCTAGCTGCATGCTATATATAGAGCATGTTTTTATTAGATCGGGTTATAGCTAGTATAGTTTAGGGTTATGTGTTTTAATTAACTAGGGTTTGATTAGCTAGGGGTTAGTTATATATATATGGTTTAGGGTTAATGCATGTCACATTTAATTTAACTAGAGGACCGCGAGGCACCCCTGGCCTGCTTGATGCACAATTAAGTGTCGTTGGCCTATATATATAGGGTTTAATTAGGGTTTAGGGTTAGCTAGCTGGGTTTAGGGTTTAGTGTTTTGGGTGTTTAGCTAGGGTCTAGGGTTTAGGGTTTAGTGTTTACTGTGTTTAGAGGGTCTAGGGTTTAGTGTTTAGGGTGTTTAGGGTCTAGGGTTTAGGGTCTAGTGTTTAGGGTCTATGGTTTAGGGTTTAATTAGTGTTTAGGGTTTAGTGTTTACGGTGTTTAGGGTCTAGGGTTTAGGGTTTAGTGTTTAGGGTCTAGGGTTTAGGTTTTAATTAGTGTTTAGGGTGTTTATAGGGTTTAGGGTTTAGTGTTTAGGGTTTAGGGTTTTAGGGTTTAGGGTTTAGGGTTTAGGGTTTAGGGTTTATGGTTTAGGGTTTACGGTGTTTAGGGTCTAGGGTTTAGGGTTTAGTGTTTAGGGTGTTTAGGGTCTAGGGTTTAGTGTGTTTAGGGTGTTTAGGGTTTAGGGGATTAGGGATTAGGGTTTTAGGGTTGTTTAAGGTTTAGGGATCATCGATCGAGTGCGCACACACATTATTAGAGGCACCCGCGCCTTTACGCATCAAGTGCATGCGTATATATGTGTGTTTTTTGGGCCACCAACGATATATAGATGATCGAGAGAGAGAGAGATCGATTGAAATCCCCAAGAATATGTTCAAATATACATTAAAATATATGCACGAATGCATTGTAGGCCATGCATGCACACTAATTATATATATATTATGAGGCAACTTAATCAAATGTGTTTTCATTCGAGAGAACTTGTCAAAGTTCAAGTTAATTAATTTATCACGATAATTATATAATTAATTAATGATTCTCAGGGATATGTTATACAACATGATCGATATAGGCCATGTATATTTTAATTGGTGTTAATCTACGGTTTGCTAGCTAGCTAGCTGCTATATATAGAGCATGTTTTTATTAGATCGGGTTATAGCTAGCTAGTATAGTTTAGGGTTATGTGTGTTAATTAAGTAGGGTTGATTAGCTAGGGTTAGTTACATATATATGGTTTAGGGTTAATGCATGGCACATTTAATTTTATTAGAGGATCACGAGGCACCCATGACCCACTCGATCGATGCACAATTAAGTGTCGTTGGCCTATACATAGGGTTTAATTGGGGTTTAGGATTAGCTAGGGTTTAGGGTTAGGGTTAGGGTACGTTTAGGGTCTAGGGTTTAGGGTTTAGTGTTTAGGGTTTAGGGATTAGGGATTTAAGGTTTTAGGGTTGTTTAAGGTTTAGGGATCATCGATCGAGTGCGCACACACATTATTAGAGGCACCCGCGCCTTTACGCATAAATTGCATGCATATATATGTGTGTTTTTTGGGCCACCAACGATATATAGATGATCGAGAGAGAGAGATCGATTGAAATCCCCAAGAATATGTTCAAATATACATTAAAATATATGCACGAATGCATTGTAGGCCATGCATGCACACTAATTATATATATATTACGAGGCAACTTAATCAAATGTGTTTTCATTCGAGAGAACTTGTCAAAGTTCAAGTTAATTAATTTATGACGATAATTATATAATTAATTAATGAATCTCAGGGATATGTTATGCAACATGATCGATATAGGCCATGTATATTTTAATTGGTGTTAATCTACGGTTTGCTAGCTAGCTGCTATATATAGAGCATGTTTTTATTAGATCGGGTTATAGCAGCTAGCTAGTATATATAGTTTAGGGTTATGTGTTTTAATTAAGTAGGGTTGATTAGCTAGGGTTAGTTACATATATATGGTTTAGGGTTAATGCACGACACATTTAATTTTATTAGAGGATCACGAGGCACCCATGACCCGCTCGATCGATGCACAATTAAGTGTCGTTGGCCTATACATAGGGTTTAATTGGGGTTTAGGATTAGCTAGGGTTTAGGGTTAGGGTTAGGGTTAGGGTTAGGGTATGTTTAGGGTCTAGGGTTTAGGGTTTAGTGTTTAGGGTGTTTAGGGTTTAGGGATTAGGGATTTTAAGGTTTTAGGGTTGTTTAAGGTTTAGGGATCATCGATCGAGTGCGCACACACATTATATTATTAGAGGCACCCGCGCCTTTACGCATAAATTGCATGCATATATATGTGTGTTTTTTGGGCCACCAACGATATATAGATGATCGAGAGAGAGAGAGAGAGATTGAAATCCCCAAGAATATGTTCAAATATACATTAAAATATATGCACGAATGCATTGTAGGCCATGCATGCACACTAATTATATATATATATATTATGAGGCAACTTAATCAAATGTGTTTTCATTCGAGAGAACTTGTCAAAGTTCAAGTTAATTAATTTATCACGATAATTATATAATTAATTAATGAATCTCAGGGATATGTTATACAACATGATCGATATAGGCCATGTATATTTTAATTGGTGTTAATCTACGGTTTGCTAGCTAGCTGCTATATATAGAGCATGTTTTTATTAGATCGGGTTATATCTAGTATAGTTTAGGGTTATGTGTTTTAATTAAGTAGGGTTGATTAGCTAGGGTTAGTTACATATATATGGTTTATGGTTAATGCATGGCACATTTAATTTTATTAGAGGATCGCGAGGCACCCATGACCCGCTCGATCGATGCACAATTAAGTGTCGTTGGCATATACATAGGGTTTAATTGGGGTTTAGGATTAGCTAGGGTTTAGGGTTAGGGTTAGGGTACGTTTAGGGTCTAGGGTTTAGGGTTTAGTGTTTAGGGTGTTTAGGGTTTAGGGATTAGGGATTTAGGGGTTTTAGGGTTGTTTAAGGTTTAGGGATCATCGATCGAGTGCGCACACACATTATTAGAGGCACCCGCGCCTTTACGCATAAATTGCATGCATATATATATATGTGTGTTTTTTGGCCACCAACGATATATAGATGATCGAGAGAGAGAGATTGAAATCCCCAAGAATATGTTCAAATATACATTAAAATATATGCACGAATGCATGGTAGGCCATGCATGCACACTAATTATATATATATATATATTATGAGGCAACTTAATCAAATGTGTTTTCATTCGAGAGAACTTGTCAAAATTAAAGTTAATTAATTTATCACGATAATTATATAATTAATTAATGAATCTCAGGGATATGTTATACAACATGATCGATATAGGCCATGTATATATTAATTGGTGTTAATCTACGGTTTGCTAGCTAGCTGCTATATATAGAGCATGTTTTTATTAGATCGGGTTATAGCAGCTAGCTAGTATAGTTTAGGGTTATGTGTTTTCATTAAGTAGGGTTGATTAGCTATGGTTAGTTACATATATATGGTTTAGGGTTAATGCATGGCACATTTAATTTAATTAGAGGACCGCGAGGCACCCCTGGCCTGCTTGATGCACAATTAAGTGTCGTTGGCCTATATATAGGGTTTAATTAGGGTTTAGGGTTAGGGTTAGGGTTTAGGGTCTAGGGTTTAGTGTTTAGGGTTTAGGGATTAGGGATTAGGGTTTCAGGGTTGTATAAGGTTTAGGGATCATCGATCGAGTGCGCACACACATTATTAGAGGCACCCGCGCCTTTGCGCATAAAGTGCATGCGTATAGTTTAGGGTTATTTGTTTTAATTAAGTAGGGTTTGATCAGCTAGGGTTAGTTACATATATATGGTTTAGGGTTAATGCATGGCACATTACATATAGTTTAAATCTCAAGAATGTTTATACATGATAGGCCATATGTGCAAAGGAATTTTTTTCCCCGTGAACTTGTCAAAATTCAAGTTTATCAGTGCCAATGGAAACTAGTCCAAAAAATTACATAGAGGACCAAAAGTACTAGACAATAACTAATAGAACCTGCAACTTTACAAAAAGGACCCCAAAACATATAGAAGAAAATCAATCGAGTCCTTCTGGACCGCACATCAGATCTCTGCTCCGCATCCTTTCCAGCAACTCCGTCGCCGGGGACGCACCACTTGGGACGGTGTCGCCGGTAGTCGCCAGGACGAAGGAGAAGAAGGGCCTCAGCAACGGCATATTGGCTCTGAGAAGGGTCGCTGAAAGTCCAAGATGTGCACGGGCAAGACGGATGACGCCGTCGTATGCCCCGAGCTTGTGAACTTTAGCAGCTTGACTTCCCCATTGGCCAGATCTGAAGCACTGACCAAAGCAAGCCTCACCGTTAGCGCCATCACATTGATGGCACCAGATCGGGGTTTGGCCGGCAAGATCCGCCAGATTCACCATAGGCCAGATCTGAAGCCGATGACGAGATCCCCGACTCCATTGCGCCATTCTGCTCATGGGAAACACTGGATCTAAGCTTACAACAACACTAACTCCCTCGGATCCAAATTAGCTGACTCAACTTTGCTTATCTAAATATGGATGTATCCACACATGTTTTTACTCTAGATACATACACGTCTAAGGAAAGTTGAATCAATTAATTTAGTTCGGAGGGTGTACAATATACAGAGAGAAGTCGGCCTCGTCTCCGGCCGGCGAGGCCGCCGGAGAGAAGGGGGAGAGGAGCCGGGGGAGTGGGAGAGACTCGAGAGAGAAAGAGAAGAGGAAGAAATGAGAGCTCCCTGGGGAAGAACATTATTTTTGTCGTTCTGCTCGTAGCTTGAAACTGAAAATTTCGGCCACGCGCCAAATCATCCCGCCGCATCCATTCGAAAATCCCGTGACCAGTTTTACCCTTTTAACCCTGGTCCGGAAGCTACAACCCACCGACCATGGAGGGCTCATTCGGTAACAATGAAATATCTTGCCTAGATCCCGAACCCTCCCCACAGGCCCACACCCACCCACCAACCATTCGCCCCATTAGCTCAAAAATACTCTCACAAGCCAAAGCTCTGACTCTCTACAGTACTAGATCTGCTTCGCCGCCGGCATACTCCTCCACAGCGTAGCCTTGATCGTGTTGGCTGTCCACCCACCAGATCCGCTCCCCCGCCGCCCTCGTCACCGACGGATCTGCTTCACCGCCGACCTCGCCACCGACGGATCTGCTTCACCGCCGACCTCGCCACCGACGGATCTGCTTCACCGCCGACCTCGCCACCGACTACCTCGCCGCAGCGGCTGTATCAACTTCACCGAATACCTTGCCAGCCAACCAGATCTGCTTCACTAACGCCCGCTTCTACTGAAACATGGTCGATTCATCGTCTCCCGCGTTCGCCGCCGCTGGAATGCAAGTTGCCGCCCCCGTCCACCCCGCCGCAGCTTGGTTAGTACGCTGGCCCGTTAGATCGCGGTGTTTCTTTAGCCATGTTTTGTGTAGTTATTTGCAGATCTCATATGCCGTTAACTTTCTTGATGTGTTGCTTCGCATGAAGTTTGTTTAAATGTTGTACAGTACAAAAGCATTATCCGGTCGCTACCATCCTGTTCATTCTACTGACACCTGTGTGCATCCACATATTTATAGCCTTGTACCCATTCATTTGCTGCCAACTGTTTTTGTACTGCATGCTATTGTCGCACTGCTTTTATAGTCGTGCTATGGGCATTTCCAATCTGCTTGTTCTTATACCACGTCATTAGCTCACCGCTAGCTGTTTTCTCGTGTCTGCTATTCTCACACTGCTTTTATAATCATGCTATGTGCATTTCCAATCTGCTTGCTCTTATACCTCGTCTTTAGCTTATATAGTTATTGCTGCGTGCATGTCTGGTCTTTGTATTATCGTAGACTGACTTGTCAATGTTATTTTTCCTTGGGATTGATCATGCGAACCACTTATTAGAACATCCAACATTAACAGCGGGGACGCTAGGTAAGGTTGGAATCTGAGTTCGTGGTTGGTAATTTTGGCAGTTTACTTCCGTTATTATCTATAACCTATATGCATTGTTCCTTATGCAAGAGATTAACACTTGGAACCCTGCCATAGCAATGCCATTCATGCTTTACTATGTTTCTGCCTATTTGATATGCTTGTCTTGGAGAAACTTCGAGGGTGATTTGAACCTGACATTTGGTCATTCTTAATGCCAGTTTACTTTATGTGTAAAACCTTGGCATTACCCTACTCTAAATCTGAATGTCTGAAATTCGTATCTCATGCAAAGCAACATCTAGTTGGTTTTAATTTGATATCTGGTAACTATTGGCTTATTCATTTGGCAGCTCAAGTTTTTTGTTATTTGAAACCAGCTGACTTGGTCTTAAATGTGATATCTAAACACAGATTAAGGACAATGGAGCAGGAGGATTAGCATTTCACTTGATGGCTGAACCTAAAATGATAGGCATGTTGACCACGACTAGTGCACGCAAGAGAAGGACCTGCAGTGAGCCAGTATGTGCTTAGTACATGCATCTTATCTTATCTTGTGCTTATTTCTGCTACATGCTGTTATCTGATCTCTACATTGCGTAATACATGTTTGAATAGTTAATTGTTGTAACTATGTTTACAATGTTACCAGAATGCTGTTTTAATGAAGCAGTCATCATTAGAAGATAGTCGCCAAAAAAGGATCTGTAGCGACCCTGTGCAACATTATGATGTAAGTTTGTGCTTAGTACAAGTTCCATACATGTCTTATTTATGCAACTTGTTATTATCTTATATCTACATTGCATAATAAATGTTTGCATAGTTCATCGTTTAACTCTTTTTGCATTATTATCAGAATGCAGTTGTGATGAAGCAATCTTCATTAACTGTGAGGCCCACAAAAAGTTCTGATCTTTCTTCTGATGCATCTTCTCATAGCCGTCAACCTAGACCATTTCTTTCATCAGACAGTAAATATCTCAAGGCTGTACTTTATAAAAGACATGGTATTGCTGCTTTAAGATCTGTAGCTGATATGTTGACAAAGAGTACACAAGATTCAATCAAGGCGATTGCCAAATGTCAACCTGTTATTGATGATGCTAATAGAAGTCCTCAATGATTCTATGTAATTTTTTTATTTGGGCACATTAATTGCCTTGTAATTTTCCTATTTGTTTTATTTGTGTATGTAATTGTGTGTATCATTGAAATCAGATTTTAGGCTCATGAAATTTAATGCAAGTTGACTAGTCAAACAAGTAGGGCCCTACAACAGATTGGGCCGGCCCACTTACAGTAGTGTGGGACCCACTTTCATTTTGGGCCGGCCCACTTCTTTAGTAGGCCGGCCCGGTTACACGATAGTGGGCTCCACATGCTTATTGGGCCGGCCCACTTGCTCTATGGTGGTCCCACATGGTAAATGGGCCGGCCCTTTAATAGGAAGGTGGGACCCACCTGTGTTTTGGACCCGGCCCACTATCTTGTTGGGCCGGCCCACTTTCTAGATGGTGGACCCCACATACCAAATGGGCCGGCCCACTTTCTATATGGTGGACCCCACACACCAAATGGGCCGGCCCTTTAATAGGATGGTGGGACCCACCTGTGTTTTGGCCCGGCCCACTATCTCGTTGGGCCGGCCCACTTTCTACATGGTGGACCCCACATACCAAATGGGCCGGCCCATTAACAGGAATGTGGGACCCACATGTGTTTTTGGCCCGGCCCACTATCTTGGTGGGCCAGCCCACTTGCTATATTGTGGACCCCACATACTAAATGGGCCGGCCCTTTAACAGGAAGATGGGTCCCACCTGTGTTTTTGGCCCGGCCCACTATCTTGTTGGGCCGGCCCACTTGATATATGGTGGACCCCACACACTAAATGGGCCGGCCCTTTAACAGGAAAGTGGGACCCAGTGTTTTTGGCCCGGCCCACTAGCTTGTTGGGCCGGCCCACTTGCTATACGGTGGACCCCACACACTAAATGGGCCGGCTTTTAACAGGAAAGTGGGACCCACCTGTGTTTTTGGCCCGGCCCACTTGCTTCTTGGGCCGGCCCAGTTGTGAAGGACCCCACATGTTAAATGGGCGGCCCATTTAACTTTTGACCAGTCAACATTAGAGGTTAGGCCCGGCCCACGTAACTAATGGACCGGCCCAGCTATATAGTTGACCGGTCAAACTATGTCATCTGGCCCGGCCCGCTTAAGACGTGGCAGGCCTCGGGTGGGCCTACCATCTACCACGGGGCCAGCGAACGCCGTTAATCGGCAGTAACGGCGTCTACACGTGTCGGTTTGCATGACGTCGCAGTCAACGGCTCCGAAAACACTTCGCAACGGTCCGATTTTCCGTGGCTGGAAGGGCGCCAAGCGCGACGGACCGAAAAAATCGTCGTTGGACTTTGCCTGACGCAGTTTCACAACGGAACCCATATCGTCGGGTTAGGCCCATAGGCGACGAAAAATACCCCTTAGCGGACGATTTTGAGACGTTGTCTAAACTTGATGGCACAAGAGGAGAAGACAACCAACTAGCTACTGCTATGGACCCATAGTCCAAGGATGAACTACTCACGCATCAATCCGGAGGCGGGCATGATGATGTAGAGCCCTCCGGTGATGATTCCCCTGCCGGAGGCGATCTCCTGAATCCCAAGATGGGATTGGCAGAACGGCGCTCTCGAAGTATTTCCGTATCGTGGCTCTCTGCATAGGGTTTTCGCGATGGAGGGTATAAGTAGGCGGAAGGGCACGTGGGCGCCCGAGGGCCCACACCATAGGCATGCGCCCCTCCTTGGTCGCGCCGCCTTGTGGTGTGGCCACCTCGTGGCCCACTTCGTATCCTCCGGTCTTCCGAAGCTCCGTGGAAAAATAAGACCTTGGCGTTGATTTCGTCCAATTCCGAGAATATTTCCTTGCTAGGATTTCTGAAACCAAAAACAGCAGAAAACAGCAACTGGCGCTTCGGCATCTTGTTAATAGGTTAGTGCCGGAAAATGCATAATAATGATGTAAAGTATGTATAAAACATGTGAGTATTGTCATAAAAGTAGCATGGAACATAAGAAATTATAGATACGTTGGAGACGTATCAAGCATCCCCAAGCTTAGTTCCTACTCGCCCTCGAGTAGGTAAACGATAACAACAATAATTTCTGAAGTGACATGCTACCAACATAATCTTGATCAACATTATTGTAAAGCATATGAGATGAATGGAGTGATTCAAAGCAATAGATTGCTAACAAAGAGATAATGACTAAACAACTGAATCATATAGCAAAACTTTTCATGAATAGTACTTTCAAGACAAGTATCAAAAAGACTTGCATAAGAGCTAACTCATAAAGCAATAGATTCAAAGTAGAAGGCATTGAAGCAACACAAAGGATGATTAAGTTTCAGCAATTGCTTTCAACTTGTAACATGTATATCTCATGGATAATTGTCAACATAGAGTAATATAACAAGTGCAATAAGTAAACATGTAAGAATCAATGCACATAGTTAACACAAGTGTTTGCTTCTAAGATAGAAAGAAGTAGGTAAACTGACTCAACATAAAGTAAAAGAATGGCCCTTCGCAGAGGGAAGCATGGATTACTATTTTTGTGCTAGAGCTTTTATTTTGAAAACATAGAAACAATTTTGTCAACGGTAGTAATAATTCATATGTGTTATGCATAATACTTCCTACAAGTTGCAAGCCTCATGCATCGAATACCAATAGTGCTCGCACCTTGTCCTAATTAGCTTGGATTTACATGGATTATCATTGCATAACATATGTTTCAACCAAGTGTCACAAAGGGGTACCTCTATGCCGCCTGTACAAAGGTCCAAGGAGATCAATCGCATTTGATTTCTCGTTTTTAATAGATCTCAACTTAGGACATCCATACCGGGACAACATAGAAAACAGATAATGGACTCCTCTTTAATGCATAAGCATTCAACAACAAATAATATTCTCATAAGAGATTGAGGATGAATGTCCAAACTGAAAACTTCCACCATGATACATGGCTTTGGTTAGCGGCCCAATGTTCTTCTCTAACATATGCATACTCAAACCATTTGATCATGATAAATCACCCTTACTTCAGACAAGACGAACATGCATAGCAACTCACATGATATTCAACAAAGGTGTAAAAAGTTGATGGCGTCCCCAGAAACATGGTTACCGCTCAACAAGCAACTTATAAGAACTAAGATACATAGCTACATATTCATCACCACAATAGTTTTTAAGCTATTTTCCCATGAGCTATATATTGCAAAGACAAAGGAATGAAATTTTAAAGGTAGCACTCAAGTAATTTACTTTGGAATGGCAGAAAAATACCACATAGTAGGTAGATATGGTGGACACAAATGGCATGGGTTTTGGCTCAAGGTGTTTGGATGCACGAGAAGCATTTCCTCTCAGTACAAGGCTTTGGCTAGCAAGGTTGTTTGAAGCAAACACAAGTATGAACAGGTACATCAAAACTTACACAAGAACATATTGCAAGCATTATAAGACTCTACACTGTCTTCCTTGTTGTTCAAACACTTTTACCAGAAAATATCTAGACCTTAGAGAGACCAATCATGCAAACCAAATTTCAACAAGCTCTATGGTAGTTCTCCACTAATAGATTAAACTACATGATGCAAGAGCTTAAACATGATCTATGAGAGCTCAAAACAATTGCCAAGTATCAAGTTATTCAAAACCATATGAAGCATTTTCTGATTCCAACCAAATAGCAATCAACGAAGCAATTTTCAGCCTTCGCCATGAACATTAAAGCATAACTAAGAACACAAGTGTTCAAATGAAAAAGCGGAGCGTAATATCTCCAATACAAGGATGGTGGGATCCAACTTTATTCAAACCAAAACAAAAACAAAAACAAACAGACGCTCCAAGTAAAGAACATAAGATGTGATGGAATAAAAATATAGTTTCACTAGAAGTGACCTGATAAGTTGTCGATGAAGAAGGGGATGCCTTGGGCATCCCCAAGCTTAGATGCTTGAGTCTTCTTAAAATATGCAGGGATGAACCACGGGGGCATCCCCAAGCTTAGACTTTTCACTCTTCTTGATCATATTGTATCATCCTCTTCTCTTGACCCTTGAAAACTTCCTCCACACCAAACTTAAAGCAAACTCATTAGAGGGTTAGTGCATAATCAAAAATTCATATATTCAGAGGTGACATAATCATTCTTAACACTTCTGGACATTGCACAAAGCTACTGAAAGTTAATGGAACAAAGAAATCCATTCAACATAGCAAAAGAGGCAATGCGAAATAAAAGGCAGAATCTGTCAAAACAGAACAGTCCGTAAAGACGAATTTTTAGAGGCACTTAACTTGCTCAGACGGAAAAACTCAAAACTAATGAAAGTTGCATACATATCTGAGGATCAAGCACGTAAATTGGCAGATTTTTTTGATTTTTCTACAGAGAGATCTACGCAAATTCGTGACAGACAGCAAATCTGTTTCTGCGCAGCAATCCAAATCTAGCATCAACTTTACCATAGAGACTTTACTTGGCACAAAAACATGATAAGGAGAGGTTGCTACAGTAGTAACAACTTCCAAGACTCAACAATACAGTAGTAAAATAAAACATGGGTTATCTCCCAAGAAGTGCTTTTCTTTAACGCCTTTCAGCTAGGCGCAGAAAGTGCAAATCAAGTAACATCAAGAGAAGAAGCATCAACATCATAATTTGTTCTAATAATAGAATCAAAAGGCAACTTCATTCTCTTTCTAGGGAAGTGTTCCATACCTTTCTTGAGAGGAAATTGATACTTAATATTTCCTTCTTTCATATCAATAACAGCACCAACAGTTCGAAGAAAGGGTCTTCCCAAGACAATAGGACAAGATGCATTGCATTCAATATCCAAGACAACAAAATCAACGGGGACAAGGTTATTGTTAACCGTAATGCGAACATTATCAATCCTCCCCAAAGGTTTCTTTAGAGAATTATCAGCAAGATTAACATCCAAATAACAATTTTTCAATGGTGGCAAGTCAAGCATATCATAAACTTTCTTAGGCATAACAGAAATACTTGCACCAAGATCACATAAAGCATTACATTCAAAATCATTGAATTTCATCTTAATGATGGGCTCCCAACCATCTTCCAACTTCCTAGGAATAGAAGCTTCAAGTTTTAATTTCTCTTCCCTAGCTTTAATGAGAGCATTTGTAATATGTTTTGTAAAGGCTAAATTTATAGCACTAGCATTAGGACTTCTAGCAAGTTTTTGTAAGAACTTTATAACTTCAGTAATATGACAATCATCAAAATCTAAACCATTATGATCTACAGCATTCTGAAAAATTTCAGCACTATTATCACAAACAGTTTCAGCAGTTTCAGGCAATTTTGCACGCTTTGTACTAGGAGTAGAAACATTGCCAACACCAATTATTTTACCATTGATAGTAGGAGGTGTAGCAACATGTGAAGAATCAACATTACTAGTGGTGGTAATAGTCCAAACTTTAGCTACATTATTCTCTTTAGCAAGTTTTTCTTTTTCTTCTCTATCCCACCTAGCATGCAATTCAGCCAACATTCTAATATTGTCATTAATTCGAACTTGGATGGCATTTGTTTTAGCAAACCTAGCATCTTTAACTTCCTCAGGCATAACTTTCAGTTTTAAAAGATCAACATCAAGAGCAAGACTATCAACCTTAGAAGCAAGAACATCAATTTTACCAAGCTTTTCTTCAACAGTTTTATTAAAAGCAGTTTGTGTACTAATAAATTCTTTAAGCATGACTTCAAGACCAGAGGGTACACTCTTATTATTGTTGTAAGAATTACCATAAGAATTACCATAACCACTACCATTATTAGAAGGATATGGCCTATAGTTGTTGTTACCATAATTATTCATATAAGCATTGTTGTTGAAATTATTATTCTTAATGAAATTCACATCAACATGCTCTTCTTGAGCAACCAATGAAGCTAAAGGAACATTATTAGGATCAATATGAGATCTACCATTTGCAAGCATAGACATAATAGCATCAATCTTATCACCCAAAGAAGAGGTTTCTTCAACAGAATTTACCTTCTTACCTTGAGGAGTTCTTTCAGTGGGGGTAGAGACTGTAATATCCCAGGTATTGGGGTTACAAAAATAGAGGAAACAGATGTGTGCATTGCATTCATGCATAGAAAATCTGGGGAATTTTCGCGCTTTAAAGTAAAACAGTCACAGTAACTGAAGTTTCACTTGACCTTGGTGGAATTGAAGTAGCTCATCAAGTCAAGCGCTATAAACCTCAATGTGACTTTGTTAAAACCTTGTTTTGGGTAGAGATGATTTGATCTAAGGGGTTAGATCAAATGGAACTAATAATCAACACAACAACACTTTACTCAATGATAAATTGCTTGATCTTATAAAAGATTATAATATGGTAATCCTTGTCATAACATATGAACACCTATTCAATTGCAAATCAAGTAACAATAAAATGGAGAAACCATTCTTCACTTATCTTTTCCATATCTTTAACAAATAAATATTTCTACCATGAACCTCATGGTATTTCTTGAACTAAACTTTTGAATTTAAAACCAATCAAAGCTTATCATTAAACCCTAGAGATGGGAGAGGTTTATACCCATCAAAGAGATAAGAAACAAACTCTAAATTATTAATACTTACAAGTTGAGAAACTACCTTGGGGGTATAATTTAATTCACTTTAAAACTAATTACAAATATGGTAAAACACAAGGACCTAAGTGCATAAAAGCCACACATTGTTATTTTAATCATAACTTATTAAATATGTGGAATATCACAAAACTAAATTCATTTACATTACGAATTATAGTTCAAACTATTTGAATAAAATAAACTATGAGTATTTTGAAACTCATATGATCATGCCTTGGTGAAATCAAACATCACCATTCAAAATTGGGGTATAATACTTGTCTTTGACATTTTGATCCCAATTACAATATAAATACAATCATATATGATATAGTGACTCAACCACAAGCATAAAATCATTCACAAGATATTTAGTAACAAAAGCCACTTGGCCATCCAAAAACAAATCAAATGAGAGGATAATACCCATGCCACATAGGATGGAAATATCTACATAGCTTGAATCCTAAGCTATGCCACCTCATGCTTAAAGGATTGCTATGGATGAGAGCATGACAACCAAGCACCTTACTCATCAAATCAAAACAAGAGTCACCCACCTATGTGTCATGATACTAGAGCATGCCCAAGCCTATAAAAGGAACCCTCTACCTCATCCATCCATCATCTTGTACCATGATACAAGCAAACCAAAGAGTTGGGCCACTCCATAATTTAGATAGGATCAAGATGAAGCAGCTAGGAGGTGGAGGCATACCACAAGAAGCAGGTTTATCAGATTTCCTGAAGAACAAGCTACAGAAGATAGCAAGGTAGAATTCTTAGGCAAACCACATGTTTAGATAATCACATCATCATTCCTTGAGTAGAATCCTAGATTATAGTCCAAGTCCTTGTGAAGTGAGAGAGGTAATTAGTATAACCCTAGCCAAATACATCTAGTAATACTTTGGGAAGCCCATACCATGCATGATCATCACCATTGGGTTATGATCATAAACCCTAAGAACTTTAAGTAAGAAGACAATAAGAATAAGTGGATCATGATAATGCCATGATCATGCTTTGGAGAAATAGGAGAATAAGCCATAATTTAAACCTAGTATAATAAGAAGATATCATCAATCACATGAAATCATAGAGAGACTACTAAGAGAGCAAACCTAGATTATTCTCCACATCTTAAGTAGTGAAACACATGAAGGATATCATGACCTTGCCTAGCAAAGATTTGTGAGAACCTTAATAAAGTTAGAGATGCATATCCTCTCAATAGTGGGGGATACCACACCTTGCATAGTTCAACCCTATATCAATCAAAAGGATTTTTGATTGAATAACCCTATGAGTGGTAAGGAAGAGCAACCCTAGCTAATGTTATATGGTGTGAAAACACATATAGAATCTATACCCATATCTTCAACTAACTTGTGAATTAAATTGATGACCACAAGTAAAACCCTATACCATACCCCAATTCTAGTTTGTGTATCACTTGGGATCACAATTAAACCCTAGGTCATACTTAAAATCAAACCATGATGGAAACAATACCTACCTTAGATAATTTCTAAGATAATGATAGTGTTAACCTTACAAGGGGGTTATAATGGAAATTATAAAACACTAATAAAGAAGTATTCACATAAAATCATATGTACATGACTAAATTCTCAAATAAGAACCAAGTCATAATAATAACCTCTAAAACACTTGGTGTACAAATTATTAAACCTTTCAATAGGGAGTTATATTACAAATGAGAAAGAAAATTAAAATGAATACCTAAATTCTTGTCTACTTAAAAAATTGCAACAAGGCTCACATATAATTGTGTTTATGCAAAAACAATACAAGACAATGATCCCCGTATTAGACCTCAAGAAAACCAAATTGTTAAACACCTGAAAACAGACAAGGATTCAAATTTGAATTAAAACTAGAGTTCAAACAAGAAATGAAAACAGAAAAGAAAAGAAAGGAAGAAAAACCTACCTGGACTTACCTGCCGAGCAGCCCAAAGATCGCAGCCACGAGCCAGCCCAAGACAAGCCCACCATCACGGCCCACCCACCACCAGAAACCGACCCACCGATACGCAGATGCACACGTCCGTTGGGAACCCCAAGTGGAAGGTATGATGCGTATAGAAGCAAGTTTCCCTCAGTATGAAACCAAGGTTTAATCGAACCAGTAGGAGCCAAGAAGCACGTTGAAGGTTGATGGTCGCGAAATGTGATGCGGCGCAACACCAGGGATTCCGGCGCCAACGCTGAACCTGCACAACACAACCAAAGTACTTTGTCCCAACGAAACAGTGAGGTTGTCAATCTCACCGGCTTGCTGTAACAAAGGATTAAACGTATCGAGTGGAAGATGTTTGCAAAGAAAATAGTAAAACACAATTGCAGTAGATTGTATGCTATGTAAAGAATAGGACCGGGGTCCACAGTTCACTAGAGGTGTCTCTCCCATAAGATAAAAGCATGTTGGGTGAACAAATTACAGTCGGGCAATTGACAAATAGAGAAGGGCATAACAATGCATATACATGATATGATAAATATAGTGAGATTTAATCCGGCATTACGACAAAGTACATAGACCGCCATCCAACTGCATCTATGCCTAAAAGTCCACCTTCAGGTTATCATCCGAACCCCATTCAGTATTAAGTTGCTAAGCAACAGACAATTGCATTAAGTATGGTGCGTAATGTAATCGACAACTACATCCTTAGACATAGAATCAATGTTTTATCCCTAGTGGCAACAAGCACATCACAACCTTAGAACTTTCTGTCACTGTCCCAGGTGTCAATGAAGGCATGAACCCACTATCGAGCATAAATACTCCCTCTTGGAGTTAAGAGTAAAAACTTGGCCAGAGCCTCTACTAATAATGGAGAGCATGCAAGATCATAAACAACACATAAACAATAGATTGATAATCACCATAATCATAGTATTCTCTATCCATCGGATCCCGACAAACACAACATATAGAATTACATATAGATGATCTTGATCATGTTAGGCAGCTCACAAGATCCGACAATGAAGCACAACAAGGAGAAGACGACCATCTAGCTACTGCTATGGACCCATGGTCCAGGGGTGAACTACTCACTCATCACTCCGGAGGCGACCATGGCGGTGTAGAGTCCTCCGGAGATGAATCCCCGGAAGGCGATCTCCTCCCCCGAGATGGGATTAGCGGCGTCTCGGAAGGTTTTCCGTATCGTGGCTCTCGACCGGGGTTTTCGCGACGGAGAGAGGCGAAGGGCGGCACACGAGGGAGGGGGCAGGCCGCGCGGGGGGCCTGGGCCGCGCCCTATGTCCCGGCGCCGCCTCGTGGCCCCCCACTTCGTTATCTCTTCGGTCTTCTGGAAGCTTCGTGCAAAAATAGGACCCCGGGCGAAGATTTCGTCCAATTCCGAGAATATTTTACTAGGATTTCTGAAACCAAAAACAGCAGAAAACAAAGAACTGGCTCTTCGCATCTTGTTAATAGGTTAGTTCCAAAATGCATAAATATGGCATATAATGTGCATAAAACATGTAGGTATCATCAATAAAGTAGCATGGAACATAAGAAATTATCGATACGTTGGAGACGTATCAGCATCCCCAAGCTTAGTTCTGCTCGTCCCGAGCAGGTAAAACGATAACAAAGATAATTTCTGAAGTGACATGCCATCATAATCTTGATCATACTATTTGTAAACATATGTAATGAATGCAGCGATCAAAACAAAGGTAATGACATGAGTAAACAAGTGAATCATATAGCAAAGACTTTTCATGAATAGTACTTCAAGACAAGCATCAATAAGTCTTGCATAAGAGTTAACTCATAAAGCAATAAATCAAAGTAAAGGTATTGAAGCAACACAAAGGAAGATTAAGTTTCAGCGGTTGCTTTCAACTTATAACATGTATATCTCATGGATATTGTCAACATAAAGTAATATAACAAGTGCAATATGCAAGTATGTAGGAATCAATGCACAGTTCACACAAGTGTTTGCTTCTTAAGGTGGAGGGAGATAGGTAAACTGACTCAACAATAAAAGTAAAAGAAAGGTCCTTCAAAGAGGAAAGCATCGATTGCTGTATTTGTGCTAGAGCTTTTATTTTGAAAACATGAAACAATTTTGTCAACGGTAGTAATAAAGCATATGAGTTATGTAAATTATATCTTACAAGTTGCAAGCCTCATGCATAGTATACTAATAGTGTCCGCACCTTGTCCTACTTAGCTTGGACTACCGGATCTTTGCATGCCATGTTTCAACCAAGTGTCACAAAGGGGTACCTCCATGCCGCCTGTACAAAGGTCTAAGGAGAAAGCTCGCATTTTGGATTTCTCGCTTTTGATTATTCTCAACTTAGACATCCATACCGGGACAACATGGACAACAGATAATGGACTCCTCTTAAATGCATAAGCATGTAGCAATGATTATTATTCTCATATGAGATTGAGGATATATGTCCAAAACTGAAACTTCAACCATGATTCATGGCTTTAGTTAGCGGCCCAATGTTCTTCTCTAACAATTTTGCATGCTCCAACCACTAAAATGATAGATCCTTCAGACAAGACGGACATGCATAGCAACTCACATGATATTCAACAATAGTTGATGGCGTTCCCCAGAAGCATGGTTATCGCACAACAAGCAACTTAATAAAAGATAAAGTGCATAAGTACATATTCAATACTACGATAGTTTTTAAGGCTATTTTGTCCCATGAGCTATATATTGCAAAGGCGAATGATGGAATTTTAAAGGTAGCACTCAAGCAATTTACTTTGGAATGGCGGAGAAATACCATGTAGTAGGTAGGTATGGTGGACACAAATGGCATAATGGTTGGCTCAAGGATTTTGGATGCATGAGAAGTATTCCCTCTCGATACAAGGTTTAGGCTAGCAAGGTTATTTGAAGCAAACTCAAGGATGAACAAGTGCAGCAAAACTCACATAAAAGACATATTGTAAACATTATAAGACTCTACACCGTCTTCCTTGTTGTTCAAAACTCAATACTAGATATTATCTAGACCTTAGAGAGACCAAATATGCAAATCAAATTTTAGCAAGCTCTATGTATTTCTTCATTAATGGGTGCAAAGCATATGATGCAAGAGCTTAAACATGAGCACAACAATTTCCAAGTATCACATTATCCAAGACATTTTAGAATTACTACTTGTAGCATTTTCCAATTCCAACCATATAACATTTATTTAATTCGAACCTTTCGCTCAAAGCACAATTGAAAACATATGTAGCATAAATTCCAACCATATAACAATTTAACGAAGAAGAAACATGAACATTATGAGTAAAGCCTAAGGACATATGTGTCCATATGCAACAGCGGAGCGTGTCTCTCTCCCACAAAGTGAATGCTAGGATCCATTTTATTCAAACAAAAACAAAAACAAAAGCAAACCGACGCTCCAAGTAAAGAACACAAGATGTGATGAATAAAAATATAGTTTCAGGGGAGGAACCTGATGATGTTGTCGATGAAGAAGGGGATGCCTTGGGCATCCCCAAGCTTAGACGCTTGAGTCTTCTTAAAATATGCAGGGGTGAACCACGGGGTCATCCCCAAGCTTAGAGCTTTCACTCCTCTTGATCATAGTATATCATTCTCCTCTCTTGACCCTTGAAAACTTCCTTCACACCAAACTTCAAGCAAACTCATTAGAGGGTTAGTGCACAATTAATAATTCACACATTCAGAGGTGACACAATCATTCTTTACACTTCTGGACATTGCATAAAGCTACTGGACATTAATGGATCAAAGAAATAAATCCAACATAGCAAAAGAGGCAATGCGAAATAAAAGGCAGAATCTGTCAAAAACAGAACAGTCCAGTAAAGACGAATTTAAAGCGGCACCAGACTTGCTCAAATGGAAAAACTCAAAACTAATGAAAGTTGCGTACATATCTGAGGATCACGCTCGTAAATTGGCAGATTTTTTCGAATTTTCTACAGAGAACTGTGCCCAGATTCGTGACAGACAGCAATGCTGTTTCTGCGCAGCGATCCCAAATATAACATCAACTTTGACATAGAAACTTTACTTGGCACAAAAACATGATAAGGAGAGGTTGCTACAGTAGTAAACAACTTCCAAGACTCAAATATAAAAAAAAGTACTGTAGTAAAAACATGGGTTGTCTCCCATAAGCGCTTTTCTTTAACGCCTTTCAGCTAGGCGCAGAAAGTGCAAATCAAGTAACATCGAGAGTAGAAGCATCAACATTATTATTTTTCATGCAAACACAACTTGTTGCAGAGGGTACTTTAGGTGCTCCATTATCTAAATTCTCTATGGTGGTGCTAGGGGTTTTAGAAATTTTAGGCCTATAATAATTCTTTTGTTTAGGCACTTTAGAGGCGTACATGAATTTTTGCTCTTTACCCACATAAGCTTTCTCATTATACTTGAGAGAAGAAAAGGTTGAACCCAAGGTTCCCATAGCTTTTTCAAGTTCATCAATCCTATTGGTTTGATTATCATGGACAACACAAGTTCCTAGGACACTAATTTTTTCATCAATTCCTCCTAAGGATTTATCAAGTTCATAAGTTTTGTCAAATAACATTCCCAATTTAGTTTCAACACTTGGAAAATTTTTCTCTATGATTTCCAATTTTTTCATAACATCTTCAATTTTAACTTCATTAACAGGTGGTATTCCAACTAGACTCTCAATGATGCAACTAGCTTCTAAAACGGGAGTACCTAGGAAATTACCTCCCGAAAGAGTATCAAGAACATACCTATTCCAACTAGATAAACCAACATAAAAGTTCCTAAGAAGGATAGTGGTGGAGTGTTTCTTGATGCACCTTTGATGAGCATTACTAATTCTATACCAAGCATCTTTAAAACTTTCTCCACCTTGTTGCTTAAAAGAACGAACTTCAACTTCAGGATTACTCATGATAACAGCAATAAAGTAAACTAGGCAAATAAAGTAAAGACAAGTAACTAATTTTTTTGTGTTTTCGATATAGAGAGCAAGACAAAAATAAAGTAAAACTAGCAACTAATTTTTTTGTATTTTGATTTAGTGCAGCAAACAAAGTAGTAAATAAAATAAATCAAGACAAAAACAAAGTAAAGAGATTGGGAAGTGGAGACTCCCCTTGCAGCGTGTCTTGATCTCCAACGGCGCCAGAAATTTAGCTTGATACGCGTAGATGCACACGTCCGTTGGGAACCCCAAGTGGAAGGTATGATGCGTATAGAAGCCCTCAGGTATGAAACCAAGGTTTAATCGAACCAGGGAGCCAAGAAGCACGTTGAAGGTTGATGGTCGCGAAATGTGATGCGGCGCAACACCAGGGATTCCGGCGCCAACGCGGAACCTGCACAACACAACCAAAGTACTTTGTCCCAACGAAACAGTGAGGTTGTCAATCTCACCGGCTTGCTGTAACAAAGGATTAAACGTATCGAGTGGAAGATGTTTGCAAAGAAAATAGTAAAACACAATTGCAGTAGATTGTATGCTATGTAAAGAATAGGACCGGGGTCCACAGTTCACTAGAGGTGTCTCTCCCATAAGATAAAAGCATGTTGGGTGAACAAATTACAGGGGCAATTGACAAATAGAGAAGGGCATAACATTGCATATACATGATATGATAAATATAGTGAGATTTAATCCGGGCATTACGACAAAGTACATAGACCGCCATCCAACCGCATCTATGCCTAAAAAGTCCACCTTCAGGTTATCATCCGAACCCCATTCGTATTAAGTTGCTAAGCAACACAATTGCATTAAGTATGGTGCGTAATGTAATCGACAACTACATCCTTAGACATAGAATCAATGTTTTATCCCTAGTGGCAACAGCACATCACAACCTTAGAACTTTCTGTCACTGTCCCATGTGTCAATGAAGGCATGAACCCACTATCGAGCATAAATACTCCCTCTTGGAGTTAAGAGTAAAAACTTGGCCAGAGCCTCTACTAATAACGGAGAGCATGCAAGATCATAAACAACACATAAACAATAGATTGATAATCACCATAATCATAGTATTCTCTATCCATCGGATCCCGACAAACACAACATATAGAATTACATATAGATGATCTTGATCATGTTAGGCAGCTCACAAGATCCACCAATGAAGCACAACAAGGAGAAGACGACCATCTAGCTACTGCTATGGACCCATGGTCTAGGGGTGAACTACTCACTCATCACTCCGGAGGCGACCATGGCGGTGTAGAGTCCTCCCGGAGATGAATCCCCTCTCCGGCAGGGTGCCGGAGGCGATCTCCTGAATCCCCCGAGATGGGATTCGCGGCGGCGGCGTCTCTCGAAGGTTTTCCGCACCGTGGCTCTCGGTCGGGGTTGACGGAGGCTTTAGTAGGCGGAAGGGCAACGCAGGGGCCACACGAGGAGCCCAGGCAGGCCGGCGCGGCCAGGGCCTGGGCCGCGCCGCCCTATCCCCCGGCTGCCTCGTGGCCCCACTTCGTTATCTCTTCGGTCTTCTGAAGCTTCGTGCAAAAATAGGACCCTGGGCGAAGATTTCGTCCAATTCCGAGAATATTTCCTTACTAGGATTTCTGAAACCAAAACAAAGCAACCGGCTCTTCGGCATCTTGTTAATAGGTTAGTTCCGTAAAATGCATAAATATGGCATAGAATGTGCATAAAACATGTAGGTATCATCAATAAAGTAGCATGGAACATAAGAAATTATCGATACGTTGGAGACGTATCACCCACCTACCCCTTCACCAAAATATCGAGGACGAGTTCATCCTCATCCTCTCCATCGTGCTGGAGGCCACGGCGACGCCGTGATCGTCTTCCCCTTCGTGCTGGCGCCCTCTCCGCGACCAACGACGTGACGAGGATCGTCCGAGCGCCGTATAAAAGCCCCGGGTCGAGCCCTAGCTTCGGTTTTCTTCCTCCCCTGCTAAATTCTCCCCAATCCGAAACCCTACCGAGCCGGTCGTCGACGCCGTCGACTGGGCGTCCCCATGCCAAGCCGTGACCACCAACAGCATCGCCGTCCTCTACTTGCTCAAACCAAGAGAGGAATCGAGCTGGGGAGGTCCACAGCACCTGCGCCGAGCTCGTCTTCTCCGACGCCGGTGCGGCCCAATCCGGCGAATCACGCCATCTCCGACCATGCCGTCATGCGCATCATGCTCCTGGTGAGCTCCTCGATCTCCTGGTGTGCCCGCTTTGCTCAATCATGTACCGTAGACACGCCGCGTCGTTCAACCGTGCCGCCGCCGCAGAACCATCACCGCCGGTCGCTCTCCGGCGACCTAATCAGAGCGGCGCCGCCACCATTGGGTTCGCCTCGGCGTCCCCTATCCGTCAAGCATCCACACACCCCCGCGGGAACCGTATCTCGCCGGCGATTGCCGCCAGTACCCGCCGGCAGTGAGCCTCCCTGCCACCGTGGCAATTTTGACCTTGGTCAATGCACGTGTGGCAGGTGACATGGCCACAGGCCCACGAGTCAGTGACTCTGTGGGTAGAATAGCCGGGTGTAGTTAGTCGTTTCATTTAAAATTAAATCCAGGAAATATCTGAAACTTTGCAAGTTCATATAAAAATTCAATTTAGCTCAGAAAAATATAAATAAGATATCAAAATTCTTATAAAAATAAAATCTATCCAATAAAAATATAATATGAAATTTTTATTTTTAATAAAAATTTAATTATTTAATACTTAATAATTAAGCCTTTTCTTTTATTCTTTATTGAATTAAAATTCAATAATTAGGAAAACTTTCCAAATTAAATAAAAACCAGTAAATAAATAAAGAAAACATTAAAACTAATTTTCTTTATTTATTTTGTTAAATCCTTATTAGAAGGATTTAAACCCTAATTAATAATTACCTTAATTATTAATTCTTTAAAAATAATAAAAGGACAAATCCAATATTATTTTTATTTCAAAGTTATTAATAACTTCAACTTTATTAATGAAGTTATTAAGCCAAGAATTATAGAGTAAATAGTAAACCCTAGTTCTATATGGGAGGAAACTAGAAACCTATCATTTCATGAGAAACCCTAAAACCCTAACTCCATTAGGAACCCTAGCTCCCATATTAAATATGAACCTTAATTTGTTTCTAAACCTAAACCCTAGATTAGAATATGTGATCATGCTACTTTCCTTTCAAACACAGAACCATAATAGCAACTAAATAATTTCCATGACCACATAAAATGTAGGAACCCTAACACTAGTTAATTGCTATGCTATGTTCTCATCTAAATAAAACTTGTTGATCTAGTAGGATCAACCAAGTACAAAACCCTAGTTCCTATTACCAAAGCCATCATCCTTATTGATCCCTAATTAGCATCACACCCTTGTGATGAACCTTAATAGCAACCATACCTACTATTTTACGTTACAGAACCCTGTTCCACTAAACCCTACTAGTGTTAGATGTTTATGAACCATCTTATTTAGGAATCCATTATTCCTTACCTAGTGGACCCAATAGCAAACCTTAGACAACCTCAACCTTAATTGAAACACTTCTTATTAATTAAGAAGTATGTTCTTCAACAGTTATTCTTTTGAAGAAAACAAAGAGTAGTCATCAACCTTGTCTAATAGGACCTATAAACCCTAGCTAGCAATCACCAGCAAGATGAACCAACCTTGATAGCAACCTTGTATAAACAATTACTTAGGATACCTAGGCTTAACTCAATCTTGTAAGCCCTAGGTGTTGATGAATCCAACATTGTTGTGATCCATCTAATTCCTACTCTAGAAACCAATTAGAACCATAGTAAACCATAGAACTCCACAACCCTAATTATCATACTTGTTCTTTATTAAAGAACATGTTCTTCAAAAGTTATTCTTTTGAAGGATATAATAATAACCATTAACCATGCCATATTACTAAAACCAACAACTGTTCATTACATGTTATGATTATACTAAATGCTATTGTTGTGTGCTAGTAATATTATTATTAGTGTAATATATTGCATTACTTGCTTATGATACCAAGTAATCAACCTTAATAAGAACCTTGTGTGTAAATCATTCTAACAGTACAACACACCCTAAACAAATCATTACAACTCACTAATCCTAAATCATCGGGGTTAGGTCACGCTTAGAGCGATTGCATCTCATACTTATGCATTATTGCATCCTTGCTGATTTTAAACATCGTCCTTACCAGGATCGATGATGCTATTTCAGAATTTGGAGTTATTGCGTATCAAGACCTTGCCTGCATAGTCTTGCAACAAGAAAGGCAAGTTCATCGCTTGCTCATGTCATTTGAGTATTTTACCAAATTACTTGCAAAGTACTATATTTATCACTATTGCATAAAAAGCAAAACCACTATTTTCATAACTATGAATATGACTATGTGGTGGGCAATGGAACCATGGATTGTGTTGATATGGTGGAGGTTCCATTGCAAGGATTATATCCATCTAGGATTAAACAACAAATGTCGTCCAGTGATTCTTGTGCCGTAATACCCGTGTTAACCATAAGATCCGGAAGTGGGACGGAGTAGCCAATTGTATTTCCACCTCTCGTACATCAACGGACGCGCTTTACCGGAGAACACTTGAATCCTAGGGTGCATTTGGTGGCTGTCAACACCCGGATTAAAGTCCAGATGCCTATTGTCATTCATCGCAATCCTGGAATATTGTTGTTGCGAGACATAACAGTTGAATACCATAGAGTCATCATTTATTACAACACATAATGTCTTACACCATATATTACATTATTCAATATTACACAAATAGTTGATCTAAACGATCAACGAACATAGATAACTAGCGGAAGCGTCGTAGTAGGTAGAACTATCTATCCACAGGCCAACGCTTGACGTTAGAAGCATCCTAGTTCTGGTAGACGTCTTGTTGACCGTCATCCTCGTACTGTTGCTCCTCTTCATAGTCTGGCATTGGAATAGCCAGGGACACAGCCATGAGTACTTAAGTACTCGCAAACTAACACTAATGTAAGTAATTATCAATATTAATGGTTGCTAAGCTCTAGGTTTATTTGCATAAAGCCAAGTTTATTTTGTAAGTATTTAGTAAAGATGCTTGAATCTCTAGACTAACTCAAGTGGGAACATTAGTGTCATTCCCACCACCTCAGTGGTGTTTTTCAACAATTCAAGTCACCGTTCAAAATCATCATTCCTTTTTAAGACAAGTTCACAACGAACAGTATGGCCTTTCCAATCGTCCGTAACCGTGGACACGGCTATTCGAATAGTTTTAACACTGCAGAGGTTGCACACTTGTGCCACAACATTTGATTACATCCGTCGAGACAACTCTGAATAATCGTAACTCAGACGCGGATCATCAACCCTAACCTTTCATTTACACCCCCTAGTATAGGCACCTCTCCCCATGAGCTTGGCCTCCCGGTGAAAACCAACTGTTCCCGGGAACTGCACAGGGCTTGGGCCGGACAATTCACCTCATTCACATCATTTCACATTTCTCGGAGGCAGCCTCGGCATAACCCCTATGACGCTTGTTTAGAGGGAACCCATACTAAGACATATAAACTTCTAGTTAGACCCTACCCATAATCAGGTATTGTGGGGGTACTTGTGTATTGGAAAGGTATCGCATCCAACCATCATCAGTTTTCAATCAAAAATCACTATCTTCTCTTGGTCATATTCACCTTAATATTCCTTTCATAATTTCACCATCATCATCCAAATGTTCCCATCTAGAGTAGTCAATTTTATTTATTTTGCAATAGCATCTAGTCATGAGGGGGTTCTATCTAGCTTGATTTGCTTATGCTAACCTTGACACTCTTGTTCTATTCTAAACCAAGTGAATCATGAATCAAAAGTGCTTTGAAGTACAATACTTGAAATAAAGCAAAGTAAAAACATGGGATAGGATCCTTAGGCATAAAGTAATATGTAATGGTGCCTTGCTCATGAAGAGCTTTGCATTAAAGTGGCTTGCAAGAGTATTAGCTTGCCTTGGTTGGGATAGGAGTCAAAGTTTTCCTCCTCCTCCTGGTTGTAGCCTTCCTCCTCCGTGTATTCCTCGAGACTAGCGTCTATATACGAATACAAGGCATAACTATCACTACACACAATTAAGTGCTAAGCTAAGCACACACCAAAATGCACACAAGTATATGCTAACATCACACTTTATTAGAATGATGATTTAATTCCTCGTTTTAAAGAAAAATAATTTCCTCTCATTATAATTATTTATTAAGATTTCTCTTTAATGTCTTGGAGGAGATAATTCCCTCTCATTGAATTTTATTAAGATTTAATCTCTTCAAATAATAATAGGGTATGAGTATTAGTTGACCAAGGTCAACACTTCATATCTATTATTTGAGAGTGAAATTTAAATGAGGTGCTACACCTCATGCAATTTTAATATTAGCATGCTCATGATTTAATATCTCTAAATAATCAAGTATGAGGTTTATTAGACCAAAGTCAATACCTCTATTTGAATTACTTGAGATCACAATTTAAATGAGAGAATAGCTCTCATACTATTTAATAATTAATTTAAGGTAGTTTAAATGAACTAGAAATGACTACATAGCCATTATTTAATTCTAGTCCATGATCATGCAAAACAACTACACTATATTTTTGCATAAACAATTAGAGGGTATCAAATGTGATTTATAGGAGTTGGAATTAACTTAAAATCATTTATAGATAATTTTTAATATTTATTTGAAGTTGGAAAAGGCTCTGCCTTGTTATTTTTATCATTTAAATTCTACAAATAATTTGGAAGTGAGGCTAGTGGCATTGTTTAGATAATTTCCTAAGCTTTCCAAATATATAAAATTTTCTAAATTTGGTTCAGTGGATTTTGTTGTATTTAAATTTGAAAAAGCATCTGCAAGCATATTCGAATTTAAACAGAAAAATAGAATTTGAATGCTTGGGCTTGGCGGGAAGGCTACGTGGGCTAAACGGGCGAAAAAGACTTGGGCCGGCCCAGCAGCGTGTCGCCCACGCGCGGGCCGCCTGACATGGTGGGCTCCACCAGTCAGTCTCACAAAACCCGAAACGGTATGGATTATTGGGGTGCGTTGGATCAGACGCGATCGTGCGGTGCACGATCGTCGCCTTCTCCGGCGAGAGGCCGAGGGTCCGGCGGCGAGCCTAGGGGGTCGGAGGGCGTACCGGGGTTCCCGCGAGGTTCTAGAGGGTGCGAGGCGGTGTTGTCGACGGTGAGGAAGCGCCTGGTAGCAGTGGCGAGGCTCGTGGCGGCGTGAATCGACGACGGCGATCTGCGGGCTCCGGCGGCTTCAAGCTCCAAATTCCGGCGGCTCCGGCGATGATTTGGTGTATGGTTTGGTCGAGGCGAAGCAGTGAGGTGAGGCGGTCGTGGTGGTGTGAAGGAGAAGGCCGCGGGAGGTCTCTATTTATAGAGGGAGGCGCTGGTGTCGGGGTGGTGTCGCGACGGCGTGGCCTCTCCGGCGCTCCAAAGGGCAAGGTGAGGACGGACTCGATTGGCGACGGCATGGCGAGGCCTGGCACAGCGAAGTGTCCAGGGACGATGGGATTGCTCGAGCGCTTGATGATCACGCCACGGTACGCGCGGCATGGTTCGACGTGCGACGGCGACAGTCCTCCGGCGATGCTCGAGTGTGTCTAGCACGTAGAGGTACTGGTGGTGATGCTCGGTGCAGAGAATGGGCGGTAGGCGGGCGCGGCGCTTGGTACGGCGCCATGCTCTGGCGCGTCCAGTGCGCGCTCACCGCGTGCACTGGCATGCCGTGGCATGTCCTGGGCGCGCATGGGCACGCTTGGTGCGGCCAATGCCGTGCCTTGGCGACTTTGGGCCGTGCTGGGTGATGATCATCATGTACTGGGCTACCTCCTAGACATGGTGAGGGGGAATGAATCGAGCCAGAGAGAGAGGGCATGGTGGCCGGCATGAGCTTGCCATTGGTGGGTTTAGGGTTTCTCCATGCCTCCACTTGCTTGGGCCAGTACTAGGAATGATGTAGGGGTACAAGAGAAGCAATGATCAACAATATTCACCAAGGGTTCAGTGGAAAATCTGTTGGATATTGCAATGTTTGCTCAATTCTATTTTGTGCCTGCCAAGTGTTCGACAGAATGGCCGCAAGAGAAAAATATTTGAATTTTTGAAATATTTGTGGAGCTCATTGATATAATAGATGTGATCTAATGATGGTGGTGGTGGTCATTTTAGTGATGGTTTGCAAAGTTTCCAAAAAGTGCTCATCTTCACTTTACTCTCATATTGCATTTTGTTTTATTTACTCAAGTCAAACTAAGCAGAGTCAACCTTGGTGGTCAACCACAAAGTTGCTCCTCTTGACATGCTCTTGGATGAGGTGGAAAGAATTAGAGTTGTTTAGTTTAAGAATTTTCCAAACCAGGGGTGTAAAGAGGGCAACATTTTATAATTGGCTAAATTGACCATTATCATATGTATGTACAATTTGACTTTTTATTTTATTTGAATCTAGTTTATTCTATGCATTTATGTTTGTTTTTGTTATATAAGTGTTTTACAAGCATTGGATCAAGCCTTAGTGGCCTTGGTTGAAGATTTGAAATATTGGTCTAAGGTGTATGTGAGGGTTTTTGGTTATTTGGTATTTCTTAAATTTTTCTCAACTTGAGATGATATGATCATGGTTTAGGGTTTAAGTGCCATTTCTCCATACTAATACACTCATCATGGCAATTGCACACCAAAATCACATACTATGCATGAGACTAGATATAGCACTATATGAGTAAATAAAGTTTTTGTTTGTTGTCAAAATTGAGTACTTGAACATTCCTCTTTCTTTATTTATTGTTAAAAACTTGAGGTGTTACAAACCCTTCCCCCTTACAAAAGATCTCGTCCCGAGATCTCAAAGAAAACTAGGTACTAAAGAGATTGGGGTACTCAGTCTTCATGAAGTCTTCCCTTTCCCAGGTAGCTTCTTCTTCGGTGTGATTACTCCATTGGACCTTCAGAAATTTGATACTCCGGGTGCGAGTAGTTCTGAAAGCTTCCTCCAGGATGCGAATTGGTACTTCTCTGTATGTCAGATCTGAGTTGATGTCCACAGATCTGTGATCAATGTTCTTGAAGACCTCGGTCTTTTCTGGTACTTCCAAGCATTTGCGAAGCAAGAGATGTGAAACACATTGTGTACCGCTGCCATTTCTTCCGGTAATTCCAGTTGATAAGATACCTCCTCGGCGACTAAGAACTTTGAAGGGTCCAACATAGCGGGGTGCAAGCTTTCCTCTAAGATGGAATCTCTGCATTCCTTTCAGAGGGGATACTTTGAGATACACAAAGTCTCCGATCTCGAAGGTCATTTCCCGGCGTCTTTTGTCGGCGTAACTCTTCTGCCTGGACTGGGCTGTCTTCAGGTACTCCCGGATCTTGTTTACCTTCTCTTCGGCTTCTCGGAGAACGTCTGGTCCAAACACTTGGCTTTCTCCGACTTCCGACCAATTCAGAGGAGTACGGCACTTTCTTCCGTACAATGCTTGGGGCCATCGCAACCGCCCGGTAGCCGTTGTTGTACGAAAACTCGGCGAAGGCAATCTTCCCACTTGGATCCATACTCTAGTACACATGCTCTCAACATATCTTCAAGGATTTGATTGACTCTTTCAGTCTGTCCATCCGTCTGCGGGTGGTATGTGATGTCTACTAGCTTCTATTCTTGTAGATGTGTTGGGCCTCCAAGAGCAGAGGTTTGTAGAACAAGCAACAAGTTTCCCTTAAGTGGATCACCCAAGGTTTATCTAACTCAGGGAGGAATAGGTCAAAGATATCCCTCTCATGCAACCCTGCAACCACAAAGCAAGAAGTCTCTTGTGTCCCCAACACACCTAATACACTTGTCAGATGTATAGGTGCACTAGTTCTGCGAAGAGATAGTGAAATACAAGTAGTATGGATGTATATGAGTGGTAATAGCAATCTGAATAAAATATGGCAGCGAGTAAACATGCAACAGAACAGTAAACAAACGGTGTTTCAGTATTTGGAAACAAGGCCTAGGGATCATACTTTCACTAGTGGACACTCTCAACATTGATCGCATAATAAATACTTCTTCTCATATGTGCTACATACACTCTTGTTTGATAATGAACATCATTCGTTGCGTAGGATTACACGAACCCTCAATGCCGGAGTTAACAAGCTCCACAACATTCGATATTCATGTTTAAGTAACCTTAGAGCATAATAGATCATTGCAAAATAAACCAAGAACTAACATAGCGCACGCACTGTCCACATTACACTATGAAGGAGGAATAGATCACATCAATACTATCATAATGACAATTAACTCCACGATCTACAAGAGATCATGATCATAATCTACGACAAGAACCACACGGTGCACACACTAATCACCTTTACACCATGCAGGAGGAATAGACTACTTTAATAACATCACATGAGTAGCACATAACTAGTAGCGATACAAAGCTCATCATATGAATCTCAATCATGTAAAGCAGCTCATGAGATCATTGTATTGAAGTACATAGGAGAGAGATTAACCACATAGCTACCGGTACAGCCCCGAGCCTCGATGGAGAACTACTCCCTCCTCATGGGAGCAAAGCGGTGATGAAGATGGCGGTGGAGATGGCAGCGGTCGATGGAGAAGCCTTCCGGGGCACTTCCCCGGCGGCGTGCCGGAACAGAGACTCCTGTCCCCCGATCTTGGCTTCGCGATGGCGGCGGCTCTGGAAGGTTTCGCGTACCGTGGCTTCCTCTGTAAGGGTTTTCGATGCAGGGGCTTTATATAGGCGAAAGGGCAGCCTCGGAGGGGGCCTGGGGCGACCATACCATAGGGTGGCGCGGGCCCAGCCCTAGCCGCGCCACCCTATCATCTGGGCCCACCAGGGCTCTCCTGTGGCTCTCGGTGTTCTGATGCTTCCGGCAAAATAGGAACCCGGGCGTTGATTTCGTCCAATCGAGAATATTTCGTTACTAGGATTTCTGAAACCAAAACAAAAACAGGAACCGGCACTTCGGCATCTTGTTAATAGGTTAGTTCGAAAATGCACAAATATGACATAAAGTGTGCATAAAACATGTAGGTATCATCAATAAAGTAGCATGGAACATAAGAAATTATCGATACGTCGGAGACGTATCAGCATCCCCAAGCTTAGTTCTGCTCGTCCCGAGCAAGTAAAACGATAACAAAGATAATTTCTGAAGTGACATGCCATCATAATCTTGATCATACTATTTGTAAACATGTGTAGATGAATGCAGCGATCAAAACAATGGTAAATGACATGAGTAAACAACTAAATCATAAAGCAAAGACTTTTCATGAATAGTACTTCAAGACAAGCATCAATAAGTCTTGCATAAGAGTTAACTCATAAAGCAATAATTCAAAGTAGAGGTATTGAAGCAACACAAAGGAAGATTAAGTTTCAGCGGTTGCTTTCAACTTATAACATATATATCTCATGGATAGTGTCAATGTAAAGTAATATAGCAAGTGCAATATGCAAGTATGTAGGAATCAATGCACAGTTCACACAAGTGTTTGCTTCTTGAGGTGGAGAGGAAATAGGTAAACTGACTCAACAATAAAAGTAAAAGAAAGGTCCTTCAAAGAGGAAAGCATCGATTGCTATATTTGTGATAGAGCTTTTATTTTGAAAACATAAAGAGAGCATAAAAATAAAGTTTTGAGAGATGTTTGTTGTTGTCAACGAATGGTAGCGGGTACTCTAACCCCTTGCCAGACAAACCTTCAAAGAGCGGCTCCCATTTTTTTCTTTGGGTGGCACTCCTTCCAACCTTTCTTTCACAAACCATGGCTAACCAAATCCTCGGGTGCCTGCCAACAATCTCATACCATGAAGGAGTGCCTTTTTTTTAGTTTTATTATGATGACACTCCTCCCCACCTTTGCTTTCAAGCCATGGCTAACCGAATCCTTCGGGTGCCGTCCAACAATCACATACCATGGAGGAGTGTCTATTTTTGTTAATTAATTTGGGACTGGGAATCCCATTGCCAGCTCTTTTTGCAAAATTATTGGATAAGCGGATGAAGCCACTAGTCCATTGGTGAAAGTTGCCCAACAAGATTGAAAGATAAACACCACATACTTCATGAGCTATAAAACATTGACACAAATCAGAGGTAATAACTTTTGAATTGTTTAAAGGTAGCACTCAAGCAATTTACTTTGGAATGGCGGAGAAATACCATGTAGTAGGTAGGTATGGTGGACACAAATGGCATAGTGGTTGGCTCAAGGATTTGGATGCATGAGAAGTATTCCCTCTCGATACAAGGTTTAGGCTAGCAAGGTTTATTTGAAACAAACACAAGGATGAACCGGTGCAGCAAAACTCACATAAAAGACATATTGTAAACATTATAAGACTTTACACCGTCTTCCTTGTTGTTCAAACTCAATACTAGAAATTATCTAGACCTTAGAGAGACCAATTATGCAAACCAAATTTTAGCAAGCTCTATGTATTTCTTCATTAATAGGTGCAAAGTATATGATGCAAGAGCTTAAACATGAGCACAACAATTGCCAAGTATCACATTATCCAAGACATTTTACCAATTACTACATGTAGCATTTTTCAATTCCAACCATATAACAATTTAACGAAGAGGAAACTTCGCCATGAATATTATGAGCTAAGAACACATGTGTTCATACGAACCAACGGAGCGTGTCTCTCTCCCACACAAGGATGAACTTATTCAGAGAATGAAAATAACAAAACAAAAATAAAAGCACACAGACGCTCCAAGTAAAGTACATAAGATGTGACCGAATAAAAATATAGTTTCAAGAGAAGGAACCTGATACTTTGTCGATGAAGAAGGGGATGCCTTGGGCATCCCCAAGCTTAGACGCTGAGTCTTCTTAGAATATGCAGGGGTGAACCACGGGGGCATCCCCAAGCTTAGAGCTTTCACTCCTCTTGATCATAGTATATCATACTCCTCTTGACCCTTGAAACTTCCTTCACACCAAACTTCAAGCAAACTCATTAGAGGGTTAGTGCATAATAAAAAATTCACATGTTCAGAGGTGACACAATCATTCTTTACACTTCTGGACATTGCATAAAGCTACTCTGGACATTAATGGATCAAAGAAATTCATCCAACATAGCAAATACGGCAATGCGAAATAAAAGGCAGAATCTGTCAAAACAGAACAGTCCGTAAAGACGAATTTAAAGATGGCACCAGACTTGCTCAAATGGAAAAACTCAAAACTAATGAAAGTTGCGTACATATCTGTGGATCACGCTCGTAAATTGGCAGATTTTTCGAATTTTCTACAGAGTCTGTGCCCAGATTCGTGACAAACAGCAATGCTGTTTCTGCGCAGCGATCCCAAATATAACATCAACTTTAACATAGAAACTTTACTTGGCACAAAAACATGATAAGGAGAGGTTGCTACAGTAGTAAACAACTTACAAGACACAAATATAAAACAAAGTACTGTAGTAAAAAAAACACATGGGTTATCTCCCAAGAAGTTCTTTCTTTATAGCCATTAAGATGGGCTCAGCAGTTTTAATGATGCACTCGTAAGAAATAAGAGTTGAAGCAAAAGAGAGCATCAAGAGGCAAATTCAAAACACATTTAAGTCTAACATGCTTCCTATGCATAGGAATCTTGTAAATAAACAAGTTCATGAAGAGCAAAGTAACAAGCATAGGAAGATAAAACAAGTATAGCTTCAAAAATTTCAGCACATAGAGAGGTGTTTTAGTAACATGAAAATTTTTACAACCATATTTTCCTCTCTCATAATAACTTTCAGTAGCAACATGAACAAACTCAACAATATAACTATCACATAAAGCATTCTTATCATGAGTCTCATGCATAAAATTATTACTCCCCACATGGGCATAATCAATTTTATTAGTTGTAGTGGGAGCAAATTCAACAAAATAGCTATCAAATATAGGAGGTATATTGTAATCATAATCCAATTTATCCTCCATAACAGGTGGTAACAAAAGACTACTATCATTATAATCATCATAAATGGGAGGCAAAGTATCATCAAAGTAAATTTTCTCCTCAATGCTTGGGGGACTAAAAATATCATGCTCATCAAAGCCAGCTTCCCCAAGCTTAGAATTTTCCATATTATTAGCAACAATAGTGTTCAAAGCATTCATATTAATATGTTCCATGGGTTTTTTAATTTTCGCATCAAACCATCCATGTCTTAAATCAGGAAATAGAATAAAAAGGTCATTGTTGTCCATTATGCCTAACTAGTGTAAACAAGAAACCAAATGTCGCAATTGCAGAGTCTAAAGGAAATAGCTTCGAGCACACACACAATGGCGCCAGAAAAGTACTGTTACCTGGAACCGGAGTATGAGTGCCTTTTACCTTTCCTCCCAACGGCGCCAAAATAGCTTGATGTCTACGGTGCTTCTATTCTTGTAGACAGTGTTGGGCCTCCAAGAGCAGAGGTTTGTAGAACAGCAGCAAGTTTCCCTTAAGTGGATCACCCAAGGTTTATCGAACTCGGGAGGAAGAGGTCAAAGATATCCCTCTCATGCAACCCCGCAAACACAAAGCAAGAAGTCTCTTGTGTCCCCAACACACCTAATACACTTGTCGATGTATAGGTGCACTAGTTCGGCGAAGAGATAGTGAAATACAAGTAGTATGGATGTATATGAGTGGTAATAGCAATCTGAATAAAATATGGCAGCGAGTAAACATGCAACAGAACAGTAAATAAACGGTGTTTTCAGTATTGGAAACAAGGCCTAGGATCATACTTTCACTAGTGGACACTCTCAACATTGATCGCATAATAAATACTTCTTCTCATATGTGCTACATACACTCTTGTTTGATAATGAACATCATTCGTTGCGTAGGATTACACGAACCCTCAATGCCGGAGTTAACAAGCTCCACAACATTCGATATTCATGTTTAAGTAACCTTAGAGCATAATAGATCATTGCAAAATAAACCAAGAACTAACATAGCGCACGCACTGTCCACATTACACTATGAAGGAGGAATAGATCACATCAATACTATCATAATGATAATTAACTCCATGATCTACAAGAGATCATGATCATAATCTACGACAAGAACCACACGGTGCACACACTAATCACCTTTACACCATGCAGGAGGAATAGACTACTTTAATAACATCACATGAGTAGCACATAACTAGTAGCGATACAAAACTCATCATATGAATCTCAATCATGTAAAGCAGCTCATGAGATCATTGTATTGAAGTACATAGGAGAGAGATTAACCACATAGCTACCGGTAGCCCCGAGCCTCGATGGAGAACTACTCCCTCCTCATGGGAGCAGCAGCGATGATGAAGATGGCGGTGGAGATGGCAGCGGTGTCGATGGAGAAGCCTTCCGGGGCACTTCCCCGTCCGGCGGCGTGCCGAACAGACTCCGTCCCCGATCTTGGCTTCGATGGCGGCGGCTCTGAAGGTTTCGCATCCGTGGCTTCCTCTGTAAGGGTTTTCGATGGGCTTTATATAGGCGAAAGGGCAGCCTCGGAGGGGGCCCGGGCGACCACACCATAGGGTGGCGCGGGCCCAGCCGCGCCACCCTATCATCCGGGCCCACCAGGCTCTCCTCTGGTGGCTCTCGGTGTTCTGATGCTTCCGGGCAAAATAGGAACCCGGGGCGTTGATTTCGTCCAATTCCGAGAATATTTCGTTACTAGGATTTCTGAAACCAAAAAAGCAGAAAATGAACTGGCACTTCGGCATCTTGTTAATAGGTTAGTTCCGTAAAATGCACAAATATGACATAAAGTGTGCATAAAACATGTAGGTATCATCAATAAAGTAGCATGGAACATAAGAAATTATCGATACGTCGGAGACGTATCAGTATGCTGTGCTAAAATTCAGGCGGGTGCCTAGCCCTTCATGTACCTTCTGCCAGAATCTCGAGGTGAATTGAGATCCTCTATCCGACACTATTGACTTGGTTCCGTGCAGGGTGACTATTCGGGAGATGTACAATTCTGCCAGCTTGGGTCCTTGGTAGGTGGTCTTGACGGGGATGAAATGGGCGACTTTGGTCAACCTGTCGACCACTACCCAGATAGAATCATTTCCTTTGCTAGACTTGGGCAGTCCGGTGATGAAGTCCATTCCTACCGAATCCCACTTCCATTCGGGAATCTGCAGGGGCTGTAGTAGTCCTGCGGGTCGTTGATGCTCGGCCTTGACTCTTTGGCAAATGTCACACTTGGCGATGTAGCTCCCGATTTCTCGCTTCATTCCATGCCACCAGAACTGTTCCTTCAAGTCCTGGTACATCTTGGTACCACCGGGATGAATGGAATAAAGGGTGTCATGGGCTTCCTTCAGAATGACTTGCTTTAGCTCAGAATCTGACGGCACGCACAAGCGTCCGTTGTACCAAAGTACTCCTTCTTCATCTACGGTGAATGGTGCCTTTCCTGCAGCTATCTGGTTCTTGATTCCGTCGATGCTAGCATTCCCTTTCTGTGCTTCCTTGATTTGACTAACCAAGGTAGGTTGTAACTCGATGCTGGCGAGGTAACCTTCACTAACCAGCTCCAGTCTAAACTGTTCAAACTCTTGATACATGCTAGGTTGCTCTTCCGCGATCATGGAGTTTAGCTGACATGGCTGTCGGCTCAAAGCATCGGCTACCACATTGGCCTTTCCGGGGTGGTAATGAATCTCTAGGTCGTAATCCTTGATCAACTCGATCCATCTTCTTTGCCTCATGTTCAGTTCTTCTGAGTGAAGATATACTTCAAACTCTTGTGATCCGAGTAAATCTCGCATCGATTACCCATAAGGTAATGACGCCAAACCTTCAAAGCTAACACAACTGCGCGAGTTCTAGGTCGTGAGTTGGGTAATTCTGCTCATGCTGCTTCAGTTGCCTTGACAGATACGATATCACTTTCCCTCCTTGCATCAACACACACCCAAGACCAATCTTGGAGGCGTCGCAAAACGTCAAAAGGCTTGGTGATGTCAGGCATGATTAGTATTGGGGCTGTCGTCAGTCTTGCCTTGAGCTTCTGGAAGCTCTCTTCACATTTGTCCGTCCAGTCAAACTTCTTGTCCTTCTTCAGCAGTTGGGTCATGGGTCTTGCTATGCTCGAGAATCCTTCAACGAATCGGCGGTAATATCCCGCCAATCCAAGAAAAGCGCGGACTTCGGTCTGAGTGGTTGGGACTTTCCATTCGCAACGGTCTTGATCTTTGCGGGTCCACGGCAATTCCTCCTGGACAAGATGTGTCCCGTGAATCCTACTTCTTTCAACTGTAGCACTTGCCGAACTTGGCATACAACTTGTGCTGCCTAAGGGTTTCTAGGATTATCTCCAGGTGTTGCTCATGTTCCTCTTCGGTTTTGGAGTAGATAAGGATGTCGTCGATGAAGACAACGACGAACTTATCCAGGAAGTTCATGAAGATCTTATTCATGAGATTCATGAAATAAGCAGGGGCGTTGGTCAATCCAAATGACATGACATTGTACTCATACAATCCATATCTGGTGGTGAAAGCAGTTTTGGGGATGTCCGATGCACGGATCTTCAGCTGATGGTACCCTGTCCTAAGATCAATCTTAGAGAACACGGTGGCACCGGTCAACTGGTCAAACAGGTCTTCTATTTTGGGCAAGGGATACTTGTTCTTGATGGTGACATCATTGAGCTTGCGGTAATCCGTACATAAACGAATCGTACCATCCTTCTTGTCCACAAACAAGACTGGGGACCTCCAGGGTGATGCACTTGGTCTAATCAAACCTTTGGCTAACATATCATCCAGTTGTTTCTTTAGTTCCAACAATTCTGCCGGGTTCATATTGTAAGCTCTCTGGGCTATAGGTCCTGTTCCGGGGATTAACTCAATGATAAACTTGATATCCCGATCTAGGGGCATACCGGGTAAACCATCAGGAAACACATCAGGGTATCTACAGACGACCCTAATCTGATCCAAGGTGGGTTGGGCTTGACTCTGATTACAAGTGAAATTTCTAGGTAGCCTTTCCGATATGTGCTCCACTAGTACTCCGGTGCTACTAGTCATGGTGATGGCCTTCTTGGCACAATCAATCATTCCTTGATGCTTGGACATCCAGTCCATACCCAGTACTACTTCCAAACCCTTTGTTCCCAGAACAATCAAATTTGCATAAAATTCTATTTCATGTATGATGATGGGCACATCTTTGCAAATTTTTCTAGCTTTGGTTGTGGATCCAGGTATTTGAACTATCATGACATGCTTCAAACTGATGGGTTGAATCTTACTAGTGCATGCAAAATCTTCGGTGACAAAAGAATGCGATGCTCCGGAATCAAACAACACTCTTGCCGGTACGGAGTTAACAGAGAACATACCCAGCACAACATCTGGCGCTTCCTGAGCTTCTTCCGCACTCATGTGAAAGAGGCGGCCGCCGCGGTTGTTGGGGTTGTTGGGGTGAACTTTTTGCCGGTGGAGACACGGCGTTGCTGCAGGTGCAGCGGTGTTTGCGGCGATCTTGGCGAGTCTCTTGGGGCACTCATTGGAAAAGTGTCCCACTACGCCACACTCAGCAAGTGATGGTGGACTTGTCCTTGGGGCGAACAGCGTTCCGGTCCTTGGTGCGATGTTGGTGTTGTTGTTGTTGGCGGGGGCTCTCATCGGAGCGCGGTTGAAGTTGGTTTGTGGTGGACGTAGTTGCTGTTGCCGTGGTTGTTGTTGTGGTGGCCTCTGGCCTGGGTTTCCTCCGCTCCGGTGTTGAAAACCGGGGCGTGACATCGGGGTTGGTGGCTTGTTGCTTCTGGGAGGGAATCCTCCGCTTGAGCCGGGGCGATACCTTGAGGTATTGCTGGGCCCACTCTGTTGCATCATCCTTCGCTTGCGGTTCTCGTTGGCCTGGTTCAGCTTGCCCTCCATCTGGATGGCGGAGTCGACAAGGGCTTCAAGGTCAGCAAATGGAATGTTGACCAGCACGGTCTGCATCTCATCATGTAGTCCGTTCAGGAACCTCTCCTTCCTCTTGTCGGTGGTGTCCGTCTCATCGGGTGCGTACCTTGACAAGGTGAGGAACTTGTCACGGTACTCCACCACTGTCATCCGTCCCTGCTTGAGTTCGCGGAACTCATCCCGCATCTTCTTGATCAGGCCCTGGGCACATGGTACTTGCTGAACTTGAGCTTGAAGTCAGCCCAAGTCATCATTTGCCCCTGCGTTCAATGCGCGGGCACTCGTCCACTGTGCACGTCGGTCCTGCCGATAGTGGGTGGCGAATGAACCTTGTCGTTGGCCTCTACTCCGGCCACTTCCAGATTGTTCTCCATCATCTGGAGCCAATCGTCTGCATCAAGAGGTTCCTCCGTCTTGCTAAACACCGGGGTTGGTGTTCTGGAAGTTCTTCAACTTTGAGCCCGGATGCTCGTGGTTCCCGTGGCCCTGGTTGTTCTGCACAAGCGCTGTAGGGCGTGATGTTGGCTTGGCGTTCAGACGTTCAGCCTCTCGGTCTTCCATCGGATTTGCAGCATCTGCATCAATGCATCCTGATTGGCGCTTCGAGTGGGAGGGGCCATCTGAACAGAGAGATAGATCATGAGACGAGAGGGAAATTTTCTATGGCTTATTTTTGGACTAAAGATTAAAACTTGAGTTCTTGGCGAAATTGAAATTAAAACACACTTTTATTTTATTCATGATGCAAACATTACAAGCTTACACATAGGAGGGTTTGAAGAACCCTTTCAACAAACTACGATACAGTGGGACCGATACAACTCACACCTACGCAAGGTGCACAAGTGAAACTAAGCTTCATCGACACGGATCGGGACGGTGTCATCCATCCCGGCTGTCAGGTGCTCATGGCCATCCTCGTAAGGGTAGTAGGCCAGGTCATCATCATCCTCTTCATAGTCGTTGTCGTTGCTCACATAGGAGTAGCCATCCCCTTGGATGTCTTCCCCCTCTCCTTCGCTCTCGAGGGCCTTGAGCTGGTCCTCCTGAGCCTTGATGGTCTCCTTGAGGTTGGCGATCTGGTCGCGGAGGCGGGAGATCTTGTAGTCCTTCTTCGCGTTCTCACGGCGAAGGGTCCTGCGCTCGGTGGCGATGATCTTGGTGATCTCGTCCTTCTGAGCCATCTGGTGGTAGGCGAAGTTGGCGAGGGCGCGAGCGTTGTCGAGCTGGACGTAGGTCTCGCACAGCATGTAGTCGGTGTGGTCCACGTGGGACTTCAACTCGGGGTGGGGCGAGAGGTCCATCGGTGCCCCCATGGAGTCGTGCCTTGCCATGTGGAAGTAGCGGGTTCCCCGGATTCGGGGTAGCTCCAGCACAGACGGGCTAGTGCTTCCTTCATGGCCCGAGCAAGGCCGTCCATCCAGCTGTTCTCGCGGAAGGAGAACTGGATCCTGCTGGTCGGGGGTGACTCGGGCGTCCCGCGGAGGTCAGCGCAGATGATCCACTGCATCTGTCCTCCGAGCTGGTCGGTGACCTGTCCCCCGAAGAACTCCGGGAAGGGGCGTCCGAGAAACAGGGAGAGCTCAGTCAGGTCCTGCTCGAAGATGAGGCCTCCAGCGTTGCCTAGGCGGTAAGACTCGGTCTGAGCGAAGTGCTCCATCTGTAGAGACATGGATGAGTAAGTTAGAGAAGTGCAAGTGTTCAAACTTTTAATTTCATTATAAGAAGAAAACATGAACTTGTTATTTTGCAAAGGATCTCAAAGGTAAGAGTGTGAGTAGGTTTTCATAACTATTTCTTTTATTAGTTTTGAATCTATGTGTTTCAAACGTCCATTCTAAACTAGGGGCTTCTAAGGTCAAACAATGGCTCTGATACCAACTTGTCAACACCCGGATTTTTAAGTCCAGATGCCTATTATGTCATTCATCGCAATCCCAGGAATATTGTTGTTGCGAGACATAACAGTTGAATACCATAGAGTCATCATTTATTACAACACATAATGTCTTACACCATATATTACATTATTCAATATTACACAAATAGTTGATCTAAACGATCAACGAACATAGACAACTAGCGGAAGCGTCGTAGTAGGTAGAACTATCTATCCACATGCCAACGCTTGACGTTAGAAGCATCCTAGTTCTGGTAGACGTCTTGTTGACCGTCATCCTCATATGTTGCTCCTCTTCATAGTCTGGCATTGGAATAGCCAGGGACACAGCCATGAGTACTTAAGTACTCGCAAACTAACACTAATGTAAGTAATTCTCAATATTAATGGTTGCTAAGCTCTAGGTTTATTTGCATAAAGCCAAGTTTATTTTGTAAGTATTTAGTAAAGATGCTTGAATCTCTAGATTAACTCAAGTGGGAACATTAGTGTCATTCCCACCACCTCAGTGGTGTTTTTCAACAATTCAAGTCACCGTTCAAAATCATCATTCCCTTTTTAAGACAAGTTCTGACAACGGAACAGTATGGCCTTTCCAATCGTCCGTAACCGTGGACACGGCTATTCGAATAGTTTTAACACTCTGCAGAGGTTGCACACTTGTGCCACAACATTTTATTACATCCGTCAGAGACAACTTTGAATAATCGTAACTCAAGACGTGGATCATCAACCCTAACCTTTCATTTACACCCCCTAGTATAGGCACCTCTCCCCATGAGCTTGGCCTCCCGGTGAAAACCAACTGTTAACCCGGGAACTTCACAGGCTTGGGCCGGACAATTCACCTCATTCACATCATTTCACATTTCTCGGAGGCTCGGCATAACCCCTATGACGCTTGTTTAGAGGGAACCCATACTAAGACATATAAACTTCTAGTTAGACCCTACCCATAATCAGGTATTGTGGGGGTACTTGTGTATTGGAAAGGTATCGCATCCAACCATCATCAGTTTTCAATCAAAAATCACTATCTTCTCTTGGTCATATTCACCTTAATATTCCTTTCATAATTTCACCATCATCATCCAAATGTTCCCATCTAGAGTAGTCAATTTTATTTATTTTGCAATAGCATCTAGTCATGAGGGGGTTCTATCTAGCTTGATTTGCTTATGCTAACCTTGACACTCTTGTTCTATTCTAAACCAAGTGAATCATGAATCAAAAGTGCTTTGAAGTACAATACTTGAAATAAAGCAAAGTAAAAACATGGGATAGGATCCTTAGGCATAAAGTAATGTGTAATGGTGCCTTGCTCATGAAGAGCTTTGCATTAAAGTGGCTTGCAAGAGTATTAGCTTGCCTTGGTTGGGATAGGAGTCAAAGTTTTCCTCCTCCTCCTGGTTGTAGCCTTCCTCCTCCGTGTATTCCTCGAGACTAGCGTCTATATACGAATACAAGGCATAACTATCACTACACACAATTAAGTGCTAAGCTAAGCACACACCAAAATGCACACAAGTATATGCTAACATCACACTTTATTAGAATGATGATTTAATTCCTCGTTTTAAAGAAAAATAATTTCCTCTCATTATAATTATTTATTAAGATTTCTCTTTAATGTCTTGGAGGAGATAATTCCCTCTCATTGAATTTTATTAAGATTTAATCTCTTCAAATAATAATAGGGTATGAGTATTGGTTGACCAAGGTCAACACTTCATATCTATTATTTGAGAGTGAAAATTAAATGAGGTGCTACACCTCATGCAATTTTAATATTAGCATGCTCATGATTTAATATCTCTAAATAATCAAGTATGAGGTTTATTAGACCAAAGTCAATACCTCTATTTTAATTACTTGAGATCACAATTTAAATGAGAGAATAGCTCTCATACTATTTAATAATTAATTTAAGGTAGTTTAAATGAACTAGAAATGACTACATAGCCATTATTTAATTCTAGTCCATGATCATGCAAAACAACTACACTATATTTTTGCATAAACAATTAGAGGGTATCAAATGTGATTTATAGGAGTTGGAATTAACTTAAAATCATTTATAGATAATTTTTAATATTTATTTGAAGTTGGAAAAGGCTCTGCCTTGTTATTTTTATCATTTAAATTCTACAAATAATTTGGAAGTGAGGCTAGTGGCATTGTTTAGATAATTTCCTAAGCTTTCCAAATATATAAAATTTACTAAATTTGGTTCAGTGGATTTTGTTGTATTTAAATTTGAAAAAGCATCTGCAAGCATATTCGAATTTAAACAGAAAAAATAGAATTTGAAAGCTTGGGCTTGGCGGGAAGGCTACGTGGGCTAAACGGCGAAAAAGACTTGGGCCGGCCCAGCAGCGTGTCGCCCACGCGCGGGCCGCCTGACATGGTGGGCTCCACCAGTCAGTCTCTCATAAAACCCGAAACGGTATGGATTATTGGGGTGCGTTGGATCAGAACGCGATCGTGCGGTGCACGATCGTCGTCTTCTCCGCGAGAGGCCGAGGGTCTGGCGGCGAGCCTAGGGGGTCGGAGGGCGTACCGGTGCTCCCGCGAGGTTCTAGAGGGTGCGAGGCGGTGTTGTCGACGGTGAGGAAGCGCCTGGTAGCAGTGGCGAGGCTCGTGGCGGCGTGAATCGACGACGGCGATCTGCGGGCTCCGGCGGCTTCAAGCTCCAAATTCCGGCGGCTCCGGCGATGATTTGGTGTATGGTTTGGTCGAGGCGAAGCAGTGAGGTGAGGCGGTCGTGGTGGTGTGAAGGAGAAGGCCGCGGGAGGTCTCTATTTATAGAGGGGAGGGGGTGCTGTGGGTGCCGTGGGTGGTCGTCGACGGCGTGGCCTCTCCGGCGCTCCAAAGGGCAAGCAGAGGACAGCACTCGATTGGCGACGGCATGGCGAGGCTCTGGGTACAGCGAAAGTGTCCAGGGGACGATGGGATTGCTCGAGCGCTTGATGATCACGCCACGGTACTCGCGGCATGGCTTCGACGGTGGCGACGGCGACAGGTCCTCCGGCGATGCTCGAGTGTGTCTAGCACGTAGAGGTACTGGTGGTGATGCTCGGTGCAGAGAATGGGCGGTAGGCGTGGGCGCGCGCGTGGTACGGCGCCATGCTCGCGGCCAGTGCGCGCTCACCGCGTGCACCGGCATGCCGTGGCATGTCCCGGGCGCGCATGGGCACGCTTTGGTGCGGCCACGCGTGCCTTGGCGACTTTGGGCCGTGCTGGGTGATGATCATCATGTACTGGGCTACCTCCTAGACATGGTGAGAGGGAATGAATCGAGCCAGAGAGAGAGAGGGCATGGTGGCCGGCATGAGCTTGCCATTGGTGGGTTTAGGGTTTCTCCATGCCTCCACTTGCTTGGGCCAGTACTAGGAATGATGTAGGGGTACAAGAGAAGCAATGATCAACAATATTCACCAAGGGTTCAGTGGAAAATCTGTTGGATATTGCAATGTTTGCTCAATTCTATTTTGTGCCTGCCAAGTGTTCGACAGAATGGCCGCAAGAGAAAAATATTTGAATTTTTGAAATATTTTTGGTGGAGCTCATTGATATAATAGATGTGATCTAATGATGGTGGTGGTGGTCATTTTAGTGATGGTTTGCAAAGTTTCCAAAAAGTGCTCATCTTCACTTTACTCTCATATTGCATTTTGTTTTATTTACTCAAGTCAAACTAAGCAGAGTCAACCTTGGTGGTCAACCACAAAGTTGCTCCTCTTGACATGCTCTTGGATGAGGTGGAAAGAATTAGAGTTGTTTAGTTTAAGAATTTTCCAAACCAGGGGTGTAAAGAGGGCAACATTTTATAATTGGCTAAATTGACCATTATCATATGTATGTACAATTTGACTTTTTCTTTTATTTGAATCTAGTTTATTCTATGCATTTATGTTTGTTTTTGTTATATAAGTGTTTTACAAGCATTGGATCAAGCCTTAGTGGCCTTGGTTGAAGATTTGAAATATTGGTCTAAGGTGTATGTGAGGGTTTTTGGTTATTTGGTATTTCTTAATTTTTTTTTCTCAACTTGAGATGATATGATCATGGTTTAGGGTTTAAGTGCCATTTCTCCATACTAATACACTCATCATGGCAATTGCACACCAAAATCACATACTATGCATGAGACTAGATATAGCACTATATGAGTAAATAAAGTTTTTGTTTGTTGTCAAAATTGAATACTTGAACATTCCTCTTTCTTTATTTATTGTTAAAAACTTGAGGTGTTACACTGGGGAAGCTTAAAGTCCCCACGGCTTTGTCCGTAGAACACTTGTAGCCCGAAGATCATTTGGTGGCTGGGGAAGCCTAAAGTCCCCACGGTATTGCGGTCTATGAGGGGTTGCATCTACCGGCGAAGGAGTTTGGTTCGATCCCAAACTGTCGTCGTGGTCGGGGTCCACCCTGAAATACGGGAATAATGGGACCGGCGAGGACCTGGGTCGGGGATGCAACAAAGGGTGGGTGCGAGGTAGCGGAGGAATATAAACGCTAGGACCTATACGGCCTCACACCAAAGGAAGTGTGGACGGGGAAATTGCCCGGTTGGCACCAAGGTTAAGATCTCTTATGGGTAAAGCAACACACCTCCAGAGTGTAACAATCGTGACTGTCACTCCCTGTTCCGGGTTTTGGAACTGCGAACGCGCGGAAAGGAACTCCATGAAGTTCAAGTCAACCGTGAAGGCCGACGGACATAGCTCTTCAGAATAAAAGCAACCTTTTGAAGAAATGATTACAAAAACTTGCATGCCTATGACTTTCTGGTCTATGGCTGTAGCTAGTGCATTAAACACCTCTTTCCTATAATGAACTTGTTGAGTACGCTCGTACTCATCCCACTCTTAAATCCCCTGCTTAGATATGAAGGCATCAAAGGAGGATCTACAGTGCAACTCGAAGGCCGAGGAGTCAACCACTACTTCAAGGGACAGGACCATGTCAGAGTCAGATACCACATTCAACAAGGAGAAAACCTAGATTAGTAATAGAAAGGAACTAGCTTCCTAAACCTAGCTCCTATTTAGCTAGAATCTATTCTTAGCCTCTATAGCTAGTTAAATACTCTACAAATAGAGTTCATGATAGGATTAGATTACGAGTCGTTCTTCTGGAGTTTATTTGCAGTTTTACCTCATTGTAAAGTAGGAGGCTGTGAGGATCTTATGTAACAGAGTCTGTGTGTAATTCTATAGACATGCCTTGGACCCGCATATGTTTCTGTTGTACCACTCGAGCGATGTAATACTAGTGGAACGGTGTTTCATTGGTGTTATGTCAGACTTGCATACTACACCATGCAGTGGTATGCCGGGTCACCACAGTTGGTATCAGAGCAAATGCTTTGACCTTAGGATTAAAACCCTTTAAAGGAGACCTATAGGATTGGTAGTGTCTATAGGAAGTTGTCTTAGATAAAACCAAATCTTCTTATGACTTGAGATGGATATTCACTTGAGAATAATCCTGACACACTTAAGTCAAACCTTTTTACCTACCTTTCTCAAGTGAAGTTAGCTAATCCCAAGTATGTAGAACACCATAAAGTCCTTAAAATCATAGATGAGTAGACCACAGTTGGTATACAATACATGGTAGTCCAAAGAGAGGATACAACCATAAGGAAGATATCCTATTGGAAGATGTGTACCAACACATGTTATGGTTAAGTAAGAGTTATCCAGACCTATAATAGGAGTAGTATCAAGTGATGAAGATAAGTAAGATATCTTACTAGAAGATTTATGCCAAGACAAGTAATGGGTAAGTAAAATCTATCCAAACTTGTGAAACAACTGATAGTAAGTGATAAATAGAAGCTATATGAGATAGTATAGACCATGATGAGTCAATCATGGGAGGTAAGGAAGAGTGATAGGAATAAAATTTGTCTACTTACATGATAGTTATGGTAATCATATATGATTCACCTGAGAATCATTATGTGATGAAGTACAACATCATAAATATTTAGTAGGAGAACAATAAGAAGCCAGTTGTTCAACAATAGTGCAAGAATTGTGTTCCAAAACCATGGGAAGTGTGCCAAGCACATCATGACCATAGTCTTATGATAGAAACACTTGGAAGTATAGGAGTTATATCATAATAAATATGTATTCAGAGTAGCCATGTTAGAACTAAATGTATCATAGGAAGTAGTCCTCAATAGCACGTATATATGATATACTATTTAGTTAGTACTTCCAAACAAAACTAGGTTAACTTCAACTATTCCAGACCACTTTGTTTCAAGTTTATCTCATTGCAATTGTGCAATTAAGGTAAATCCTCCTCGAAATAGGCTTTCGCCCCGCTTTATATATAAAGCAACCACAACCATACAAGATTCGGATACAACACCACGACGACACCACTCACAACAACAGTCTGCTGGGGCAACAGCACAACATGCCCAAAAGAACTAGAAAAGCGATACACCCCCAAAAGATAGGGCCACTCAGAGGCTGGACGACGAAGAAAGGCGACGTGCCGCCGCAAGAAGATCCTCCAGCATGCCGTCCAGGCGCTCCCTGTCCCGCTGCCTACACAGCGGGTACCACTGCTGCAACAAAGCCAAGAAAGAGAATACGGAGTCAGAAGCGCGCCGAGGTAAGATACGCTCGATGACCATCTTATTACGCACAGTCCATAGGGTCCAGGTCAAGGCCGCGAACACCAACCAGAAGAGGCGCCTCCTCCTACCGGTGCTGTTCGCATGGGCCTCAATGAACTCACCGAGGGCTGAGGCCTGCCACTCAGGTCCCAGCGCCTCCTGAAGGAAGCTCCAGAGGAAACGGGCCGCGGGGCAAGAGAACATTATGTGGGTCGTCGTCTCCGGGACCGCACATAATGGACAAAGCCCATCGCCCGGCCCGTGTCTCTTCGCCACCTCCACCCCGGAGGGAAGGCGATCCCTAAGCAACTGCCAGAGGAAAATCTTCGTCTTAAGCGGGATGGGCGCTTTAAAAAGAGGGGTCGTCCAGAGCATCGGGGGACCTCTAAACAAGGCCCTATAGGCCGTCCGAACGGAGAACGAACCGGAAGGCGACAAGCGCCAAGAGGGTGAATCTAGTCCTCCAGGCAGCGCGTCCGGGAGGAGGTTCCGCAGCATGGCCAGACTCAGGGCCTCTCCCTGGGTAAGACTGCGACGGAACAGGATAGCCCAGCCCCCCTGGGCGGCGTCGGCGACAAGAATAGGGGGGTCGGCGCAAATTGCGAAAAGGTCCGGGAAATCAAGGCAAATGGGGCGGGCGCCCAACCACGGGTCAAGCCAGAACATGGTCCCTCTACCATCGCCTATGGAGAGGGACAGTCCCGCTCTAATCTCGTGCTTAATGTCCTGGAGGGCCCTCCAAAACTGAGATCCCTCCCGGCGGTCACAAGCGAGAAGAGGCCGGCCCCGTAGGTATTTAGCCTTAACTAACTTAAGCCACAAACCCCCATCATCAGAGAGGATCCTCCAAACCCATTTCAACATGAGGGCCACATTCATGTGACGAGAAGAGATAATCCCTATGCCCCCAAGATCCTTGGGGGCGCACACATCGGCCCATTTGACCATGTGGTACTTTTGACGGCCCGTCCTGTCCTGCCAGAAGAAGCGAGAGAGCTCTTTATCAAAGGCCGCATGTACCCCTTCCGGAAGGATGTACAAGCCCATGATATACATGGGGAGACTAGACAGGCACGAATCAATGAGAACCGTCTTGCTACCCTTGGAGGTGAACCTCCCGCACCAAGGTTCAGCCTTCGCTCTAACTCGCCCCACTAAGGGGGCGAGGTCTCTAATAAGGATCCTAGAATCCCTAACAGGTACTCCCAGGTAGTTCACAGGGAAGGTTGTCAACCTGCAATTGAGGTTGTCAGCGATCCGCTGTTGGGTCTCCGGAGGGTACCCCAATACCACTACCTCACTTTTGTCAAAGTTTATTTTGAGGCCCGACATGGCCTCGAAACAGAGGAGTAGGAACTTGGTGTTCTGGATATCTAGGTCCGAACCCTCGAACATGATCATGGTATCATCCGCATACTGTAGGTGGGTCACCCCTCCACCAGGGATCAGGTGACCGACCACTCCAGTAATATGGCCCGAGATCCTAGCCCTCTCCAGGATCTCGGCCAGGGAGTCAACCGCCGCATTGAAGAGGATAGGGGAGAGGGGGTCACCCTGTCTCACTCCACATGCCGGCCTAAAATAGGGACCCACTTCCCCATTAATGTTAATGGCCGTGCTGCCAGTCATCACCGTCTGCATAATCCAGCCAATCATCCGGTCGTCAACGCCTCTCCTCTGAAGGACCTGTCTGAGGAAGGACCAATCCAAGCGGTCGTACGCTTTCTGGAAGTCTAGTTTTAAGAAGACACCCCTCTGGTGTCGACTCCTGACCTCATGCACAATCTCATGCAGTGCAAGAATCCCGTCATGAATGTGGCGGCCTTTAAGGAAGGCAAACTGGTGTTGGTGCGTAATCCGCTCCATCACCGGCGCCAACCTCACCGCGCACACCTTGGAGAACAACCGTTGGATAACGTTGATGACAGTAATTGGCCTGAACTGGCGTATATCCGTGGCCCCCACTATCTTGGGGATCAAGGTAATAACACCGTAGTTCAAACGCCCCATATCCAGAGTTCCAACGTAGAACTCTTGGAACATTGGCAAGATAGTAGAATGCCCTATATTCAGGCTAAGTATCATGATATAAACCTATATTATGTGGTGTTATGTATTACACATCAGAGCCTAATGTTTCGAGATGTCATACTCAACTATTATATTCAGGCTTATGATGGTGTGTAGTATATGCACAAAGCTGAATCTTCTTGGATTTTATTGGATTTTCATTGTTTGACTAGATCCATACATGAAGTTTGACTTTGATATGCAAGTGCATGTTGCAATATCAAGTTCTTACTTAATGCTATAGATCTAGAGGGTAATGGTATTCGTGTGAGGAAGTGACGAATTGTGAAGATTCTGAAGACAAGATGAAGGATCATCAGAATAGAAGCAAAATTGTGGGAAGTAACCACAATACTCTGAAGGAAGTACCAAACCAAAACTCATGCTCAGCCTCAACAGAGGAGTACTTTAGTACATAAGAAGCATGAAGGTGAGAAATATGGTGATTATGGAGAAGTAGAAATAGAATCATAGTCATTATGGAAGAGGGAATGCATGGGAGATCACTTAGGATACTATATTCATAGTGTCAGCTAGTGGTTCTCTTGCAAAATAAACCCTGAAGGAAGGAAGATAACCTATCAAACCATAGCAGATATAAGAAGACCATAGATGGTATCAGAAGACCACAGTTGATACCATAGCTGGTATAAGAAGACCGTAGTAGTTATAGGATCAATAATGGGAGATAAAGTAGAAGATGTACCGACCAATTGGTCAAAACCTATAATAGAGTACATTTTTAGATAACAAATAGTCCACGATTTAATTATTTGTAACAAAAGTTTGTGAACAAATAAAAATCTTGTCAGCCAAATAACTAGATCTATAATCATTTAGTCGAAGGATTCACATTGGATGTCCACGATTGAGTGGATGCACCACAGATATTCTTCACAAGACCTAGAAGAATACAAACCATAAGCTATACTTAGACCAATATTCCAACAATCAATCCAATGGTTGGAAGAAAAGGAGTTGAAGACATAAGAAAACTCTAAGGGGTAGAGTAAAGATTGAGTTGGATGTACAGTAACTCAATGCTTTAGGCTATATAGAAGAAGAAGGTCTGAACTGAGAGGAAGTTCGATCTTATTCTCATAAGATTGTTGAACAATACTTTCAGAAAGATGTCAGACCAGAAGCCGAGGTTCATCCCTCGAGGAAGTAAGAAGTGGGCAATAACTTGAGAAAGTGAGTAATATTTACTCAGATGTACGATAGCTCAAGTCAGCTAAGTTTAATGAAGTTGGACGAAGGAAATACCGGAGACCAAATACAGCTCAAGAAGGCCAAAGACCGAAGGAAATTGATCATACCAGAACCACAGACTAATTGAAAGATTCCTTTTATGGAACCTAAAAGAACCCAAAATAGTTATAGATATCAACCATAATCCATCATTGGATAGGTTAAATGAGTCTAATCCACTCTTAGGGAAATAAACCATCAAGACCATTTCTATGGTAAGTACCTTACTAAGTACCATTATGGCAGTTTTGGTAGTAAGGGAAAACAAAGACCTATTTAGCAATTAGGAGTTTATTATCAAATTAGCCTTCAAATAAGACCAGCAGCACCAGAAGAAGTCTCAATCATTGAATCTTCAATGAGAAAGGGAACAAGCTTATAGAGTTGGAAGAAATCAAGGAATCAAAGTAAGAACCATGGTTCAGAGACAGACACTAAAGGATTCCAGGAAGAATCTGGACAAGGGATATATTCAATTATATCCAACAAGATCAATATGGAGTTCGAGAAAAGATATAGTCTGCACAAGTCAGATCCACACTCCGGAAACGTGAGAGAGTTCAAACTTCGAGGACGAAGTTCAGTTTAAGGGGTAGAGACTGTAATATCCCAGGTATTGGGGTTACAAAAATAGAGGAAACAGATGTGTGCATTGCATTCATGCATAGAAAATCTGGGAATTTTCGCGCTTTAAAAAACAGTCACAGTAACTGAAGTTTCACTTGACCTTGGTGGAATTGAAGTAGCTCATCAAGTCAAGCGCTATAAACCTCAATGTGACTTTGTTAAAACCTTGTTTTGGGTAGAGATGATTTGATCTAAGGGGTTAGATCAAATGGAACTAATAATCAACACAACAACACTTTACTCAATGATAAATTGCTTGATCTTATAAAAGATTATAATATGGTAATCCTTGTCATAACATATGAACACCTATTCAATTGCAAATCAAGTAACAATAAAATGGAGAAACCATTCTTCACTTATCTTTTCCATATCTTTAACAAATAAATATTTCTACCATGAACCTCATGGTATTTCTTGAACTAAACTTTTGAATTTAAAACCAATCAAAGCTTATCATTAAACCCTAGAGATGGGAGAGGTTTATACCCATCAAAGAGATAAGAAACAAACTCTAAATTATTAATACTTACAAGTTGAGCAACTACCTTGGGGGTATAATTTAAATTCACTTTAAAACTAATTATAAAATATGGTAAAACACAAGGACCTAAGTGCATAAAAGCCACACATTGTTAATTTAATCATAACTTATTAAATATGTGGAATATCACAAAACTAAATTCATTTACATTACGAATTATAGTTCAAACTATTTGAATAAAATAAACTATGAGTATTTTGAAACTCATATGATCATGCCTTGGGAAATCAAACATCACCATTCAAAATTGGGGTATAATATTTGTCTTTGACATTTTGATCCCAATTACAATATAAATACAATCATATATGATATAGTAACTCAACTACAAGCATAAAATCATTCACAAGATATTTAGTAACAAAAGCCACTTGGCCATCCAAAAACAAATCAAATGAGAGGATAATACCCAAGCCACATAGGATGGAAATATCTACATAGCTTGAGTCCTAAGCTATGCCACCTCATGCTTAAAGGATTGCTATGGAGGAGAGCATGACAACCAAGCACCTTACTCATCCAATCAAAACAAGAGTCACCCACCTATGTGTCATTATACTAGAGCATGCCCAAGCCTATAAAAGGAACCCTCTACCTCATCCATCCTATCATCTTGTACCACAATACAAGCAAACCAAAGAGTTGGGCCACTCCATAATTTAGATAGGATCAAGATGAAGCAGCTAGGAGGTGGAGGCATACCACAAGAAGCAGGTTTATCAGATTTCCTGAAGAACAAGCTACAGAAGATAGCAAGGTAGAATTCTTAGGCAAACCACATGTTTAGATAATCACATCATCATTCCTTGAGTAGAATCCTAGATTATAGTCCAAGTCATTGTGAAGTGAGAGAGGTAATTAGTATAACCCTAGCCAAATACATCTAGTAATACTTTGGGAAGCCCATACCATGCATGATCATCACCATTGGGTTATGATCATAAACCCTAAGAACTTTAAGTAAGAAGCCAATAAGAATAAGTGGATCATGATAATGCCATGATCATGCTTTGGAGAAATAGGAGAATAAGCCATAATTTAAACCTAGTATAATAAGAAGATATCATCAATCACATGAAATCATAGAGAGACTACTAAGAGAGCAAACCTAGATTATTCTCCACATCTTAAGTAGTGAAACACATGAAGGATATCATGACCTTGCCTAGCAAAGATTTGTGAGAACCTTAATAAAGTTAGAGATGCATATCCTCTCAATAGTGGGGGATACCACACCTTGCATAGTTCAACCCTATATCAATCAAAAGGATTTTTGATTGAATAACCCTATGAGTGGTAAGGAAGAGCAACCCTAGCTAATGTTATATGGTGTGAAAACACATATAGAATCTATACCCATATCTTCAACTAACTTGTGAATTAAATTGATGACCACAAGTAAAACCCTATACCATACCCCAATTCTAGTTTGTGTATCACTTGGGGGATCACAATTAAACCCTAGGTCATACTTAAAATCAAACCATGATGGAAACAATACCTACCTTAGATAATTTCTAAGATAATGATAGTGTTAACCTTACAAGGGGGTTATAATGGAAATTATAAAACACTAATAAAGAAGTATTCACATAAAATCATATGTACATGACTAAATTCTCAAATAAGAACCAAGTCATAATAATAACCTCTAAAACACTTGGTGTACAAATTATTAAACCTTTCAATAGGGAGTTATATTACAAATGAGAAAGAAAATTAAAATGAATACCTAAATTCTTGTCTACTTAAAAAATTGCAACAAGGCTCACATATAATTGTGTTTATGCAAAAACAATACAGTAATACAATGATCCCTGTATTAGACCTCAAGAAAACCAAATTGTTAAACACCTGCAAAACAGACAAGGATTCAAATTTGAATTAAAACTAGAGTTCAAACAAGAAATGAAAACAGAAAAGAAAAGAAAGGAAGAAAAACCTACCTGGACTTACCTGGCCGAGCAGCCCAGCATCGCAGCCCACGAGCCAGCCCAGCACAAGCCCACCATCACGGCCCAGTCCACCACCAGAAACCGACCCACGTACCCCTTCACCAAAATATCGAGGACGAGTTCATCCTCATCCTCTCCATCGTGCTGGAGGCCACGGCGACGCCGTGATCGTCTTCCCCTTCGTGCTGGCGCCCTCTCCGCGACCAACGACGTGACGAGGATCGTCCGAGCGCCGTATAAAAGCCCCGGGTCGAGCCCTAGCTTCGGTTTTCTTCCTCCCCTGCTAAATTCTCCCCAATCCGAAACCCTACCTGAGCCGGTCGTCGACCATCGCCGTCGACTGGGGCGTCCCCATGCCAAGCCGTGACCACCAACAGCATCGCCGTCCTCTACTTGCTCAAACCAAGAGAGGAATCGAGCTGGGGAGGTCCACAGCACCTGCGTCGAGCTCGTCTTCTCCGACGCCGGTAACGACCCAATCCGGCGAATCACGCCATCTCCGACCATGCCGTCATGCGCATCATGCTCCTGGTGAGCTCCTCGATCTCCTGGTGTGCCCGCTTTGCTCAATCATGTACCGTAGACACGCCGCGTCGTTCAACCGTGCCGCCGCCGCAGAACCATCACCGCCGGTCGCTCTCCGGCGACCTAATCAGAGCGGCGCCGCCACCATTGGGTTCGCCTCGGCGTCCCCTATCCGTCAAGCATCCACACACCCCCGCGGGAACCGTATCTCGCCGGCGATTGCCGCCAGTACCCGCCGGCAGTGAGCCTCCCTGCCACCGTGGCAATTTTGACCTTGGTCAATGCACGTGTGGCAGGTGACATGGCCACTGGCCCACGAGTCAGTGACTCTGTGGGTAGAATAGCCGGGTGTAGTTAGTCGTTTCATTTAAAATTAAATCCAGGAAATATCTGAAACTTTGCAAATTCATATAAAAATTCAATTTAGCTCAGAAAAATATAAATAAGATATCAAAATTCTTATAAAAATAAAATCTATCCAATAAAAATATAATATGAAATTTTTATTTTTAATAAAAATTTAATTATTTAATACTTAATAATTAAGCCTTTTCTTTTATTCATTATTGAATTAAAATTCTATAATTAGGAAAACTTTCCAAATTAAATAAAAACCAGTAAATAAATAAAGAAAACATTAAAACTAATTTTCTTTATTTATTAATTTTGCAAATCCTTATTAGAAGGATCTAAACCCTAATTAATAATTGCCTTAATTATTAATTCTTTAAAAATAATAAAAGGACAAATCCAATATTATTTTTATTTCAAAGTCATTAATAACTTCAACTTTATTAATGAAGTTATTAAGCCAAGAATTATAGAGTAAATAGTAAACCCTAGTTCTATATGGGAGGAAACTAGAAACCTATCATTTCATGAGAAACCCTAAAACCCTAACTCCATTAGGAACCCTAGCTCCCATATTAAATATGAACCTTAATTTGTTTCTAAACCTAAACCCTAGATTAGAATATGTGATCATGCTACTTTCCTTTCAAACACAGAACCATAATAGCAACTAAATAATTTCCATGACCACATAAAATGTAGGAACCCTAACACTAGTTAATTGCTATGCTATGTTCTCAACTAAATAAAACTTGTTGATCTAGCAAGATCAACCAAGTACAAAACCCTAGTTCCTATTACCAAAGCCATCATCCTTATTGATCCCTAATTAGCATCACACCCTTGTGATGAACCTTAATAGCAACCATACCTACTATTTTACGTTACAGAACCCTGTTCCACTAAACCCTACTAGTGTTAGATGTTTATGAACCATCTTATTTAGGAATCCATTATTCCTTACCTAGTGGACCCAATAGCAAACCTTAGACAACCTCAACCTTAATTGAAACACTTCTTATTAATTAAGAAGTATGTTCTTCAACAGTTATTCTTTTGAAGAAAATAAAGAGTAGTCATCAACCTTGTCTAATAGGACCTATAAACCCTAGCTAGCAATCACCAGCAAGATGAACCAACCTTGATGGAAATCTTATATAAACAATTACTTAGGATACCTAGGCTTAACTCCATCTTGTAAGCCCTAGGTGTTGATGAATCCAACATTGTTGTGATCCATCTAATTCCTACTCTAGAAACCAATTAGAACCATAGTAAACCATAGAACTCCACAACCCTAATTATCATACTTGTTCTTTATTAAAGAACATGTTCTTCAAAAGTTATTCTTTTGAAGGATATAATAAGTAACCATTAACCATGCCATATGTTACTAAAACCAACAACTGTTCATTACATGTTATGATTATACTAAATGCTATTGTTGTGTGCTAGTAATATTATTATTAGTGTAATATATTGCATTACTTGCTTATGATACCAAGTAATCAACCTTAATAAGAACCTTGTGTGTAAATCATTCTAACAGTACAACACCCCCTAAACAAATCATTACAACTCACTAAGCCTAAATCATCGGGGTTAGGTCACGCTTAGAGCGATTGCATCTCATACTTATGCATTATTGCATCCTTGCCAATCTTTTAAACATCGTCCTTACCGGACGATGATGCTATTTCAGAATTTGGAGTTATTGCGATCGAAGACCTTGCCTGCATAATCTTGCAGTCAAGAAAGGCAAGTTCATCGCTTGCTCATGTCATTTGAGTATTTTTACCAAATTACTTGCAAAGTACTATATTTATCACTATTGCATAAAAAGCAAAACCACTATTTTCATAACTATGAATATGACTATGTGGTGGGCAATGGAACCATGGATTGTGTTGATATGGTGGAGGTTCCATTGCAAGGGATTATATCCATCTAGGATTAAACAACAAATGTCGTCCAGTGATTCTTGTGCCGTAATACCCGTGTTAACCATAAGATCTGGAATGGGACGGAGTAGCCAATTGTATTTCCACCTCTCGTACATCAACGGACACGCTTTACCAGAGAACACTTGAATCCTAGGGTGCATTTGGTTGCTGGGGAAGCTTAAAGTCCCCACGGCTTTGTCCGTAGAACACTTGTATCCCGAAGATCATTTGGTGGTGGGGCTAAAGTCCCCACGGTATGGTCTATGAGGGTTGCATCTACCGACGAAGGAGTTTGGTTCGATCCCAACTGTCGTCGTGGTCGGGGTCCACCCTGAAATACGGGAATAATGGGACCGGCGAGGACCCGGGGTCGGGGATGCAACAAAGGGTGGGTGTGCGAGGTAGCGGAGGAATATGAACGGCTAGGACCTTATACCGGGCCTCACACCAAAGGAAGTGTGGACGGGAAACTGCCCGGTTGGCACCAAGGTTAAGATCTCTTATGGGTAAAGCAACACACCTCTGCAGAGTGTAACGAATGTGACCGCCACCCTGTTCCGGTTTTGGAACTGCGAACGCTGCCGGAAAGGAACTCCATGAAGTTCAAGTCAACCGGTGAAGGCTGACGGACATAGCTCTTCAGACTAAAAGCAACCTTTTGAAGAAATGATTACAAAACTTGCATGCCTATGACTTTCTGGTCTATGGCTGTAGCTAGTGCATTAAACACCTCTTTCCTATAATGAACTTGTTGAGTACGCTCGTACTCATCCCACTCTTAAATCCCCTGCTTAGATATGAAGGCATCGAAGGAGAATCTACAGTGCAACTCGAAGGCCGAGGAGTCAACCACTACTTCAAGGGACAGGACCATGCCAGGAGAGTCAGATACCACATTCAACAAGGAGAAAACCTAGATTAGTAATAGAAAGGAACTAGCTTCCTAAACCTAGCTCCTATTTAGCTAGAATCTATTCTTAGCCTCTATAGCTAGTTAAATACTCTACAAATAGAGTTCATGATAGGATTAGATTACGAGTCGTTCTTCTGGAGTTTATTTGCAGTTTTACCTCATTGTAAAGTAGGAGGCTGTGAGGATCTTATGTACAGTCTGTGTAATTCTATAGACATGCCTTGGACCCGCATATGTTTCTTGTACCACTCTGAGCGATGTAATACTAGTGGAACGGTGTTTCATTGGTGTTATGTCAGACTTGCATACTACACCATGCAGTGGTATGCCGGGTCACCACAATATCATCAAGAAGCTTTGTTGCGGCGCCTAAGGTGATGGACATAAAAGTACCTCCAGCAGCTGAATCCAATAGGTTCCTTGAGGAAAAATTCAATCCTGCATAAAAGGTTTGGATGATCATCCAAGTAGTTAGTCCATGGGTAGGGCAATTCTTTACCAAAGTTTTCATTCTCTCCCATGCTTGAGCAACATGTTCATTATCAAATTGCTTAAAATTCATAATGCTACTTCTCAAAGATATAATCTTAGCAGGGGATAATATTTACCAATAAAGCATCTTTACATTTAGTCCATGAATCAATACTATTTTTAGGCAAAGAAAGCAACCAATCTTTAGCTCTTCCCCTTAATGAGAAAGGAAACAATTTCAGTTTTATAATATCACCATCTATATCCTATACTATTGCATTTCAAAAAGTTCAACAAAATTATTAAGATGGGCAGCAGCATCATCAGTACTAACACCAGAAAATTGCTCTCTCATAACAAGATTCAGTAAAGCAGGTTTAATTTCATAGAATTCTGCTGTAGTAGCAGGTGGAGCAATAGGAGTACATATAAAATCATTATTATTTGTGCTAGTGAAATCACACAACTTAGTATTTTCAGGAGTACCCATTGTAGCAGTAATAAAAGTAAACTAAGCAACATAATAAAATAAAGTAAAGACAAGTAACTAATTTTTTTGTGTTTTGATATAGAGCAAGTAAACAAGACAGAAAGTAAAGCAACTATTTTGTGTGTGTTTTTGATATAAAGCAAACAAGACAGTAAATAAAGTAAAGCAAGACAATAAACAAAGTAAAGAGATTGGATGTGGAAGACTCCCTTGTCTTGATCTCCCCGGCAACGGCGAAAACAGTCTTGATGGCGCGTGAAGCACACGTCCATTGGGAACCCCAAGAGGAAGGTATGATGCGCACAGCAGCAAGTTTTCCCTCAGAAAGAAACCAAGGTTATCGAACAAGTAGGAGTCAAGGGCCACGTGAAGGTTGTTGGTGGAGGAGTGTAGTGCGGCGCAACACCGGATTCCGGCGCCAACGTGGAACCTGCACAACACAATCAAAATACTTTGCCCAACGTAACAGTGAGGTTGTCAATCTCACCGGCTTGCTGAAAACAAAGAATTAAACGTATGGTGTGGAGAATGATGTTTTTTTGCGAAGAACAACAAAGAACAGAGATTGCAGTAGATTGTATTTCAGATGTAAAAGAATGGACCGGGGTCCACAGTTCACTAGTGGTGTCTCTCCAATAAGATAAATAACATGCTGGGTGAACAAATTATAGGCGGACAATTGACAAATAAAGATTCAATGCATATCATGATGATCACTATGAGATTTAATCGGGCATTACGACAAAGAACATAGATCGCCATCCAGATGCATCTATGCCTAAATAGTCCACCTTCGGGTTAGCATCCGCACCCCTTCATTAAGTTGCAAACAACAGACAATTGCATTAAGTATGGTGCGTGTAATCAACACAAATATCTTTAGACAAAGCATTGACGTTTTATCCCTAGTAGCAACAAGACATCCACAACCTTAGAACTTTCTGTCACTGTCCCAGATTCAATGGAGGCATGAACCCACTATCGAGCATAAATACTACCTCTTGGAGTTACAAGTATCAACTTGGCTAGAGCCTATACTAGCAACGGAGAGCATGCAAGAACATAAACAACACATATATGATAGATTGATAATCGACTTGACATAATATTCTATATTTATCGGATCCCGCCAAACACAACATGTAGCATTACAAATAGATGATCTTGATCATGTTAGGCAGCTCACAAGATCTAAACATGATAGCACAAGAGGAGAAGACAACCAACTAGCTACTGCTATGGACCCATAGTCCAAGGATAAACTACTCACGCATCAATCCGAGGCGGGCATGATGATGTAGAGCCCTCCGGTGATGATTCCCCTCTCCGGCAGAGTGGAGGCGATCTCCCGAATCCCGAGATGGGATTGGCGGCGGCGGCGCGTCCGGAAGTATTTCCGTATCGTGGCTCTCGGTAATAGGGTTTTCGCGACGGAGGGTATAAGTAGGCGGAAGGGCAACGCAGGGGGCGCCCGAGGGGCCCACACCATAGGGCGGCGCGGCCCCTCCTTGGCCGCGCCGCCTTGTGGTGTGGCCACCTCGTGGCCCCACTTCGTATCCCCTCCGTCTTCTGGAAGCTCCGTGGAAAAATAAGACCCCGGGCGTTGATTTTGTCCAATTCCAAGAATATTTCTTTTGTAGGATTTCAAACCAAAACAGAAAACAAGAATCGGCGCTTCGGCATCTTGTAAATAGGTTAGTGCCGGAAAATGCATAATAATGATGTAAAGTATGTATAAAACATGTGAGTATTGTCATAAAAGTAGCATGGAACATAAGAAATTATAGATACGTTGGAGACGTATCAGAGGTGGATGATGGACCATGTCTTCTCGTCCGTGCGCGGTGTCGGAGTACCATATGGTGAGGTGCTACATCGGCGACGACAAAGGATTAACTTGTCAATGCCTACAGATTGTAGACTAGGGTTTTGCTAGAAGTAGAGGGCAAGTAGATCTCGAAGGTTTAGGCGAAAAGTACTCGGTGATTATGAAAACTAGGGTTATGTTGACAGTAGATTCGATCCTCTCGACTCCCCCTTATATAGGAGGTGGAGCCGAGGGTTTCGTATTGTTCAAGTTACAGTTCGGGACGGTTTCTAACTCGTCCCGCCAGATTACAAATAATGCTTCCTATTACAACTCTAGCTTTCCTTAATACATCTTGGGCTCCCGAATCTTCTTATACTTCGGATAGTGGGCCTTCAAAATCCCGGGTACTGCCTATGGCAGGCCCATTTGGGGTGCCTATGTCAGTAGCCCCCGAGATTTTGCTTGAATCGTAGAGTCGGGAAAATCTCTCCCGTTTATTTTTGTTCGAGAGCTGTTATATATACTCCACATAAAATTCTATGTTGTACAGGGATAATGGTAGTTGGGGCTAGTTCATCTGACGGATCGTGTACTAGTTAACTGCTCTAGTGGCAATCCGCAAAACCTACTTCAAGATCACGTCCCTGGACTTGGTGTAAACTTCGACAGGTGCCGCTTAAGGTCTTACCATTCCGAGTCCCAGTCAAATTTATCGGGTACCTAACGCGTGTTAGGATTTTTCTTCGTATCCTGATACGGATAAAAGTAGCAGAGCGCAGTCTTGGCGATGCCACGCCCAAAGAACGGATCTGGGTCTTACCTTCGCAAATTTGCGGCATTCAGAAATTGATCGCAACTTTGGCGTTCCGAGAATATATTGTCGAGTGCTTTTCGCCTTTGGAATAGCACATTTTATTGAGTCATATTTGATGACTTTATTTTGTCTTCCCGATGGGAGTATATGTAGAGTTATTTGTGTAACTCGAAATATACTCACTTCTTTTCTCTATTTCTGATCAAATTCATCGGCACGCGAACAGCCCGATGGGAGTAGCTCCCGCCCAAGAACTTGTGCTTGGGTGTAGGCTCCACATTAGCATCCTTTGCCGCTATATTTATGATCCTTCTCGATATTTTTATACTTATCGGGTGCGCGACCAGCGCTCCCGATGGGAGTAGCCCCGAGGCTATGAACAAATTCTTGGATTTGGTCATAGGCTCTCGCCATTTCTATATTGTCATACTCGAAATTTTCTATTTTTCCAAAGTAGCCCCGAGCATTTGGGCAAAAACTTGTATTTGATCAAAGGCTCCAAGAGTATTCGAATATTTAACCCTGTCGCCATTCTCTTTTTATTTTTCTTGTCGACATATTTTCCCTTGTCAAATTCTCTTCATCTCTGTCAATAATCGGGATTTTTTCTGCCTTGTGGGTCCATTGTTCACACCACGTTGACACGTCGTGCAAGTGGGGGACACACGTCCTCCGCTTTTCCTGGCGCACGTTCTGTAACCTCGTCAATGTTGAAATACTAATTTGCCCTTGTTGCCACGTGGTAATCATCTCCTGCATTCTTTCTTCATCCAACGGTTCCGTCGGTTCACCGCACCTCTATATAAGATCTCCTTCTTCTTCCTCGAGCACTTCCGCTCGCGCCGTTCTCTGCTCTCCTCTGCAAAATCTCCCCTTGCGCTCCACTGCTGCCAAAGCTCTTCTCTTCGCACTGCTCGCCATTGCCATTGTTGATGCCACCGCGTCGCTTAACCAGGCACAGCACTCCTGATTCTTCCATGGCCGCCGCGGATCTAGGAACTGCGGAGTGGGAGAGGTCCAAGATCACAAACCAAGACCTGAACCTCCTGAAGAAACTGGGAATCACTACGAAACCCAAAGCGGTTTGCTTCCCCAGTGAAAAAGCTACCCAGCCCCTCCAATGGGGTACCGGGTAATTTTTGTCGACCATCTCATCCGTGGTTTATCCACCCCCATCCATCCTTTCCTCCGTGGATTACTCTATGTCTACGGTCTCCAGCTTCACCACCTCACGCCAAACTCAATCCTCCACATTTCTATTTTCATCACGCTTTGTGAAGCCTTCCTTGGCGTCTCACCCAATTGGGCGCTTTGGAAGCGCATTTTCGCGCAATGGCTCTCCCAATGTCGCCTATAATATAGGCGGCGTTGTTATTTCTATTCGCTCCACTGCTGATTACTTCGACGTCAAGCTCCCTGACTCCGTTCAAGGTTGGCGCAAGAGGTGGCTATACATTCGGGAAGAAAACCATGGATGTGCAGAGACAACATCCCTCCGTTCGATGGTGCCGAAAAAATTCTTCGTCGCCATTCCTGGGATGCAGAGGCTACCGAGGAAGAGAACTTCGACTGAATCCGATGGCTCGCATCCATGAGTTGCAAAATACTCGCGGCAAAGAATTGTCAGGTATCCAGATTATAGTGTATTTCCTTAAGAGTAGAGTTCAGCCTCTTCAAGCTCGCAAATTCCCTCTCTGGAAATATACCGGCAACGAAGACGTGGATCGGTCGGTGGATTTGGAAGTCAAGGACCTGGAGAGGCTTGTCCGAAAAATCACCTCCCTCAGCAAAAAAGATTCCATCCCTTCTTCTTGTCGCGTAAAACCATACAGCGCCACCCATGCACTTCCTAAGGTAAACATTGTCGCGCAATTTTTTACTGCCTTGCTTTTTGCATTGTTTGCTTCGTTCTGATATCCTTCCCTCTTTTTGGACAGAATCATCCAAATCTTGTTTCACTTCCTCCTCTTCCTGAAGGTGGGGAAGTCGAAGAAAGGACCGTTATCTCTAATGATAACCAAGAGGCCTCCTCTTTTGTGAATGAACCCGCAGATTCTCGTAAATCTGCGGGATCTGCTGAAAAAGATGCTGCTTCTGAAGACACTACATCGGCCCAATCTCCTCCTCCTGCTGATTCTCCAAAGAACAAAAGGAAGAGGGGTGATGTCGAAGATTCCGGGACTTCTAAACCCGAAGAAGCTGCTCCTTTACCGCAAAAGGCAGCTTATGACCCATATCTTGCGAGTATCATCAGTTCGTAAGTTCCTCTTTTATTTTCCTATTCGAAGAATTTTTGCTTGCCTTGCTTTTTACACTGCCACCCTTTTGCAATAGTGATGATGACGAAGAAACGCCAGCTTTGGATGTGGCTGCTCGAACGAGTATGTCACATACCCTAGTTATTTCAGAGCCACGAGTTGAAGGAGAGGAATCCTCGCCTCCTCAACAAAACATCGGCGCTTCTACTCCTCCTTCGAGCCCCCGAGCCCCTTCACCGAAAAGGGCAAGGACGGAGATTGTCTCGGAGCCTACTCTCCAATTGAGTAGCTCTTCGAACCTTCTCATGGAAGATGTAAGTTCTTTATTTTTTTTGTCAGTGTTTATGTTTTCTCTGTTTGCTTCTGTGTATCTCATACCCCCATTTTCTCTTTGTCTTCCCTTTTTGGTTAACAGCCTGTGATCAAGGATCTTCTTCGCATCGGTGCCCAATTTGTTGGGTACCGTGAATATGCGAATAAAGCTGAAGGTAATGCTCTGGTCCTTCTTTTTACCTCTGTTCTTTTGTTCCTTCTTTGTTGTCGAGACTTGTAACTATATTTATCTTCCATTGTAGAAAAACTGGCGGAAGCCAATGATCGTGCCAATACACTTGCTCAGCAATTAGAGCAAAGTGAAAAGGCTCGCAAAAAGGCTGAATTAGATGCTGTTGATGCGCGAGCAGAAGCTGATAAAGCCAAGGCTGATGCTGCTGGTGTCGAAGACCTTAGAAAGAGGCTTCACACCGCTGAAACTTCCCTGAGCGATCACATAGCCGCCCAGTCTGCTCGCGAGGAGGCGATCCGTAAGCGTTTAACGACGCAGAGTCGCCGCTTCGTAGGTAAGTACCACTCATTATTCTCTTGTATTTTCTTCTCTGCACTCGTTTGTTGCTCAATTTTTCCTTTCTTGACAGCTAGAACAGCTCAAGAATTTCAACTTGACGAACCCGCCAATGATCCTCTGCTTGACGCTCTGTCATTCCTCGAGGTTCATGGATCAGAGGCACGGGAAGGCATCGACCAGGCTAAAGCAGGGTTGTCGCGGCTTTTTCCTTATTTCTTCCCAAAGAAAGAGGAACCCGCAACTTTCCTTGACCTCGCCAAGTGTTTCAATCCGTCTGAAGATCTTGGGTTAAGGGTGCGCCATGAGAATATGAAGATTGCCGTGGAAAATACTGTCGCCTTGGTTGCTGATAGCCAACAATCTATCGACTGGTCGAAAGTTGGCGACACTGATCAGATAGAACAGTCAAGGTGGAGGTCTTTGATCAAGGCAGCTAAGCCCAACACGAGGAAAATCCTGGCTTATATCGGGATCAAGCCATCTTCGACTCCTAGCTCATCAAAGCCGGAGGTCTAGTTGAATGCCTCTGCTTTTTCTTTTTTAGCATTCCTCTTTCTTTTGGCTTTGTCGCCGTAGTGTTATTGGCGAGAACTATTTCAGTATCCCTCTAGAAGGTCCTTCTTTTGTAATAGACATGTATATATTATGGAGATGAATGGAAATCTATCTTTGCTCAGTGATTGATGTCGAAATATTTCTTTTTCCAGTTAATTTTTGACAATTATACGCCAGCTCCTGGTTCTTCCAATATTTTGCCTTCTCCCCCAAGGAGAACTCCTGCTGATGCTTCGTCTGCCGAGGATTCCTTGCCGCAAGAATTAGACGAACTTCGACACCAACTTCAGTTCGTGAAGAAGCAATCACTTGTGCTGATGGAGAAGGCTCGTAAGTCATCTGAAGCCGAGGAAATTGCACTCCAACAAGCACAAACTGCCATTGCTGAAAAGGACTCTGCTGCTGAAGCTGACGCGGCTGCATCTCGAGAGAATTCTATGCTGCAGCTGCTAACAGATGCTAGCTTGGATATGGCGGGTAAGTTTCATTGTCTTTATCTCGCTTCTTCGTTTTCCTTTGCTGCTTGCCTCCTCATTGCCCACTGAGTTGTTTTATGAAACCATAGGTGCTTTTTTGGATCCTATAACTGAAGATGAACGTGTCGAGGCTCGTTCCAATGTTCTCCTTCGGCTTGCACATGAACACGGATCGACTTTTTGGGGTACACCTGAGCGGACCCGCCAAATCGTGAGATTTCAAGATCGTGCACTTCAGGTTCGCGAATATCTTGACTTCTGTACAAGGACTTTGTCTCTGGTGTATGGTACCATGTTTCCTCGCAATAAGATGCCAGAAACCCTTCCTGCATTGATGGACAAATTTCGAGATGCTCCTCGCATCCACGGCTTTGTACGAGCCCAACTAGCTGCTGGTGCAAGGTTTGCGATGATCATGATAAAGATTTGCTACCCGAAGTTAGATGTAGGGCAAATTGTCCCAAAGTGCCTGGAGAAGATGTCGAAGAGGAAGAGGAACTTCGGCAAATATGATGACATAGTTACTCCTGTTGCTGAAGATATGATGGATGAACTTCTTCGGATGGATTCCGAATTCTTCGTGAAGGGTAGCTATGCTGAGCATAGTACTCGCGCTGTAAATAACGAGCGCTTAACCATAGATAATATATTGGGAAATCCTTGACATTTATTCCGAACTTTGTATCCTGTATAGACGAGCTATATTATAAAGTCATTGTATTTTATTTTTATCGCCAAGCCCCCGGGCGTTTTGATTGCAGTGTCTTTTGTTTATTATCATGCGAGGTTGTCCCAAGGCAAGATAATATACACTGTATACTATTTTTGTGGGTGTAAGCCCCCGAGTCTTTTGTTGATCACTATTTTGTCTCTATCTCTTTTTATTTTGGCGAGGTATGTTTACCAAGGCAACATGCTTCTTTTGCGTTTGTCGACACTGTGTTTATATATATATTGTATCATGTAGGGGAAAACCCCTGATCTTGTCGAGAAGAAGATATATAATTCCACTATCTTTATTATATTGCAGCACCACGAGCCCGCCTCATTAAAAACCTTTCCCGGCCCCACTCGGTGCCCCGAAAAGGAAAAGAGTGCGTCTGAAAACTCGTGGGCGTTTCAGTACATTGAAGCTTTACAAAGGAGGACTATATTTTCGACACCTAGGCGTAGAAACGCCTGAGTGTGCCACATTCCAGGGATTTGGCTCGTCAATCCCTGTCTTCTTGTCTTTGATTCTGTATGCTCCTCCTTCTTCTGACGATGTAGGGTCCAAGCCATGGTGATTCGAGTTTTTCGTGACTTTTTTGGTTGAGCCGCAGAACTAAGTCACCAACTTGAAAAGACCTTGGCCGCAATCGTCGACTATGATAGTTTTTCAGGTCCTGCTGATATTTGGCGACTCTTGACAGACTTCGTCTCGAGCTTCATCGAGTGCATCGACATCATCCTCCAAAGCTTTTCTCGATGTTTCTTCGTCATATTCGTGACTCTTGGAGAATCGTGCTCTATTTCTATTGGCAGGACTGCTTCGGCGCCATGAACCAGAAAGAACGGTGTTTCTGTGTCGCCGTATTTGGTGTTCGGATACTCCACAACACACTTTGTAACTCCTCCGCCAAGTATGCCGGGCTTTTTCCAATGGTCCTAGCAGACGTTTCTTGATGCCATTGCAGATGATGCCATTGGCCTTCTCGACTTGTCCATTGGTCGAGGATGCGCAACAGACGCAAAACTCAATTTAATGCCCACTTCTGCGCAGTATGCTTTGAACTCCTTGGACGTGAAATTGCTGCCGTTGTCTGTCACAATACTGTGAGGAACTCCAAATCTGAAGACGATGCTTTTCACGAACTTAATCGCGACGCGCCGTCCGGTGAATTTATCGGCTTTGCTTCGATCCATTTTGTAAACTTGTCGACAACAACAAGCATATACTCATAACCTCCTGGCGAAGCTTTGTGTAGTTTTCCCACCATGTCGAGACCCCATTGAGCAAAAGGCCAAGATAGTGGGATTGGCATAAGTTCTGCGGCAGAGAGTGAGGTCTTGCCGCAAATCTTTGACACGCGTCGCAAGTGCGCACTATTTCCTTTGCGTCTTCGATTGCTGTGAGCCAATAGAATCCTGCTCTGAAAACCTTTGCCGCGATGGCTCTGCTGCTCGCATGGTGTCCGCATATCCCTTCATGCACGTCCTTTAGGATGATCCTTCCTTCTTCGGTAACACACCGTTGTAGCACACCCGAAATACTGCGTTTGTACAGTTCCCCTTTTACCACAGTGAAAGCTTTTGATCGCCTAATTATTCGCATTGCTTCGACTGGATCGTCGGGTATGACTTTCCTTAGGATGTATGATATGTAGGCCTGCATCCATGGAACTTGTACCATCATGACTAGTTCTTGCTCTTCTTCTTCTTCTTCTGCTGTGTCCTTGGTGACAGTCGAGGTTTTCTCTTTCTTCTCCTTTTTTGTTTTTGCTGGCTTTGTTGATCTTTCGCTTATCTCTTCCCAAAACACACCTGGAGGGATTGCGAGGCATTGTGAACCGATGTTTGCTAGAACGTCGGCTTCATCGTTGCTCATCCTGCTGATGTGGTTTACCTCACAACCATCGAATAGCTTCTCCAGCTCATTGTACACCTCCTTGTATGCTATCATACTCTCGTTTGCGTCGCATTGGTTCATTACTTGTTGTGCTACCAACTGTGAGTCGCCGAAAATTTTCAATCGGGTTGCACCGCAAGCTTTCGCCATCTTCATCCCGTGTATGAGAGCTTCATATTCTGCTTCATTGTTAGATGCGTTTGGGAACGTCATCCAGAACATACTTCAACTTGTCGCCTTCAGTGAAACTAATATCACGCCTGCTCCGGCACCTTCCAATCTCTTGGACCCGTCGAAGTTCATGGTCCAAGTCCTCGATAAATCTGGGGTCCCGTGTTTTGTAGCTCCATCCACTCTGCAATGAAATCTGGTAAGACCTGCGACTTTATTGCTTTTCTTTTTCATACGTGATGTCCCGAGGGGAAAGTTCTATTCCCCAAAGGGAGACACGACCCGTGGCTTCTGGGTTGTTCAATATTTGATAAGGGAGCCTCATTGACCACTATTATCGGTGCGCCGAAAAGTAGTGTCGCAATTTTCTTGCTGTCGTGAATACTCCATATGCTAGCTTTTGATATTGCGGGTACCGCTGTTTTGATGGCGACAGTACTTCGATGAAATATATGGCCTTTGAACTCCATGAAGCTTGCCTTCTTCTTCCCTTTCGACCACTAGGGCCGTGCTGACCACCTGAGGTGTAGCTGCAATGTACAAGAGGAGAGGTTCTTTCTCTTTGGCGCCACCAATATCGGCGGTGTCGAAATTGCTCGCTTGAGATTCTCGAAAGCTCGTCCGCTTCCTCGTTCCATTGAAATTTTTCCCCTTGCTTGATCAACGCATAAAAGCGCCTTTTCTCCTAGCCCGGCGACGAATCGCAAAGCTGCGACTCGCCCCGTTAACGTTGTATTTCCTTCAACTTTGTTGGCTTTCTCATGGTGACGATGGCCTGTATTTTTTCGGGATTAGCTTCAATCCCCCTTGCGATACTAAGAACCCGAGAAGTTCTCCTGCGGGTACTCCAAAAGAGCACTTTGTCGGGTTCAGCTTGAGGCAGAACTTGTCGAGGTTGTCGAAGGTTTCCTTCAAATCTTCAATCAACGTTGACCCTTTCTTTGATGTTATTACGACATCGTCGATGTAGACTTGTACATTTTTCCGATCTGTGTTGCTAGGCACTTCGCATCATCCGATATGTTGCTCCCGCGTTTTCCAAAGGGCATTGTTTTGTAGCAAAACACGCCATAAGGTGTGATGAACGCTGTTTTGGCTTCATCTTCTTCTTTTAATCTGATCTGGTTATAACCAGAGTATGCGTCCGGAAGGAAAGACGTTCGCATCCTGCCGTGGAGTCGATGATTTGATCGATCCTTGGGAGGGGAAAGTGATCCTTGGGACAATGTTTATTGAGACACGTAAAGTCGACGCACATGCGAAGGACTATTGTGTGTTTTTTCGGCACCATCACTGGGTTGGCTACCCAAGTGGCTTCGTAGATATTTCTCGATAAACCCAGCATCTTTGAGTCGATCTATTTCGATAACATGGCTTTGCGGCTAGGCTCGAAAAACGCCGCAAAGGTTGCTTTACTGGTCGTGCGAGAGGATCCAAATTGAGGTGGTGCTCGGCAAGTTCCACTCCTGGCATGTCAGCTGGACACCATGCGAAGATTCTCCGGTGCTCACGGAGGAGGAAGCGCGCTTTCCTATGCGACATCCATGTTTGCGGCAATGGACGTCGTTTTCTTTGGATCTGTCGGGTGGATCTGTACCTCTTTTGAATCTTTATTTATATTGAAAGTTGGCTCCTTAGAAGGTCTTCCTACCTCAGGCAGCACATCATAATCAGTGAACCTAGGTGCCGCATATTCTGCTTGCATCCCGAAAGTTTCTGACAGTCGATGAAAATCCTTGTCGCATTTATCGGATAGTGCAAAGCTTCCTTTGATTGTGATAGGTCCCTTAGGCCCAGGCAACCTCCACAACAGATATGTATAATGCGGCACTGCCATGAACCTGGCGTACGCTGGTCGTCCCAACAAAGCGTGATATTGCGACGGAAATCCACAACTTCGAACTCCGTGTTCTCTATTCGTAGTTTTCTCGGGTTCCAAACTGAACGTCGAGGTTGATCTTGCCCAATGGGTAACTTGGCTTCTCGGTGTGATCCCGTGAAAGCGTGTGTCAGTTGGTTTCAAGTTTGCCAGGGATATGTTCATCTTCCTCAATGTGTCTGCATACATGAGGTTTAGACTGCTGCCGCCATCTATGAAAACTCGCGACACGTCGAACCCAGCAATTACTGCGGGTAAGTGATTGTCCTGGTCGAGGAACTTGCCGCGGGTGATCCGCGATTGTGAAGCCTATGTCTTGCCCGACCAATTTAGATACTCGATGTTGGTGGAGGCATCTTCTCTGCCATAAACACTTGTCGAGATATGACCTTGCGCCCTGTTGGACGGCCTAGCTTTCTGAATCATCAAAACTGCGCCATTGGAATTGGGATCGACATATGGGGGTGGTTGTGCTGCCGCTATTCTGAGCTGGTGTCGATTTTCCTCGGTTATTGCGGGAGGAGGTGGAAGGTGAATCTCGCTCCTTGGCTCCCGAGGATTTCTGTTATTTGCTTGGGCATTTGCGATTCCTGCGGCTCGCAACATTGCCTGAAAATTGCGGCAGTCTTTTGGAGATGTCCTGACTGTCTCTTTCCATTGTTGTCGAGGTAAAAGTGCATTTGACACGGACCGTTCATCATCTCCTCGGGAGACACGTAAGGTCTTTGAATCCTTGGTCCACTATTTTGTCTGTTGCCGCGAAAATCACCTCTATTGTCGCCTTGTTGCTCGTTGCTCCTTTGATAATCATCTCGACTATTTCCTCCAGGGTTTCCCCGAAAACCAGCCGATATATGGCCGGAGCATCGTTGTTGTAGAACCGGCGAGAAAATCGCCTTCTATTTTGATAATTTCGACTACGATCCTCTTCTGGCGACCTGTGTCGTTTGTTGTATATTGCGTCTTCTCCATCTGCCCACTTGTTAGCGATTTCCATCAACGCTGAGATTGTCTTGGGATTAGTTCTTCCCAAGTCCTCGACGAAGTCTGCTCGTCGGATTCGCCACGAACGCATCTATTGCCCTCTCGTCAGATATGTCTTCTGCCGAGTTCTTGATAATGTTCCACCGCTGTATATATTTTCTCATCGACTCGTCATGTTTTTGTCGACACGCTCGTAATTCTTCCAACGACGCGGGTTTTTTGCAGTGGATCGGAAGTTCTTCACGAAGATGTCCTCAAAGGTTTCCCACTGTCGATGGAGTTTAAGGGGAGTTTCTTTATCCAAGATCTTGCGGCACCACTCGTGAACTTGGATACTTTGCATAGCTGTTGCTCTGGTTCCTCCTACCAGTTTCACCATCTCGAGATAATCCACGAGCCAATCCTCGGGATCTTGCAGCCGTCGAACTTCTTGAAATTCTCGGGTAACTTGAACCCTTTTGGGACTCGAGTTTTTCGCACTCTTCTCGTAAAGCACGGGAGCCCACACATATCTTCGTCGGCAAGCTCGAGTACTGACGGTCCCTCCTTTCTTGTCGCGCTCTGTCCACCCTTACTTGACCGCTGTGTCTCTTGCTCCACTTGCTCTTGGTGGGTCTTGAATCCGTTGTGTCGTGGACTATTTTGTCTCGGGATTTTCTTCGGGAGGCGTTGTTGCAAACGCTGTTCCCATAACCCCTACTCCAGCCATTGCCATATTGAACAATGGTTCTCTCGGGTCCCCAGGAGGTGGTCTGGACGCCAAGATGTATGCTTGTGTTGCCATGTAACCTGCCTCTGGCGTTTTAGTTCCTCTTTCGTCGATCGACATAAAGGACATGTCGAGATTTTGGATTATGTTTCCTCTTTCTGCTTCAGGTATGTTTTGCCGAGACATTGCTCTCCTCCGAGCTTCTCTGTGACTCGTCTCCTGTATTTCCTGAAAGGCGACTTAAATCTGCCCGGCGTCGCTGATGCAGTCGCTTCTTTTCTATTCAAGGATGCTGTCTGTTTTTCCAACTCTCTGCTTACTCGAGCAAGTCTATATTGATATGCTTGAAGTTCTTGTGCGTAGCGGTGTTGGTCATAGGTTCTGAACCATCCATGGCTTTCGCGGCCCTATCCCACGCGCTTGAGCGTACTCTTGCGCGAGTTGTGGATCCAGGATATTTGGTGCCTAGACCATGTCTGAGATCACGGGATCGACGTATGGATTTCCCAATTCGTCGAAAGCCTCGATGTTTGCGGGTCTGATGTGCCTGCCCCTTCTACCACATAGATCTGATGATATTTTGCGCATTGATTTTTGTCGGGATTAGTGACACCATCGTATAGAGTGGTGAAGACCTTTCCGATGGCAGCAGACTTGTCGATGAAGTTGGCTGTCGACGCTGTCGGAGTCGCTGCTATAAAGGAGTCCGCAGATGACTCGAAGGATGTGTTGCTGAAGATCTTGGCGAGCTTTCCGCTTGCCTTGTTGTCGACGAAGTATGTCGACGAAAACTCCTCGTCTCGACGAAAAGTTGGAGTCGACCGCTGAAAATTCCGACGAGATCGGAACTTCGAGACGGTAGGATCCTTCCTTGTTGACGCCAAATCGGAATTCTCCGAACGTCATGACGATGGGCTCCTCCGGATAGGCACATGCATCCATACGGGAGGGCGGGTGAGGAATAAAATTGAATAGATCAGTTTTTCCCTTGTTACCTCGATCCATCGCGTTGCTTGCTGTTGATGAAGTCGAAGATCTTGAACGTGCCATCGAGATCAGATCCTTGCAGCCTCTAATCCCCACGACGGCGCCAATTGACAAAGGATTAACTTGTCAATGCCTACAGATTGTAGACTAGGGTTTTGCTAGAAGTAGAGGGCAAGTAGATCTCGAAGGTTTAGGCGAAAAGTACTGATTATGAAAACTAGGGTTATGTTGACAAGATTCGATCCTCTCTTTGTCCCTCGACTCCCCTTATATAGGAGGTGGAGCCGAGGGTTTCGTATTGTTCAAGTTACAGTTCGGGACGGTTTCTAACTCGTCCCGCCAGATTAAATAATGCTTCCTATTACAACTCTAGCTTTCCTTAATACATCTTGGGCTCCCGAATCTTCTTATACTTCGGATAGTGGGCCTTCAGTAAATCCCGGGTACTGTCTATGGCAGGCCCATTTGGGGTGCCTATGTCAGCGACGGTGTATTCAACAAGGATGATTGACCCAATCCAGTGGACTGGGATGGTGGTGTGCGGCAATACAGACAAAAGTCATGCCCATCTTCGATCGGTTCTGGCAACGACGACGCATGTGGGTGCCATTCTCCTCCTTGGATGCAATGTGGAGATGTGTCGGCACTTATCTCGTTCACTTCGGTTTGGTTAATGTCTTCGGGTGATGGTGGTATCCTTGACGTCGCCCCTCCGTTCAAAGCATCATGTTTGGAGAAACGGCTATGAGGTTCTTTGTTGTGCTCCTCCCGTGCTTGCCGCCGTCCAAGTTTTATCTCCACGGGCCCAATATACATCATGGCCGGGGAGTCCAAGACTATGTGTTCTCGGGGCCAACCAAGTTCCTTCATCTACTTGCCGTCTCCTTTAGGCCTCAAGGGTGGATGATGTGTTGACAAGAAAAGTTTAGCGGGAGTTGTTAGCCTCAGAGGCTGCTAGCGTCGGTAGAGACGTGATTGTGTTGCTCAGTGTAGGATAAGCTCTTTTGCATGTAGTTGTAATGTTTCTGGTGTCTATCTTCGGACTAGCGTGACGTAAAATTCGTATTACAGTTGTTATTTGTAATGAGTTGTAATCGTCTTGTACTTAAGATCTGTTTTTTGTAAAATGTAAAGATATGTAACTCTTTGGCATACTCTTGAGAAAAAAAAGAGCCACCCTATCATTTGTCTCGTCTTATCGATGTGATAGTCTTAACGATGTGACATTTGACTTGTTGCTTGCCACCCATTGCCGTGCATACTTATCTTTTATTTTTTAGGTTTTCACGGAGAATCTCTACGGAGGGCTAATCGTGTGGGCGGACGCTGGCCACATCAGCCATTGAATGCAAGTAGCGGCAATGAAGCTTTAAAAAATTATATTGAGCGAACTTGAAAATTTTAGTCTCTCCAGGTACCTATCGTGGAACTGTGGAATTTTATAAAACGGTAGACTGCAACTTCCTCTCTGCAAGTGACAAACTCTGGAAGGCAATTTCCAATGTTTTTCTCAGCCACGCCAGCTTGGGTGCCCTGGGGGGAAGTTTGCTCCCCAGATTATGGTCCAAAGCTTTTCTCCTCCAAAATAGCAGAGTAGGACGACAATTCCATCGTAGCTTCCTTCTGTATGCATCTCTCGGGTATAAGAGTATGAGTTCTGCGGCACTTGCAAAGCTACACTGTTTTCGGCTGCGTAGCGTCCACAACGGACGCTATGGCTCCTCTTCAGTTCGACTCTACCATAGTCCTATCTCTCGGCTTCCTGGTTTCCTGCCTTGTCGTCGTTAGAAGCTTCTGGTCAGGTCGCAAGGACGGCCTCCCGCCGTCTCCTTGGGCGCTGCCCGTCATCGGCAACCTGCACCAGCTCGGCGGCGGCCACCACCACCGGACTCTTCAGGCTCTCGCGCGGCGCCACGGCCCCCTCTTCCGTCTCCGCCTCGGCTCCGTGCCGGCAATCGTGGTATCCTCGGCGTCGGTGGCGGAAGCCGTGCTCAAGACCCAGGACCACGTCTTCTGCAGCCGGCCACCGCACTACACGGCCCTCGGCACGCTCTATGGCTGCCGGGACATCGCCTTCAGCCCCTACGGCGAGCCGTGGCGCCAGTCACGGCGCATCGCCGTCGTGCACCTCCTCAGCGTCAAGCGAGTCGGCTCCTTCCGCGCGCTACGGCTGAAGGAGGTCGCGGGGTTCGTGCAGCAGATCCGTGCCGCGTGCAGCGCCGGGGAGGGCGGAGGAGTCGTCAACGTGAGCGAGCTCACCGTCAGCCTAACCAACACTGTAATATCGAAAGCGGCGTTCGGGAACAAGCTCGGCGGCGTGGAGCCGGCGATGGTCCGCGACATGATGAAGGAGCTCACTGACGTGCTCGTTACATTCGCCGTGAGTGACCTGTTCCCGCGACTGCGGTGGTTGGACTGGGCGACGGGGCTGGACGCAAGGGTGAAGAAGACGGCAGCTAAGCTCGACGGTCTTCTCGAAGGTTCGCTCGCAGAGCACGAGAGGAGCCGAGTAGACGGCGACGGTGAGGTTCGAGACCTCATGGACGATTTGCTGTCGATCCTCAAAGAAGGCGATCGGGGATTTAAGCTGGACCGGATTGACATCAAGGCACTCATTTTGGTATGTTTTCTATAACAACAAAATCGTTGACAAACATACACCTAGGAATGGTAGATAGCGTCACGACCACTAGCAACGTCCAAGTTTCTTATCCTTCATTGTATTGCAGGACATGTTCATAGCAGGTGTCCACACGACCTACAAGACCATAGAATGGACGATGGCCCAGCTTCTTAAGAATCCAAGAGAAATGGCGAAGGTGCAATCGGAGGTGAGACAGGTCGCTGGTGGTACAGATGGAGGAGTCCTTGAGGAGGAGCTGGAGAAGATGCGCCTCCTGCATGCGGCCATTAGAGAAGCATTGCGGCTAACGCCCACCCTCATAGAGCGTGAAACAATCCAGGACACACGGCTACATGGCTATGATATTCCAGCCAAGACCCGGGTTTTAATCAATGGGTGGGCGATCGCGAGGGATGCTGAATCGTGGGAGAATGCCGAGGAGTTTCGTCCGGAGAGGTTCCTAGGAAGAGCCATTGACTACAGCGGCAAGGACACCAGGTTCATACCGTTCGGCGCAGGGAGGAGGGGATGCCCTGGCACCGCCTTTGCGATGCGCCTTGTGGAGCTCACGCTGGCCAACATGATGTACCATTTCGACTGGGAGCTGCCGAACGGCCAGGACCCAGGGTCATTTGAGGTCATTGAGACTACTGGGTTGTCACTTGGCCTTGAGTCTGCCTTGATCCTTGGCGTAAAACCTTGTAAGAAGGCAGGGACTATTTTGGACTAGGTGTCAACTAATTCACCTATATAATCGATATTATTAGAACCATCGGGACCTATCTTTCATATAGCATGCATGTTGATAATCTATGTATAGTAGTACTAATATTGGCATGTACTTACATACGGTATGGTAGTGCATAAACCAACCATACATAACCTGTAATCTTTTTCGATAAGGGGCGCTTTATTACTCAATTTTTTGTTTAAGTATTACACCCAGCCTCTGCATAACCAGAATACACACAGCCGTTCTGAAGTCTAGTAGCCATCAATATGCGATAAAAAAAGGATAAAAGCCAACTACTATGACACTCTGTTGGCTTCAATTCTCCTACTATGCAGCCACCCATGTTGGGAAATAAACTCCGTGGCCGTGTTCTCCAATCGTGTAGACACCTCCATAAAGAGGTCGCGATCCTCCAAACGCTGAAGTGGCGACCATGAACGGAGCAAAGCCGTACACCGGTAGATGACCTGCATAAGAGAAGAATTTTTGTCATTAAAAACCTTGTCATTCCTACATACCCTGTAATCTACCATGTAACTACACTATATATAATACAAGATCGTCGCATGCTGTGGTGCACGGTTCATACCCCCAAAACCCTAGCCTACCATCACGTTTCACATGTGATATTGTCAATGTTAATATTTTCTATGTATTTATTGAAACTTTACAAAATTTGAATGTACTGGGAAACAAAGGAATAATAATTCATTCCCAGCAGCCTTAGCTTCTAATATGAATTGAAGAATCACAAATAATAATACAAAAAATGGCTCTAAAAAGCTACGCATATAAATGTTTATGTTAATTATGTGCCTCTAAAGGTTTTTGTTACAATTAGAAAGCAAATTACATTTTTAGCACCAAACTTTTCCTTCTTACATACTACATCCGTTTCAAGGAATAAGGCGCGCGCGTAGTCCAAGACGAACTTAGACCATAAAAGTTGAGCAACAAAATCTTGATTATATTATATGTATATAGTATAGTTGGATTCGTATTGAAAAGCACTTTTTAATGATGCCAATTTCATACAAACAATCTTTATCTATTTAAAGTAATTCTTGGTCAAACAAAAAGCTCGTAAAACGAGGCCGCCTTATTCCTTGAAACGGAGGTAGTAGGACGCAAGAGTCAAGACTAATCCTGTTTACACAACAATTTTAAAATATAATAAGAGATGAACATTACATTTTTTTTTCCGAAATGGGGAGTTTAACCCCGGCTTCTGCATCATGATGATGCACACGGCCTTCATGATGATGAACATTACATGTGTAATTGTTTTGGAATTTTCAAACAATAAGGAAAAATAGTCTAGCAAGTAATCCTGTCATTTGTATCATCTATTATGCACAACTTTGTCTATCACTAGAATCCTATACGGTAATCCTTTCGGCTCCCAGGTACGCTATAAGAGCCAACTAGTATTTAATCTTAATGTCAACTAAATTGAGTTACAAGCCATGGTCCATGGATTTCAGAGAAACAAGGAGGGAATCTCAGGTTTCTTTAAAGGTGGGAATCTAGAAGGAAGAAGGAGAACAAAGCAGCACACACAACACTGGCCAAGCCAGGCCTTGGCCGGAGCCGCCGTCAAGTTCCTTTCCGTTCCAAGCCAATCATTTCGAGTTGCTCTCTTGCTTATATCAATACCCAGCCCGATTTCCCTTCTCTACCAGCTCCTGAGCAGGCCATGGCCCAAGGTGGCGGCCCACCTAGCCAGCCCCCAGGGAAAGAACAATCATCATCCACTCTGCCGGAATTGCCTTGACACAGCAGAACAACCGCTCGGATCCCATGGCAAGTGCAACACATGCATAGAACAATCAGCCAAGATTCTTATTTCCATCTCCATGTAATAGTAGATCACATAAGAGCACTCCAAGGAAAGGTTCTTGTGCATACCGTGAGGACTGAGGAGCAAGTTATGACATTGTCGCATCAGGTATTAGTTGCATGGAATGATTCCCGACATCAAGGTACTCCAAGCTAAGTGACCATGCAATCCTCCATGTATAAGCTCAAGACCACACTGTAAAACATCTAATCCAACACCAGATGAACTCGCTGGCAACCATGCAATGCACCATATAACACGTGCAGAAACATAATGTGTAGCACGCTCAGATGATGACTCCAAAGTTCAACACCGATCAACGTTATCCAACGGTTGTTCTCCAAGGTGTGCGCGGTGAGGTTGGCGCCGGTGATGGAGCTGATTACGCACCAACACCAGTTTGCCTTCCTTAAAGGCCGCCACATTCATGACGGGATTCTTGCACTGCATGAGATTGTGCATGAGGTAAGAGTCGACACCAGAGGGGTGTCTTCTTAAAACTAGACTTCCAGAAAGCGTACGACCGCTTGGATTGGTCCTTCCTCAGACAGGTCCTTCAGAGGAGAGGCGTTGACGACCGGATGATTGGCTGGATTATGCAGACGGTGATGACGGGCAGCACGGCCATTAACATTAATGGGGAAGTGGGTCCCTATTTTAGGCCGGCATGTGGCGTGAGACAGGGTGACCCCCTCTCCCCTATCCTCTTCAATGCGGCGGTTGACTCCCTGGCCGAGATCCTGGAGAGGGCTAGGATCTCGGGCCATATTACTGGAGTGGTCGGTCACCTGATCCCTGGTGGAGGGGTGACCCACCTACAGTATGCGGATGATACCATGATCATGTTCGAGGGTTCGGACCTAGATATCCAGAACACCAAGTTCCTACTCCTCTGTTTCGAGGCCATGTCGGGCCTCAAAATAAACTTTGACAAAAGTGAGGTAGTGGTTTTGGGGTACCCTCCGGAGACCCAACAGCGGATCGCTGACAACCTCAATTGCAGGTTGACAACCTTCCCTGTGAACTACCTGGGGGTACCTGTTAGGGATTCTAGGATCCTTATTAGAGACCTCGCCCCCTTAGTGGGGCGAGTTAGAGGGAAGGCTGAACCTTGGTGCGGGAGGTTCACCTCCAAGGGTAGCAAGACGGTTCTCATTGATTCGTGCCTGTCTAGTCTCCCCATGTATATCATGGGCTTGTACATCCTTCCGGAAGGGGTACATGCGGCCTTTGATAAAGAGCTCTCTCGCTTCTTCTGGCAGGACAGGACGGGCCGTCAAAAGTACCACATGGTCAAATGGGCCGATGTGTGCGCCCCCAAGGATCTTGGGGGCATAGGGATTATCTCTTCTCGTCACATGAATGTGGCCCTCATGTTGAAATGGGTTTGGAGGATCCTCTCTGATGATGGGGGTTTGTGGCTTAAGTTAGTTAAGGCTAAATACCTACGGGGCCGGCCTCTTCTCGCTTGTGACCGCCGGGAGGGATCTCAGTTTTGGAGGGCCCTCCAGGACATTAAGCACGAGATTAGAGCGGGACTGTCCCTCTCCATAGGCGATGGTAGAGGGACCATGTTCTGGCTTGACCCGTGGTTGGGCGCCCGCCCCATTTGCCTTGATTTCCCGGACCTTTTCGCAATTTGCGCCGACCCCCCTATTCTTGTCGCCGACGCCGCCCAGGGGGGCTGGGCTATCCTGTTCCGTCGCAGTCTTACCCAGGGAGAGGCCCTGAGTCTGGCCATGCTGCGGAACCTCCTCCCGGACGCGCTGCCTGGAGGACTAGATTCACCCTCTTGGCGCTTGTCGCCTTCCGGTTCATTCTCCGTTCGGACGGCCTATAGGGCCTTGTTTAGAGGTCCCCCGATGCTCTGGACGACCCCTCTTTTTAAAGCGCCCATCCCGCTTAAGACGAAGATTTTCCTCTGGCAGTTGCTTAGGGATCGCCTTCCCTCCGGGGTGGAGGTGGCGAAGAGACACGGGCCGGGCGATGGGCTTTGTCCATTATGTGCGGTCCCGGAGACGACGACCCACATAATGTTCTCTTGTCCCGCAGCCCGTTTCCTCTGGAGCTTCCTTCAGGAGGCGCTGGGACCTGAGTGGCAGGCCTCAGCCCTCGGTGAGTTCATTGAGGCCCATGCGAACAGCACCGGTAGGAGGAGGCGCCTCTTCTGGTTGGTGTTCGCGGCCTTGACCTGGACCCTATGGACTGTGCGTAATAAGATGGTCATCGAGCGTATCTTACCTCGGCGCGCTTCTGACTCCGTATTCTCTTTCTTGGCTTTGTTGCAGCAGTGGTACCCGCTGTGTAGGCAGCGGGACAGGGAGCGCCTGGACGGCATGCTGGAGGATCTTCTTGCGGCGGCACGTCGCCTTTCTTCGTCGTCCAGCCTCTGAGTGGCCCTATCTTTTGGGGGTGTATCGCTTTTCTAGTTCTTTTGGGCATGTTGTGCTGTTGCCCCAGCAGACTGTTGTTGTGAGTGGTGTCGTCGTGGTGTTGTATCCGAATCTTGTATGGTTGTGGTTGCTTTATATATAAAGCGGGGCGAAAGCCTATTTCGAGGATCACAGCAGAGACCTCAAAAGATACTGGAATCAGAGTTTGGAATGGTTCCTTACTTTTGTAGAGCTTCATGTCATCATGAAGAAAATATGTCTCTGTATGCGATCCTTCTTTCTGAGTTACCATTTACAACAATAAGAAGATTTGGAAGATGAAGATACCATTAAAAATTAAAATTTTTGGATGGTATCTTCGTCGTGGGGTTATTCTCACCAAAGACAATCTTGTTAAGCGGAATTGGCATGGAAGTACACGGTGTGTTTTTTGTCATCAGGACGAAACAATCAAACACTTATTCTTCCAGTGGTTCGCGAGATCTATATGGTCTGTCATCCAAGTAGCGTCTACCTTGTATCTTCCGACTAGTGTCGCCAATGTCTTTGGCAATTGGCTTCATGGTATAGATTCAAGGTTTAAGTTGCTTCTTAGGGTGGGGGCGCTTGCAGTTATGGCTATGTAGAAATGACAAGATCTTTAATGACAAAAATTGTTCTTTGTTGCAGTCATCTACAGATGTACAAGTATTCTCCGTTCATGGTTATCTCTACAGTGAGTGGAGAACCGACAGCTATTTACGGAGGTCTGTACACGGTTGGAGGTTACGGCGAGGGATACTTTTTCCCTACATGGGTGGCAGCATAGTCTACGGATAGATGCCCCATCTACACTTTAGGCGTTATATGATTCATCGTTCCGATATGTATCTCGCCTAATTTTTATTATTTATCCTTTTGAACTTGAGACAACAAAACGGCTGTGTGTATCCTGGTTATGCAAAGGTTGGATGTAATTGCTTATTAAAGTAATAAAGCATCCTTTATCGAAAAAATGTCTCTGTATGCCTGAATCTTGCAGAGAGCAAGGGCCAAGTAGCAACACCAAACTGATTCAACCCAAAAGAATTGCCGATGAGCGGGTGAGGTGCAGAGATTCAGAAACAGCAGTAGAAATGGTTTGAGCCAGATATGACCATGGGGGTTTTTGTTGCAAAAATAATACACGCTTGCTAGGACCGTCAGTATGAAGCTGCACACACCGCAGGCACCTCACCCAAGAACAAGCAGCTACTGGAGTGTCAGCAACTGAAATGGAGTAGTCCAGCTCACAACTAATGGCGAGAGGAGCGAAATTTTTCATTAGATGATGTCCTAAGCTGTCATGTCCTGCCAGGGTATTATACATTTTCATTCGCAAAAAAAAGAGGGTATTATACATTTTCATACATCGAAGTGATGTTACCCATGTTTCTACTCTCTAATTGAAGTTGAGAACCCAGGAATTCAGTTGTCTGATTAGTATTTCGAACAGAATCACAATTCAATACTTCCGCAGGCAGCTACCGTTAGGAACCTTGCACATATATAATGTTATTATTGAATAATAGCATGGGTTGGCCTTTGCAGCTGAACAACCTGCAATACTGTTTCAACAAGTCAGGGCAACATCAATGCATCAATTCAGAGAGAGAGAAACATGCATGCTTGTCTGCCTGATTAATTGCGTGTATAATCATGTTTTGGTCTATTCGTACGTGCCATCACGGATGAGTTGTTGTCATGTAGTAGAGTGATTTGCACTCTGCTTTAATGATTAATTGGGTTTAGTTTAGACAGACAACGTACTTATTAGTGGTTTGCTTTAGACAGACAGCGATTGGTTTTGTCGAAGAACGCAAAACTGCATCTGACCACAACGATGTTGGCCTTTCATACATGCCAAAAATGTCAAAAGAAGCCGTCCGACTTGACGACAGACCAGTGACATCGACGCTCAATTCTTTGTGCTAACCAGCACTTAAATCTCTTAGTTAGTTAAGAAATGCAGCAGAGCTCCAAGGCACTGTAGAGGATTCGTTCGCTGGTGAGGCATCGAATCGACATGGCAAATGGCAACCATACGTCTGGATACTGGGTTTGCTAATCCATGAAGGAAAGGCAGGTGCTAACCACTCCATCATCGAATCATCGACATCGATCGACTGATGATGCACGCATGAGATTAAAAACAATCAACATGTCTGGATTATAGTATAGACCAGCTAACAGTTGTGCATGTATGTACGCGCACGTATCCAGAAGACCATAACTAATCAAGAAAAAAGTCAGAGAAGCTGGGTAGAAAGTCTCGCGAAGCCATGTGTGCATCACAAGATTATCCTTATCCGCACTTCGTTTCAAAATAGTTGAAGTTCTAGATTTGTTGTAAGTTAATTGTCTTTACACTTGACCAAAATTATAATAAAACATGTGAATATCTATAACGTCGAACTTGTATAATATGAAAGTATATTGTATGATGAATCTAATAATAGAACTAAATTGGTGTGGTAGATGTTGGTTGACCTGCTGCATCATAGCCTAGTTCATAATCATTAGACTACGCTTTTCATTTTGATTTTTTCAGGAACCATCCCACTATGTTGCATTAGTGTACCCAAAGGAAAGAGTTCAGTGTTTGTGTGTGAGGGGATTTCACTATTTTCTATTGTTACCTACATTTTAAGACTTTGTATTTTACATCATTGTGAAACTTTATGACTTAAAATGTGTAATTAGTGGGTACCTACACTATCTAAAATTAAATTTACAAAATATTATAATTCTAGGCATAAAAACTGTCAATTGGGTAGTTTGAACAATTAGGATCCCTAAATTTTGCATGCTTGTTTTCGGTTTAATTTTGGGTCCAGAAATGTCGAGTACACCTTTTTACATGTTTTAAGCTCAACAATGAACATAATTTTTATGTGCAAATTTTGGGGTAGAAATGCGAAAGATAGAATTTCAGCATTTGAAGCATTTATCTACTGTTTGTTCTGTGCAATTTTCTGGCGTAAAAACCATGCCTAAAATTAGAAGTATTTTGTGTAAGTTTAGATTCAGAATATATAAATAGAATTTTTTGTTACGCATTTAGAAAGATGTTAAGTGTGAACGGAGAGAGAAGAAAGAAAAAAAGACAGCCCACGCAATGTAAGAAATTGTCCCTTAACAATTCAGAGGCTCTTTGGATTAATTTTAGGAATTTTAGGGTACCTGAATCTGAAGGAACTTTTCCCATGGAAGCCAATTAGATCACAGGATTGGGGCTACAAAATTCCTGTTGCAGAATTCCTTTGTAGAAGTCCTATGCGCTTTTACTATTCTTACATTCTAAAAAATTGCAATCAAAAGAAGCCCTTACTCGTATATATGGAGCGATAGGCTTGATAAGCCAGCACATCTAAAAAGGAAAAAAAAATATTATAAGTTACAGATGGGATCCAAAATAATTCCTGCTAGAAATAGTTAGAGGCCTAGATCACTCCAATGCAGGAATTAAATCTTGAACAAAATTTCAAATAAATTGGTGGGTTCTGAAATATATCTATCTCCCTTACTTTATAAGTATAAAAATTAATTGAAAAAAAAAACAAATCTACCTCAAATCTGATAAATTTGGACGAAACCATTCCAAAAAATAAATTCCGCATATTTGAGTGCGTCCCAAAGTTTTAGTGAAACTAGAATTCAAAACCCTGGTCCAATGAGGGTACAAGGTAGCATAATGAAGTACCCTTGTATTTGCTTATTTTTTTTGGGATGCCTCCGAGAATCAAAAATAAGTACTTCCACCGTTTTAAAATGTGACTCAATTTCGGTGACTCGATTTTATTTAGAAAGTTAACTAGATATATCCGTATGTAGATAAAGTTAAGTTACTTATGTTTAAAACGAAGAGAGTAAGTAACAACGTTGATATCTGAATTTCTAACCAAGCTGTAACATAATGCGTATGCCCGAGATGCCGGGGCATGTTAGATGCAGATCAGATTTGTTCTTCTCGTTGGATTCGTTCTTTTTTGTGATCCCATTGACCGTGTCCATGAGAGATACGGAAGCTTTTAATGGAGTAACACACAAGCTTTTACACACTTCTATTTTAATCTACTACCACTCCATTGCTACATGCGCGACACACAGCGACCCACCGCCCATTCGTCATTCCTCCCTCCCTCCCCAATTCCAATTCCACCACGGTGCTCTGCTCGCCGGCACTGTTCACAGAGGAGCAGAAGCTCGCGGCCGCCGCCGTCGCTCGCGGCCGCCGCTATCGCTGACCGACGCGCGCGATCCATCTCAGGAGAGGAGATCCCGGCCAGTTTCCAGTTTTCGGACGCATCTAACTCTGCTTCGCCAGCCGACACGCCAACCGAAGCCGTCGATCTCCGATCCTCTGGACGCGCGGCGATGGCGCAGCTGCGCCGGAAGTCGCCGTTCGCGGCGGCGGCGCCGGCGGAGGCCGCGAAGCAGGACGAGGAGGAGGAGGCGCCCGCGCGCAGGCACCGCGCGCCGCTCTCGCTCGCGGGCCTCCTCGTCTCCATCTTCCTCGTCGCGACCTTCCTCTACAACGAGCAGGTCGCCGTCGTCAGGCCCCCCGCCGCCGCCGACGCCGACGCCGGCGCCGCGGGCGGGGACTTCCCCCTCGCCGGGGCCGTGCGCGCCAGGTCCGCCCCCGACCTCCGCCTCCTCCAGGACGACCACCACCGCAGGGTCAACTCCCGCTCCCAGATAGAGGACGAAGAGGAGCACCACGATGCGCAGCAGCAGGTGGGGAGGGAAGCGGAGGAGCAGCGTACGGCCGAGCCGGCCCGCCTCGTCGTGGCGGCCCCCGCGAGAGCGGACAAGCGCGCCGCCGTCGCCGCCATGACGGCCGCACCTCCTAGCAACAGCAGCGTCGAGAGCAGGGCGGCGAGCGCGGTGGCGGAGCCGCCGGCGTGCAACGTGTACCAGGGCTGGTGGACGTACGACGCGGAGGGCGCCCAGGCGCCGCTGTACCGGGAGCCCGAGTGCGAGTTCCTGACGGAGCAGGTCACCTGCATGCGCAACGGCCGCCGCGACGACTCGTACCAGCGCTGGCGGTGGCAGCCATCCTCCTGCGACCTCCCCAGGTACCCCCTACCTCCGCCGCCGCCATTCCCCCAATTCATCAGTATGTAGATCTCAATCCAACTGAACATTCGACTGCAGGTTCGACGCGCGGGCGCTGCTGGAGCGGCTGCGGAACAAGCGGCTGATGTTCGTGGGGGACTCGCTGAACCGGAACCAGTGGGAGTCCATGGTGTGCCTGGTGCAGTCGGCCATCCCGTCGCGCGACAAGAAGTCGCTGGCCAAGTTCGTCGGGCCCAACGGGTCGCTCAACGTGTTCACGGCCACCGAGTACAACGCGACGGTGGAGTTCTACTGGGCGCCCTTCCTGGTGCAGTCCAACTCCGACGACCCGCAGGTGCACAGCGTCGTCGACAGGGTCATCGCATGGCGCTCCATCGTCAAGCACGCCAAGCACTGGCGGAGCGCCGACTACCTCGTCTTCAACACATACATCTGGTGGCTCAACACCTTCGAGATGAAAGTCCTGTGAGTCACATCTCTTTCCCGTCAGTTCTAGTTCTACCTAGTACATCATCATCGTGCACAGGTTGCTGCTGCCAAGAATGGCAATTCCATGAACTGATGAGTGATCTGATGGATGGATGATGATGATGTTGCAGGAAGAACCCGAGGGTGTCGAGCAGGTACACGCTGGTGGACAGGCCGGTGGCGTACCGGGAGGTGCTCAAGACCTGGGCCAAGTGGGTGGACAGGCACATCGACCCCAAGAGAACCAAGGTCTTCTTCATGGGCATGTCGCCCAATCACCACATGTAAGTCAAGCCACCAACTCTCTTCTCATTGCATTTGCAAACTGTCTTTCCCCCCAATTTCCCTGCGATTTCTCTTGGTTGCTAGCGTCACGGGCTGGAATTCCAACAGAGACTTCTTCTGTCTTTCTTGGGCAGCACTAATCCCCTCCTCCTAGTACTCTGTATTGCCAATTTCTTTAGTGAGCCGCGGAGAAAAACAAATCAGAGAAGTGGTGACCACGAGTGAAGTGGAACTAGTAAGTTTGATCTTCAATCGTTGACACGTGCTTCCGCAGTAGGTAGCCGCCACCCACACACACCCACCACGGTGCCAGAACGAGAAACTTCGCAGGACTAGAGATTAACCCTGAAGCACAATATCTAACCCTAGAGCACATGGGGCATGGGCATGACCTTCCTCCATTGAATTGTGCATTGTCCCACGAGCTATTGGGCTGACTTGTATGCGCTCCGAGCTCACTCAACCCTCTTCATTGATTGTGCATTGCCCCAGGAGCTATTCGGCTGAGGGCATCTCCAATAATGCGGTCATTTCGGACGTCCAAATTGTTCGCGCGTGTCCGTTTGGGTCGTCAAGCGGACGCGAAAATGTCCGTTTTTGTCCGCGCGTCCGTTTGCGCCTGTTTGCGCCTCGGGATGCCTCCAGCGGAAATGAGGAACAATGGTTTTACACAAACTAGTACATAATTTGAAACATGGTTTTACACAAACTTAGTACATAATTTGAAACATGGTTTACACAAACTAATACATAGTTTGGAACATGGTTTACACAAATTAATACATAATTAAAACATTGCAAAATGAGGAAACCTAACTAGTGTTGGCTTTGCTGCTTTCTTATGTTCGTTGCCAAGAAAGAACATTCTCAGGCACTCGCAGTCACCCAAACTGGAAAATCCAGCTGGTGATGATAGCCCTGTTGGTCCTTTCAAGGAAAAACATCCAGAAACCGCCATTGGCCCGTGGTCATATTTGCTGCAAAGAAATAACACTCTCACAGTTCTAAACTGTCGGTGTCCGAGCTGGACTTGCCGGTGTGGTAGTTCCTGCGGCAGGATGTGTCGAACACCTTGACGATCATCTTGCCGTCCCCCTCGTAGAGGAAGGTGAGCTAGCAGCCGGGCTCGAGCGCGAGGTCGTGGGCGAACTTGTCCCACCCCGTGTGCAGGTACATCTTGCCCTGCCTGTCGAATAAGACCTCGACAGGCCACCGATAGAAGTTGCAGCTGGCCTCCCGTAGCTGCATCTGGGCCGGCTCGACGCCATCGACGAACTCGGCGAACTTGTCCGGGAACCGCTTGATGCCGAGGGGGTCGTCGTCGATGCGGAGGAGAAACTCGAAGAAGCGCTCCTCCTGCGAAAATGACGCTGTGGGGCCGTGGGGCCATAGCTGCTCCACCTCGGCGGCCACGCCCGTGGCCTCGCCGGCCACCTGGACCCGCCATGGACTTCCTCGCAGGAAGAGCTAGGCAGCGCTACGGTGGAGGTTGTGGTGGCTAGGGTTTGTGTGGACGAGTGGATAAGGAAGGCGAGCGCACGCCCTCTTTATATAGGCCGGAGGCAGGTGACAGGCGCGGCACGCGTGTCATCGCCATTAACTACGTTGGTAGAGGTGGGCGGCGGCCGCTCGGCAGGCGAGGTATCGCCATTAACATGACGCAGACTGCCGCAGCGGCACCAGTGGCGCGCCTGAGAAGACGCATCGAGCCTAGGTCGCTGCCAGGCGGGCCCGATGAACGTCCGCCAGACGCGAGCGGATACTTTGCGCAGCATATTTGGGCCAGGTTTGCGTCGCCGCGGACAACACGGTCACTATGCGTCGCGCTGCTGGAGCAGGACCCAGACGCATTTTTTGACCGCGTGGACGCAAACGGTAGATCAGCGTCGCCCCGAACCCTCTCAACTCTCTTGATGGCTTCTTGAGTCGAGAGCTGTGACCGCACTAGTTGAGACTTGAGGGTTGTGACCACACTTGACCCCCACCCCCTCCATGACTCCATCCTTGCTTCCTGTTGGACATGTTCAGGTAAATTGAAGATGATTCTTCGTAGTATAGTGCATGTATTCAGTTATTATCACTATATTTCTATCAGGACTAGCAAAAACGATCGAACTTGATGTGCACAGACAGCGCTCAATGATTCAGTAAGTACATGTTCCGCATTCAGCTACAACAATCCAAATACTTCAGCTGTGACCACACCCTGTTGAGGGTTGTGTCCACACCCACCCCTCCACTTGGTTTGGAAGGCTCAGAAAAATTGAAGATGGTTCTCCATATGGCACACATGTACTCCGTATTCATTTGGTTCTGCTCTCCATCTGGAGTGTAGTACTCCGTAATAAAAACAATCGAACTAAATGTGTATAGACAGCCCTCATAATTCAGTAAGTACATGCACAACTGCTAGTAGAACAATCCAAATGCCACCAGTGCTAGCTGGCGTCTGGAGCGATCGGAGCTGTAGCCGTGATGGGGTACACACAGAAGAGTGTCCTTGTAATAGAAGGATTCCATCTGCATAGCATAATTTAATACCTGTGCATACATAGGGAGGAGACTAGTCTTAGAACTAGTGGTGACATTAATGTATGCATGCATCTACTACATAATGTCCCCACCTAATGCCATTGCCAAGAACCAAGAGCAAGCCTCCAAAATCGAAACCCCCTTTCGCAGTCACTCTTGGTCGCTTTCTCCATTGATCGATCGACCAAGGTTAAGGCAGCCACGTTGCTAACAGCTGTTTAAAGCGCAACTAATAGCAAATGAGAGAGCTCCCCTAAAAAAAGAATGAGAGGGGCACCTAGATCCAGGTACAAAAACTATGCCTTTTAGTTTCCAAATGAGAGAACTGAACCATAGCTGCCCAAGTTCGCGTGTGACATAGCTAGCGTGCCTTTTAGTTTCCTATTCCTTGATTTTGGCTGGCAAGTGTGCCGGTTAAAAGAAAACGATGCTGTACACAAAAGGAATCGACAATCACATCATTCCACCAAAAGCAACAAACAAGCAAAGGCAGCATGTGTGTTTGCAGCTCGTGAGGTGAATGATGGCCATGATGGTGATGCTAAACTGGAAGATTCAGAGCAACCGGCATCATGACATCTGAATCTTCCCGGGAGAATCTGAGCCATGTTAGCCTTTACCACCAACTTGTCGGTCGATCTACTTGCTTCTTTGGCAAGCTCGGTACTCCCCACAGTGTTTGTGTAGTTATGGGCTTGACGTGTTCGTGAGTTGCAACTGAACCGAGTGTCAATATCTCATGAATGTAATGTTGTGCATGCAGGCCTGATGCGTGGGGAGCGGGTCCGGACGCGGTGAAGTGCGCGATGGAGACGCAGCCGATCCTGAACCACACGGGGCCGCTGTACGTCGGGACGGACTGGCGGTTGCACGATGCCGCGGAGGGGGTGCTCCGCTCCATGCATCGCGTCCCCGTCCACCTTGTCGACATCACGGCGCTGTCCGAGTACCGCAAGGACGCGCACACCTCTGTGCACACGCTCCGGCAGGGGAAGCTGCTCACCCCCGAGCAGCAGGCCGACCCTCGACACTACGCCGACTGCATCCACTGGTGCCTCCCGGGGCTCCCCGACACCTGGAACCACTTCCTCTACACGCAGATCGTTTCAGGAACACCCCTCCTGTCGTCCTCCTAGCCTTAGCTTACTGATTCTGATTCTTCTTTCTTTCTTTCCTTTTTTGATGGAAATTCTTCTTTTTTTCACTTTGTTTCTGTAACCAGTGGGTCTGTGAGTAATTCTTTTGTAGTAGTAAGGCAAGAGCGAGAGGTTAATTAGACTCACTAAATGTATGTTGGCTGTGGATGGGGAGTAAGGCATGATGATGGTAGGTCAAACTGAAAATGTGATCTGGGATGCTGCGGCCAAACTGAACTAGTTGGCATTGTTCCTGGGAAAAGAAAAGGAGGTTATATAAGAAGGAAGAACACAGGGAAACTCACTTTCTCCGGTGAGAGTCTCCATCATGAATATACGCAATCATCATTTCCCGATGTCACAGCTACAACATCATCGTACTTCCCTTGAGTTTCAGATGGCAAACAATCTCAGTATGGATGCTAGCAATGTGGCCCATCCCTTCCATATAATGAGCGTGGGACAGCAGCAATGGTCACCACTAGCATTTGTTAGTTCTGGAGATGGGAGCTGCCCAACTTGCATCACCACAAGATACTTATAATTCACAGGGGACCGTTCAAAGTGGCCAGGTTTTGGACCTGCTGCGGCTTTACGCTCGGAGGCACACGGTGCGACACAAACTGTAGGACCTACAGCACATGTGCAGGCATAATACTAACACCAAAGTGACCAAACCCATAGTATTTCTATTCTGCACGAGTAGGATCCCTACCACTAAAATGATACTCCCATCAAAATATATTAGGACAAACATAACAAGCAAAAGATAGAATTATTATAAGGAGTCTCACCAACCAGTGAAGTTAAAATCACAGCAGCACATATAATGTAATGCATAAAAATCCTAAATTTTTCCTTAACCTATTTGTCCATTCGAGTTACAACAGCAAGAGATTCATCGAAAAGCACCCGGAAATCTTTTCTTCTCTCCCACAGACCATATAGACTTGTTTTTCGGTGTTCGCCGGCCTAATAAAGGATCTAAGGGCTTTGAAAAATGCTGCAAACTCTTCACCTATCGGTTTCTTCTGGTAGTTCAACATTTCCAAAATGAATTAACTCCATTTCTTCTTTCCATATCTGAGCATTTAGCAAAAAGATACAATTGTCAGTGGGACAAACCAAACTCGCAGCCACACAAAAAATGCCACACAACACAGGCAGAAAAGGTGTAAAGTACATACGTTGTGACGGAATTCGATCCTGATGTGAGGAACATTTGTCTGGTGGATGTCATTGCCATCAGGACCCCTCCTGTAGTAGTTCCTACCAATCCAATGGGACTAGAGAAAAAAAAAACACAGCTTAGAAAAAGCTCGAGTCATTGGGAGCTGAAATGACCAAGGGAATTGCCAAATGAATACCTTCAGCCTATGGGAGAAACCAGACTGGTACACAGAATTCCTAGCTATTTCACACAGGTCGCATGAGCTTAGCTTCCACAGCTGCCACAAGTAACATTCAGTCAAAAACATGCAGAACCAAATGGCACAAAATAGATCATATAACTAGATGGAGCTTAGGAAATTACCGAAGCAGCAACACTATATTCTTCAACCAAAGGTTCTTTTGTTAGGTGAATTTGCAAAGGGTCATCAGTTGAGAGAGAAACATTAAGGCCTCTCAGAAAAAATGTTGGGAAAGGGTTCCGGTGATAGTCAATAAACAAAGAGTTGTTGCTTAAAGGAGACATCGCAAGACCAATCTGATTGCAGATTAAGAAAAATGATTAGTTTCTATCAAAAAAAAAAGTCCTACAAAGATAGAAAATACCACTGCTAACCTGAGCAAGATAATACAAGTACTGGAGAACAGGGGACTTCTTTAAGTTCACCCCGTGAGCTATATTGTGAGAAGTGAGAAATGCTGCAGCAAGATGATCAATATCCCCAGCCTGAAGACATGAATCAGTAAGACAGTGTGTTCAAGTTAATTGTAGAAATGTATATATATCATGCAATATGGATATACCTCCCCACAGTGTGGACGAAGTTTGATTGTTGTCATGCCCTTGGAGTCACGAAGCTGCATAGAAAGTGTTCCTATGTGTTACTTCATATTGCTATAACTAAAGATATGAGATCTGGGGACAAATATTATTACCTTGTTCAGTGTGTACAGATTAGCATAACAATAGTATACATAATATGCATAGGCTGGATTAAAAACATTAGTCCATTGCTCAGGTGTCGGCATGTGTTTTGTTGGTCGCCTTTCTGGTTTGCTTTCATCATCCACCAAATCCAAACCAACAACCTGAAGTATGCATAAGAAACACGTGGATAGTAAGTTGTATGAATTGTCCATAATAATACTGTAAGAGAATATGTTATGGTGCTGCTAGAGGGATGACGCGAGAAGGCCGGCCGGGGGCCTTGCCCACGGCCGGTGGCAAGAGGGAAGGGATTTCCTTCTTAATTCTTGCTTGATTAGATTGATACATCTCCTCTCCATATATAGAGAGGTTTACTTGAATCCCAAGCAAGGCTTACTTGACCCCTAAGCAAACCCTACGACTAACGGGCCCAGGCCCATGACGTACTCTAACACTACACCCCACCTAGACATGCAGCTCGTCCTCGAGCTGCAACCTAACGACGATTCGACCCCACACACCTAACGCCTAAAAACAAGCCTTTTACATCTCGGCCTATTGTATTGACCTGAAATAAGCTAACCCGAATGAGACTCCGACTCTTTATTTTTGACTCCGAACGATAAGGCGAGAATCCTCCCCCCGCCGAACTTGTGCGTTTGCAGCCCCCTGGATCCCAAGGACACCATCGGGACCAAGGGAGCCCTCGCGGTGGCCGGCGGCGAAATGCAGTGCGCTCCTGTCGGTGACACCATGTCTTCTCCCCGTCAGCTGACTGTCGATGTCGCAGACTTGGAGGTTGCTGCCCGCGGAAAACAGCATGTCCGCCGCCCGTGGGGGAAACCGCATGCCCAAGATCCCCGACGCGGCGGACGAGATCGAGGTCCGTTGCGCAACGCAACTTGGAGGAGCTGCAGCGCAGATCACGCATCTCCCGCACACGCCGACGCACTAGGAGGCCGCGCGCAGCAGCCTGCAGCCTCACCGCCGCCGACACGTGGCGGATAGCGATCCAAGCCGGAAGCGGTGACGGTGACGGCGACGGAGCGAAACAGACCTGGTGGAAGGGCATCCCGGGCGGTGTCGATGTAGAGCCCGGGGCCAAGGTCGCTCCCACACAAAAGGCAGGACGGCGTCGATGGCGGCAGTGCTGCTGTTGCTGCGCAGCGTCCCGGTGGGGAAGAAGGCGGCCTGCTGCGGAAGAGGGACCCCGGCGCCGAGGTAGGGCCCGGCCGGAGATGGTGGGCGCGGCGGGGACTGCCCGGCCCGGAGATGGTGGGCAGCGGAGCGGGTGCGTCGGCCACAGCAGCGCTCCGGCGGCCCGTAGGGACCGGCCAGGAAGAGGCAGATCTCCTGGACAGCAGTGGTGAGATCGCGGAGGGCTGCGGTGATCTCCGCCGGGAAGAGAACGGGAACGTCGGAGTGCGGCGGCGGGGGGAAGAACTCGGTGGAGGGCTGAACATGATCGAACCCGGAAAGCGATACCAAGTGTTATGGTGCTGCTAGAGGGATGACGCGAGAAGGCGGCCGGGGGCCTTGCCCACGGCCGGTAAGGGAAGGGATTTCCTTCTTAATTCTTGCTTGATTAGATTGATACATCTCCTCTCCATATATAGAGAGGTTTACTTGAATCCCAAGCAAGGCTTACTTGACCCCTAAGCAAACCCTACAACTAACGGGCCCAGGCCCATGACGTACTCTAACAGAATAATTCTGCAAACAGCGGACATGGTCCCCCCCCCCGCTCTTAGTGGACAAAAATTGGTAAATTTATTCTGCTGGCCGTTGAGTTTTTATACTGCAGGCCAGTAACTTTCTCAAGATTGTCCGTACTTTTCTACTGAAGAGAACAAAATTGTTCTTCCAAACAGCAGCCGGTAACTTCTTAAGACATGCAAGTCATACAATGCAATATAATTAGATTAATTCTAAACCTGCCGTACACATTCCCCATGTCTGTACCCACATATATTGGGTAGGGTATGGGCTAGAATTTTTTTACCCATCGAAATTGGGTGGGGTACAGATAATCCCCATGTCATCCAATCCGCTGCTGTTCTCTCTTTTTCTGGGCAAGCAGGCTGCCCCCGACCTTACTTGGACTAGGTAATGCACTGCTGGTCTGCTGATTACCCAATGGATATGGGTAAATGAGATTATAGATGGGTAATGGGTGAAATGGGGAGGGTGAGAACGGGTGGGATGCTCCGTGGGTTAGGATACCAGCAAAGCACGGGTGTGCCCACACCCTCCCAACGGCAGGCTTGACTAATGCTGAAAGCACATCTACATAATGCACAAGTAACAAATACGGAGTATGTAAATTCACTCACCTGTTCTAAGAAAACATGCAGCTGAGGATGTGAAGCAGGATCGATGGTTACTTCAAAAAGAGGAAGAAAAATGTTGTCAAGGAGGTTCTGAAATGAATTAATTGTCCCCATCTCCCTGTATACATTGTAAATCCGAGGAATCTGTAGAGAAAATTAAACAACACATCAGTGCCGCTACTCTGGTAAAAAAAGGTTCACTGTGTCAAGTAGATTTATGTTCCAGTTTGGCTTTGCACAACTCTATAATGAGAAACAAATCTAGAAACTGTGGAGTGCAGAAACTCCTGAAGAGGAAAATGGAGAGCATTACCTGAATTAACCAGACAACATTGTCGCTGTACAATTCATTATTCACTATCCAACTTGCCATCTGATCCCACTCACTTTTCTTTCTCCCATAAATAGAAATTCGATACTCAGCCATCTGATGAAGATTTTTAATAAAAGCCATTAGCCAGAGCCATATAAAAAAAAACAGGCTAAATCAACTAACCATTATTTCTCCATATTGAACATAAATATGAAAAATGAATATTAATAACATTCAACAAACTCAATACAGAAAAGGTAAATCACCTGGTATTTGCTTGCTTCAAGGTCAGCAAATACTTCTTTAGTCAACTCAGCAAGGAAGCGACCTAGTAATAAGACAGTATAACAGTTCAATAAAATTGTCCATGTATAGGCTATGCTGGCAGTGATTCCAATAAGCATAAGTTAACACTTAACAGTTCTGTAACAGCTGAAATAAGATACATGACAATACAGAAATAGCGACTCGTATCAATTAGTGTGAAGTTTTTAGCAATAAGACAAAACAAATTTGCACCTTGAATAAGGTTGTCCTGCTTAAGAAATATCTCCCTAAGTCGAGATTGACCACATGGATTATATTTCAAATTGAACTTGTCAAAGCGGTGAAATGTACTCTTGTCAGCATGCACGTCCAAGAGATCAACATTGAGGTCATACCTAGCAGAGAGGTAATATAGGTTACTTCAAAATGGTGAAAATACAAATAACAGCAACATCAGATGTAGGGTTGCATTTACCCAGTCAAGTCCAAACTCTCAAAAACCTCCTTCAGAGTCAAATATGTCCCATCTCTAAAAATAACAACCTACATAAGTGTAATTTATTAGCGCATGTCAAGTGCAGGAGATTCTAGGCCTCAGGTTTATTACTAAATGACACAGCAACAACAATTAACAGAAAAGAAAGTGGATGTACCTCATCAGGTTCTTTCCTTAACTTTGACTTAATAAACCTCAACAGATGCTTCTGATTCATGCATGCAGAATGATGAACATGAGTATCAACCTTCCTGACATTGTAGAAGTCCCTGTGAGGTGCAGCTTTCTGAGCAAGCAGTTCTCTATCCGCGTTGACCATCAAATGAAGATTAAATTTCTGAAAAGATCCCAAGAATGAAAACAAAAGTCAGTGTACGGAATATAAAAAAATCCACATGCGCCGTTATGATGTTTCATGAACTAAGCTAGCTTCATATAGGCCAGTCTGGAACGGGTCAAATATATGCAGGTTAAAATAGAGCAAATGATTGAAAAACAAAGTAAAAAATTACTTGCTCTAGAAGATTTAAACGGTGATGACACACAGTTCGAATATCCCCAGCAGCCAACACACGAAGGATATAGTGCATATCAGTAAAGAAGGTGGTCGCATCAGCAACTGGATATAGTCTTTCTTTAGCTGCAACAAGGAACAATTTAACAATCAACATGCCACAAACCAAAAAATTCACCAAACACAGGAACTATTGGAATTTTTCAACTCACAATCTTTACTGGGATATAGATGAACAACACCATCAACCATTTCAAAATGATGCTGAAAGAAGAAAAACAATGTTTAGGAATAAGGAAAACAGACATAAGTGTAGGCAGTCGTTATGTCATGTACGTACACGGAGAAATGTACTTACTTCAGTTTTAGTCTGATGTTCATAATTGAATGGGTTTGGGTTAGGTTTTGGGGTACTAGGATCAGTTATGATTTCCTTCTCCCATGGAGCAACTTCTTCTCTGAAGATGTACTTCTCTCGTAGCTCAAGACATTTCTGAAGAACTTTGTACGCTTCAATTTCATCATGAGAAGGAGTCTCTGAGGCATAAACAAGAATAAGTACAAGAGTAGCAACATGTAAGCAAAGAACACTAGCGATAATGCAATAATACGTTTTGTTCTCGTGATCAACATCAACAAAATCAAGTTGATGCTAATTACACTTTCTAGTTGATATATGTCTAAATACATGTGCATACAGAGAAAAGGAAAGATCCATGAATTGAACAGTGATGTTCAAAAGACCCAAGTTTATTAACACTTAATGAGAAATTCCACATTAGCCAAAATTACCAAATAAAAAGATACAAGGAGAAAGAACATACCAACAGCTGTAATGTTTATCCTACTGAAAGTTTCATGTTCAGGTTCCTTTCGAAGTATATCAGCTGCTATTGGATTTAACTGGACCCCATGCAGGCTGCCAGTTGCACTGTGAGATCTAATCATGTTTGATGATGATACAGGTTTTCCGTCCCCATTCTGACTCGCTTGAACAGGAACAGGGTCTGATCCCTGTGTAAAGAAAAAGAAACTTAACCTATCACGTACAGGCACAACTAAGGTATATTCACAAGTAGAAAGGTGTCCCTGAACAGGAAAAGATGCAACAAACTAAGTTACAGACAAATTCATATCTAAACTATAAAGGAAACAACAAGAAGCAGTTTAGTGAGGAATAGCACACACAACTGTTCTCTGAAAACTACATACAGCTTAACATTATAAAGCATTCCTCAATTGACTTGTAGTATAACCTAAGGCCAGTCCCAAATACAGAAGTAAACCTCACAAACTTGTGTTGATAGAGGCATGTTTCCATTCACTTAATGACAATGATATTTGCAAAGATCCTTACAGACCAAAGTTTGTTTTCATTGGAATACAAATTATACACAAAAGTAAGCATCAGGTATTGCTTGTCAAAGCATAAGCATCTTGCACTTACAATAGCCCCATTTGTGCCAACGTAAACAGCCTCATCATTTTTGGAGTCCGACGCCAGATCAACATCATCATCAGAATCTTCGATGCTCTCAAATGTACTGACATTAGGAACAGAAGATTTTGGTGTGGTTGGTCTAACCAGAGAACCAACTCTTTTTGAAGCAGGAGAAATAGTCGGCTTGCCTGAAGGGTAAAAAGGCCAAGCATTAGCATAAAACGCAGTGGGGAACTACTTGCACATTACAACTGAACAAAATATGTATCCTGGTGTCCAGCACTCAAGCTGGATGATCACACTACTGCATCATGTTTACTCACCACTACAATGTCATACTTGGAGCCACTAAAAGATCTCATACACGTCAATATAAGGACGATAACATTTCTAAGATGCATAACCCCGCTACAAAATCCAAAGATAACAGTACACAAACATGGACTAGTATTAAGCGATGAATACTCAGCCACAGAACATGTATCCTGGTGTCCATAATCAGAAGCCATACTACACCATTCTACTGTTTACTGGTGTCCCCATTAAACAAGTGTACACCACTAGATAGCGACATTAAGATAGGGATGCATATTATAAGTTGATAAGCTACAGAAGATAACATTTCCCAGATCATTTCCCAAATCCGAAGAGAATGGCACACTCATAGGAAATGGTGAGAACTGCGCCACCATGAGATTGATTAAGCCGTCCGAAGCCCACACCGCCCTTCCTGGTATCGCTCAAATTCACCACCACTACCAAACCGTAAAGCACTAGACAAATCACACGACCGGTACCACGCTTGTGGATAATCGATGCTACTTCGAAGCACGCGCGCACGGCGCTGATCACATCGATTTGAGCGGGGCGTAGGGATCAGGGAAAGCGGGACAGACATACCTTCTCGGCCGGTGTGCAGCGGCGGGAGCCCCGGCGGGATGGGCAGGGTGCGGCGATCGTGGTCCCTGGCGGGGGGAGCGCGGTCGTCCTCCTCCCCGTCCGTGAGGTCGTAGTCGGTGTCGTCGGCGTCGGCGGGAAGGCGGGCGCGGCGGCGCTGGTCGCGGTCGAGGGAGCGGGCGAAGCGGAGGAGCTGGTCGAGGGTCTTGCGGTGCATGTAGTAGGCGGACGCGGCGGCGAAGGAGGCGCCGACGAGCGCGGCGACGGCGAGGTGGAGGGTGTAGGCGTTGGACTCCATGGCGCGGCGGCGCTGGGGTTTGGGGGCGGTGGTGGTGATGGGATTGGAGTCGGGGGAGGCGGCGGCGGGTGCGCGCTTATATGAGGGGAGTTATTAGGGAAGTAGGGGAAGTTGGTGCCTGACTGGTGGGCCCTGTAACTGGGCACCGGGAATTTTTGTGTGCACATTCCTATACCTTGGAGTATATCCCTCGTTTCTATACTAGTACAAAAATAATCCCTACGAATACACTATCTTCTCTTTTCCGTGAATATTTTGTAGTGGCAACTGCACAATACACATTCGAGAAAAATGGATATGCGCATTAGTACATGCTTTGATCTAATTTGTTGTTGTGGTGAACGGTGAGCCAGATCAACCCGGAATCTTTTTGCTACTCTCTCCGAGTATAAAATTTCTGGACACTTATTATGGATTGAATGAGTATAAAATGAGGATAAAAAGATGATGGTTAGCAGGCGAATCAGCATGGACAAAGCAAAATGGAAGACAACTCGCCGCACAAATTGGGTATTGGCGTGAGTTACATCTGACGTGTAAGATAGTGACTTTTGCTTTCGCTCGTGAAGGTGTGTGCACGATCACATCTGTCAGAGGTGCGTCCTATTAGTCCGAGGTAGAATTTCCATCATCGTACGTGTGTCCCGAGTGGTTCCAAACAACTCATAGTGGGCAATGAATCGTGATAAGGACGACGACACATGTAACCATGCAATTATGAAGCTAGCGCAAACTTTATAGATCCACATAAGATATTTGTAAGGTTGGCAATTTAAGAGCATGTACGATATCTTAGCAGTAGCAGCACCACGTAGGATAAACGTTGAGTTGGAGAAAAGAGAAAGATAAACTTTGTCTTCTCTTAGCTAAGATATCATCTCTTAGCATAATCTCTCTCATCATATATTTAGGATATCTCGTAACTAAAGATAAGACTAAAAAATAACCCATTATACATCATATTTTATTGTTATATCTAGATTACGTGGCAGGGGTTAAGATAAGACGGTCTTATCAACTATTGCACATGCCCTAATGTGAACGTAACAGTTTCTGTACTACTAGCATAGTTGTCTGTTGCTACAAAAATACATTATTACGACCAGAAATGAAGATTTATTTGTAAATGTAAACTATATTTTGTATTGACATTTGACATATAAGAATGACATACATATTTGGGACATGAGATTACTTCATTAATCCAAGGAGAATCTAACAAAATAGTTCTTAAAGTTCTCCAAAATTTGCCCTTTTAAAAAAATCACTAAACACTCCTTTCTATCCTGGTTGGTGAAAAAGAGAGACCATCGAGACCTGTCAGCCTAGCCAGACCAGACCGGCCCACCTTGGCTTGTCCCAGATAGCCCCTAGCCAACTCACACTGTCCAAACACTCTGGCTAATCCTCCCCCTCATTCGGCTCCATGATCCCCAAACGTGCCGCCTTCCCGCATCACAAGCGTAGCCCTGTCCTTCTCCTTCCTTGCTCTTCTTCACCGCGAGGCCCCAATCCACTAAACCTCGATGCCTCTCTTGTTCTCGTCGTCCTCTCCCTCTCACATGACACCACCATCGCTAGGGCTCAACCCCGCCACCTCCACCTCCACCATGTGTGGTTCCAGGTAGCGTCGACCACACCCTGGCGCTCCTCCGGCTCACATGACTACGTCCATCGCCCTGAAAGAAATAAATTAACTAGTAGAATGGCATGTTTGCAGTATTAAGTGAACTGGAGGGCAAATCGGTTAAAAAGGTAACTTGCCGGAAAAAACTCTTTTGTTGTTATTATTAGGTATAGACATTGAAAATTGGTAGAGTCTTCTTCCTCCTTTATTGTTGTGTTGAAGACGAAATCAATTCAACAATAATGAGGATCTAATGATATCTTATATCATGAAACGGTGGGGTAGATAAGATTGCAGAGAGATATCTTCTAAAATCGATTAGGATGGAGCCCTTCTACACTTCCCTTCACCTCGCCGACACCCGTGGGAACACCGAAGAAAAAAGGAGAACCGGAGACGAAAGATCAAAAGATATTTCCTCATAAAAACTCACTTGAATTCGTCTACGGATCACCACAGCAAAACATAAGTTTTGACATTTGGATCATCTTTCAATAATTATTACTTTCATAATATACCTTGAAACCTCGGCCATCAAGTCAAGTAATATGTATACGATTTTGTGTCGCATTGCACATAGCAAAACCCAGCCTGACGTTATTTTTTGTCCAGGTATTATAATGCACTGGATCCTTTGCCGAGAGATATAGCCCAACTCATTTGTCAACTACACCAGCGGCCCAGCGCGCTTGGTTCTGCCTGGTGCAAGTCCATACTATGTGATATACATAGATGTGGCTACATTTAGCCATGAGCGACGCGAAGCAAATGGGGAAGCACATCGATTGGCGTGACCATCAACTACTTTAGATAGCGGTAGGCATGTGTGGTTTGCCCCTCCGAGTCATCTCGGAATTTCTGTAAACATTCCAATTATTGAATAAAGCTTAGGTCGTTTCTGCCCAAAAAAAAGATGAAAACTAATTCATTTCTGTATATATCATATAAATAAATGTGTATGTTTTGTAGAATGGGTAGATAAGAGCATCTCCAGTCGCGTCCCCCAAACCGTTCCCCAAACCGCGCCGGATTGAGCGTTTGGGGGACGTGTTTTGTTCGTGCCGCGTTTGGAGGACATCGCTCCCCAGCCGCGTCCCCCAAACGCCGCCCCAAACATTTAAAATACTTTTTTTAACACATAACCATTTATCAAATGTAGCATATGAATAAAAATGTTTGCGAGGATTGTTTTCAAATTTAAATTACAGCAAACAATAAAACAAGTAAACAAATATAATAAATAGTGCTAGATGCTACATCAAGGTGCCACGGTATTTCCTTTGATCCTCCACAAATGCTCAACGAGATCAGCTTGAAGTTGATCATGAACATTGCTGTCACGGATCTTTGCGTGCATTGCGAGAAAATCAGCAAAATCTGCGGGCAACTCATGATCAACCTCCGCGAGAGGGCCTGACACTCATAGGGACCAACATGTGTCCTGGCATGATTCTTGCGGTCATCCTCGATGATCATGTTGTGCATGATCACACAAGCCTGCATCACCTCCCACATTTGGTTGTGAGACCAGCGTAGAGCAGGGTACCGGACAATGGCAAATTATGCTTGAAACACACCAAATGCCCGCTCGACATCTTTCTTGCAAGCCTCCTGTCGCGTAGCAAAGTGGGAATTCTTCAGACCTGATGGGTTCGATATTGTTTTGACAAAAATGGCCCATTTTGGATATATACCAGAGTAAAATACATGGTGGATCATTGAACTTGTCGTCGGGGTTCAGTTTGATCACCGTACTTCAAAAATACCAATTTACGGTAACTAAATACGAGTTGCATGCTCATAGATGGTCACTCATCGTCGGTACAACATTGTATTTGATGATGTGGCAAATTATAAACCCCATATGTCAGACTGAGTTGGGTTACAGTTGTGCAATTATTTTTGCAAAAGGCCCCTCGAATTGTTTTCCCCTCCACCTTCTCCAACTCGGCTAAATCCTCCACCCCGTCCGGCCCCGTTCCCCAGCCACCGCCCCTAACCTCCTCGTTGTGGCCCTTCTCCGGCGCCGACGACCGCCGTAGACTTGATAGGATGCGGCTACGCGCCTACGAGCAGCTAGCCCGCAGCGGTAGCATACCGGAGTCGCGCCCCAGCATCACGCGTGAACCCCGCCCGCCATGGTCCGTCAGTGGTACCGACGGATGCGTTCCTAGGGCTCGTGAAATCAGACGTGGACCCTGCGTAGGATGCGCACGACGGCGCACAGTGTCGGACGGCGCTCGGGCTCCCCTGCTCACAGTGCTACATGCGCACCATTCCGCCTCCACGGCCGCGAGACGTGCGGGTCGCCGGACGCTACTAGGTGGAGCGCCGTGGTGCCGTCCATACCCAAGCTGCGTTGGCGGCCGCCTCACCGCCGAGTCGGCCGACCTCCAGGACGCGTCCGGCTAATGCAGGGCTGACCCGTCTCCACCGCGTCACCCCGCCGTCGGCTTCCTTCCGCCAGTCGCCTGGTTCATCTCCGCCGGTCTGTGCCCATGCCCGCTGCTTGGTCGAGGAGGTCCAGAGGGTCGCGGCACGCAAAGAAGCAAGGGATTTTGCTCGTATCGGATCGATTTTCGGAAGGGGAGGAGGGTGGCGCAGCTGCGAACGTATGCGCCGCAGAAGCATAGGAAGGTGGAGCACGGGATTGACCCCAGGTCGCAGAAGAAGAGGAAGGTGGGGTGGCACCAGCCAACCGGCGTACCCTGCCGCTCGCGCGCTGCAGTCTCTCCACGCCGCCGCCGAATTAGCACGCCGGTGTGCCCCTGGCTCCTCACGGCGCCGCCTCCTCGCGTTCCATTCTCGGCCGATGCTTCCCCTAGAAGAGGAAGGTGGGGCGGTCGAGGAACCCTCTCCGTCCATGCGCTCAGACTGGCGGCGAGCAGTGGGGGCCTGCTCTGCTTCTCTTTTTTTTCTTGACTTGCTCTGCTTCTCTTTCTCCATGAGGTAACAGAGGAATGACGGAGAAGGAAGAAGACATAGGGGAAAGTATTTATGGGGGTTTTTTCTGCAAAATATAACACAACTAGGGGCTGACATAACGTCCCATAAGTGCCACCTCGACAAATACGCCGAGTCCCGAGCATGGGTGGCCGTAGACGAACCTTCAGGCATGTTGAGTAACCGTAAATTAGTATTTTTGAAGTACAGTGATCAAACTGAACCCCGCAAACAAGTCTAATGACTCACCATGTATTTTACTCTATATACCATCGGCTAGATAATAGCCTTTGGTATATTGGTGGCCACTGATCTCATAGTTGCATGATGGAGCATGCCCTCCACTAGTCTGCTGAATATCGGAGACCGCTGCAACATCGGAGGCGCGGGAGGGGAGGAGCGACGAGAAAAAAGACGCGAACCAACGGTTTATGCAAATAGTCGCCGACATGTGGGAGCCCGCCTTTTCGTTGTCCATGCGGCCGTTCCTGTGGGACGGGGACGGGCTTAGGACGCCGGATACCGTATCTGGGCGCGCCGGATAAAATGAGCTTTGGGGGACGGGGCTGAAACACATTTTTTGTCCGGCGCGCCCCAAATCCCTTTGGAGGACGCGACTGGAGATGCTCCAAACCGTCCCAAAGGGATTTGGGCGCGCGGACAAACGTTCCCGGCCGCGCGCCCAAAGGCCTTTTTGTCCTGGCGATACGGTCCGGCGTCCCGTCCTCCCGTCCCACGGGCGCGCACGCCGGAACGAAATGAGAGGCGAGCGAGCCGGCCGTCGGCGGCTCGAACGCTCAACCGCCACATACGTTGCGACGGTGGTTGCGGAAGCGGAACCGTCGCATTGGCAACCGCGTCGACGACGCGCCAACGCCGCCGGAATGGAGCGCCGACTCCTCGGAAGAGCAACGTGCTCTCTTCGACTTCTGCGCGCCGTTCATCCGCGCTCAATAAAAGACCCCGCCGCCATTCATCCAAGATCCCGTACGAACGCCGCCATTCATCCTCCCGACGATGAGCTACATCTCCCGCTCCCGTCCGACACCTCCGCGAGGGAAAACTGGGCGGCGCCATTGGTGGGACAAAGCCAAGCCGAGAGCGACGATTCCCCGCCAGACGCGAGGTGGAATGGCTGGGCGGGAGGAGGAAAAGAAGCGAGGCGGCGGCGGCGGTGGCCCGTGCGAAGGCGAAGCGCGGCCAAGGACAAGGCCGCCAAGGCCAAGGCCGCCAAGGCGAAGGCCGCAGGCCAAGGCCAAGGCCAAGGCCAAGGCGCAGGAGCACGGCGACGACGACGCTTCGGCGCCGACACCGCCTCGTCGGAAGAGGTGACGAGGAAGCGCGATGAGGCGGGGCCATCGGCGAAGAAGAAGTAGATAGTTTATATGTATTTAGTTATATTTTTCAAGTTTTATATATAATTTGTTTATGTTCAACCGATTTGAATATTAGTAAATAGTTTTTTCTAGCCAAAAAAATTATTTTAAATGTTTGGGGCGGCGTTTGGGGGCCCGAGCGACGTCCCCAGCGCGACAAACATCCCCCAAACGTTCAATCCGGCGCGGTTTGGGGGACGGTTTGGGGGACGCGGCTGGAGATGCTCTAATGCCTTGTTCATAGAGTATAAGAGGGTGATTTTGCTTTTGCCTCGTGAAGGCGTGGAGGTGTCTATAATACGATCGCATCACTCAGATCTGAGTCCTTTTTGTGCCAAGTAGAACTTTCATCAGATTACATGCGTCTCAGGTGGTATCCACACAGGGAATGGTCGCCAATGAATCGTGACAAGGAGGACGTCACATGTAACCATGCAATCAATTGCAGCAGGAAAATTAGGCAGTCGTGATTCATGGAGCTAGTCAGCTAGAGCAAATTTTGTAGACAAAAAAAGATGAGCTAGAAGGGTTGGTTGGACTTTAGCGAGAAACGTATGCATTTTGTATACTTCGATTGAAAGGGTATGGCCTAATTCTTCGTTTTTCTTTTCTTTTGCGATCAAAGAAGTGCCAACCCAACAAAGACACAGATCATTACAGAGGTGTCTTTTTTTGCATGGCACCGTTAGGGCATGTACGATGGTGATATTTTAGCACTGCCACATATGATAAACGCCTGAGTGGAGGAAAAAGAAAGATGACAAAAGATTTTGCCTTCTCTTAGTTAAGAGGTGATCTCTTAGCACAATCTCTCTCATCACATATTTAAGATATCTCGTTACTAAAGATCTAACTAAAAGATAACCGATTGTATATCATATTTTATTGTTATATCTAAATTATGTGGCAGGATTAAGATAAGACGATTTTATCAACCATTATACATGCTCCTACCATTATGGTAGTCCAATGCAATTTTTGAAATTTTTTTGGCAGATAACTCGCCCAAAAATGGTATCTACTTGTGAGCCCTCCACAAATTTGGTCCAAACTTAGCACCATTGCATATATTTTAACATGTAACTCATATTTTGTTCTCCGTTTATGGTTGCCTCTATAGCAGTTGGTGCATCGAGACCTTTTTACGGAGGTGGCTACATGGTTGGAGAATAAGGTGAGGAATATTTTTTCCAACATGGGTTGCAACGTGATCTGCGGCTTGGTCTGCTTACCGCATAGTTGTGCTTTCTACCTTTTACTACATTGCTATCTAAACTTTTAGCCCTTTTGGTTTGTAATAGCTGGTTCATCGCGGCTATGTGTATCTTAGTTATGCAGGGGCCGAGTGTTATACTTATTCCAAGTAATAAAGCGTCTATTATCGAGAAAAAAATCATATTGTATTAGTTCATATTTTTTTGGCATAGTTGAATTAACTTCCAAAGGGCTACTGGTAGTAATGAGACGGTCACAGAAATCCAAAAGTAAATACTTGATTCAACTATGCCATATCTTCCCCTTAGGCCGCTCTCTATTAGTCTTTCCCTCATCCTCTTTCACTTCTTCACCTTCTCACTTCCTCATTTTCCACTTCTCCACCTTCATTCTCTTCCCCTTCTTCCTCCTCCACTTCCCCCTATCCACCTTCTTTTCCTTCTCCTCTTTCACTTCTCCACCATCTTCTCTCTGGTAACGACGACCCATCTCCTCTCGACGACGATGACCACCTTCTCTCGACAACGGCGAGCATCTCCTCCCGACGATGACGAACACCTCCTCCCGATGATGGAACCACCTCCCCTCCTCTCCGGCAACGACAACCACCTCCTCCTCGACAACGGCGACCACCACCTCCTTGACGACGGCAACCACCTCCAACTCTGGCGACCTTCTCCTCTCCTAGATCTCGCCAATGTCATGGACTCGATTGCTTTCTTTTGTTTTTTAGGGTGTTTTCTGAAAAATCACGTGGACAATTGGGCGCATGTCCCAGCTTTATTTAAATTTTTCAAAAAATTACCGGTAGCGGACCGAACAAGAGCACGCGACTAATACTTTATTGGCAGCATGCCGGATGCGCACACAATACCTGGCATACTAATCGTGTGCCAGGTACGCACGCGACTAGTAGGTCCTTACCACTAGCGAGGTAAAACTAGCGAGCTAGGGGCAGCGACTGGTAGCCAAATTCTGCACGCGACTGGTAGGCCATTTTGTACTAGTGTAACTGGCTGAAAATACATGCTCTCTCATGCCACTTTAGTGGCAGGCGACTAGAGCTCCACCTGTTGGTATGGTTGGTGATTCCCCTCCCCTCTGTCTGCTTCCTCAACCATGGGAGGTGGGGAGACCCTTGGTTTACCACGTTCAAAGTGTAGTAACAGTCATATATTGGTGCCGTGATGGCGTCGTTCAGATGACGGGTGGAAGCGTTGTGCCAAATGATGGTACCACAACTTGAACCCCGTAGGTATCTTCGATCCGGTGGGTTTTTGTCACTGTTGGGTTTATACTCTGGCGTTGTGCGGTGTTGGTTTGGTCGCTGATCTATTGGTCTTGTCAGTGGCAATTTCATATTGTGTGCAGGTTATTCCCATCCACGGGAGTACATGAGCTGAGCCGTCGGCTCCACCGCGATTCTAACCCGACCACCAACACAAATTGGGATGTGTCCCCTGTTTAATCGGCTTCTTCCTGTGTCCCTTCATACACGGCGAGTGGCTAATGCAACGACATGTACGAGGAATATCCCTCTACATGACTATGTGGATGACTTACGTAAAAGGTTGCAACAACGACCAAACAAGTTGTCACGGATTTAGTTGCAAAAGGTTTTGTTGTGTGTAGGGTGTATTTTGAAATTCTTTTTAGGGCCTTCTCTATAAATGTGGTGCCAGCCGTCCAAGGTGTGAATGCTTCCTTTGCAATTGTTTCATTATTCACAAAAAAATAATTGTTTCATTAGTTAATATGATCAAGATGTTAGAGCATCTCGTCAGCGGCGTCACAAAAGGATTTAAGCCTAAAGCGTTCGCGTCCCAAGCCCTTTGTCCGCGCCCGACTGTGTCCGCGCCCGAGCCCGTCCCGTCCGACGCTCAGGGACGCCGGACACAACGAAAGCGCGGGACGACGCGTCACGGAAGCTAAAACCGTCGCCTACCTTTGGTCAAGCGACGTTAATGCGTCCTGTTTTCCCGGCGACGAGGACGCGTCTCGTCGTGCATGGCCGCGTGGCCGTCCGCGGGTGTGCAGCACACCCGCTTTCTGACGCCCTCGCCGCCTCACAAACCTTCTCGTCGCCGCCTCCTCCGATCTTCTCCTCCGGCTCCAAAAATGTCGAGCTCTTCCTCCCGCAAGATCGTCGCGACGGCCGGCGGCAGCCTCCCTGGCGGAGCGTGGCGCGTACCGCCCGGTATCCGTCCCGCGGACATGCGGCGCCAAGCAGCGGGGGAGATGGCCGTGAACGGCATTGGCCCCGCCGCCGCCGGGCTCGGACCAATGGAGGGACGCCATCAAGGCCCGTCGGGCTCAGCGACCGCCGAGAGCGGCGGGATCCGACGTGGGCGGTCAACGACAACGACGGTGGACGACGTACTTCCGGGCGACGACGTCGAATGCACGGCACGACAACCTCGTCGGCCCCAACAGGAACAGAAGGCGCGCCGTTAGGCGTTCGGGCGCGCCCTCGAGAACGTCATCCGCGGCCTCCAACGCGCTCCAAGGCGGAGATGCGTCGTCGCCGCCGCGTCTCCTCAATGGCAGCCGAGAGGACGACGTACTCGTCCTCCTCGCACTCTTCTTCCTCGGGACCGGCGCGATCGACGCCGTCCTCGTCGTACGGCGCCCTACACCGTCCCCAAACGGGAGGTTAAGGAGGAGCCGGCGACGCCCGTCCACGAGGCGTGGCGGTAGCGGCGCGGGCGGCAGCAAGGGAGGCGCGGCGGCGCCCTCCTCATCCCGCCGGGTGAAGGAGGAGCCGGAGGAAGCGTCGCAGGCGGCGGCCGGCGGAGACGAGCGCGCGGCCATCGCCGGCGGCGACCCGAGGAGCGCCCAGGGCTGCGGGCGGCGTTCTTGGCGTCCATGGGCGGCAGGGACGCCTGGAGGGGCGACCTGGACGCGGCGATCGCCATGTCCATCCGCGACTCCGGCAAGCCGGGTGGACCTCACCGACGACGGCGGCGGACCAAGCGGCTTGGTGAAGGACGAGCCGTGGACGAGCCCGTCGAGCGCGTCAAGCAGGAGGTCGTCACCGACGAGATGTACAACTTCCAGCAGTATACGACGCCTCGGCGCCGCAAGTGGTTCTAGATTAGGTTTAGTTTAAATTTAGTCAAATTTCGTTCGAATCTATGTAAGTTTGGACGAATCTAATCGAATCTAGCTAAGTTTAAAATTTGCGAAATTTTGTTTGGGGACGCGGGGAGCGACGTCCCCAACGCGCGAACACGTCCCAAACGCTCAATCCGGCGCGGTTTGGGGGACGGTTTGGGGGACGCGGCTGGAGATGCTCTTAGCCCTATAAAAACAGAAAAATGTAGCTCTCTTCTGGGCAAGAAATGATGTTGACTCAAACCCCATGACGGCTAGCAACATTAAAATGAACCTAAATCGCCGGTGAATCGCCACATAAACAAGAACTTTTTGCCTTGGAATAGCCTTGGAAGAATTGTTTTCATCAAACCCTAGACATGAGTGTATGACAAAACTACTATGCTGTGAAATTTGTCCGCGTACTGTAGAAGTACTGCGCACACTCGATCCTTGCTGAAAGATTAGCCTCATTCTATCTGTCAATTACGCAGGTTCCAGCTTGTGCAATTATACATGTAAATGTGATATTCGTTTTCGAAGAGAAATTCATCTATGTATATTTGTACGCGGTATCCATCTGCTGACAATCTCATCCCTATTTAAAACAGGAAAAAAAAAAAAGTTTTGATCATGTCGCATGACATGGATAGGTGTAGCTGCTCCACAAGGCGATGTCATGTTAACCGCTTCCTTCGAGAAAACAAGGTTTAGAGCATCTCGCGTCACCAAATCAAAAAGGGATTTGGGGGACAAAAAAGCGTTGGCCGCGTTAAAGCGCTTTTGTGGCGCGTCGGTGTCCCGCGCCGTCCCGTCCCAGGCGCTCCGGACGCCGGACCGGCGGGGAGGGCGGGCGACCCGGCGGCACAATTCAACCTAACGTCGCCTGCGCAACGGAAGTTATTGGCGCGGCGCGGTGCGTTCTCGACGGTGCGGTTCCGCAGAGGCGCAGCGGCGCGTCGTCGCGCCTCTCTGCGTGCGGCGTTAATGAGCGCCACCGCTCATCCGCCCTCGGCCTATAAAGGGCGCTCGTCGTCCTCTCACACACAAACCCTAGCGCCTCTCCCAAACCCTAGCCGCCACCATCTCTCAACAAGACTCGCGCCATGTCGGGGGCGGAGGCCGACCTCGCGGCCGCGGCCGTGGTCGTGGTCGTGGCCGCGACATAGCCGAACGATCGCCGTCGCCTCCCGCGCCGTCGTCTTCATCGTCGGAGATGGACGTGGAGCCGGACGTCCTGTTCGAGTTCGTCCACGTCCTCAAGGGCGACCCGCGCGGCATCCGGAGGCTGCCGACTCCGCACGTCGGCGGCGTGCGCGCGCGATGCATCTGCGGGAGCATTCGTGCGGCTGCGCCGGTGGATCGTCGACGCGATCTACGACGCGCGCGGCAAGATGTACCTCAACATCGGTGGGAGAAGTTCGCGCGCCACGGCCTCCAAGCCGGCTTCATCCTCGTGTTCTCCTGGCAACAGGGACATGAGCATCAAGGTCTTCGACGAGTCGCTGCCGGGACTACCACGTCGACAGGGACTCCCACGACAGACTCGGAGGACGACCGAGTGTTGTTTCTTCGCAGCGAATACGTGCACGGAGGTTTTGCCTGTTCGCCTCATCGGTAGAACCAACAAGGGCACCATCCTCCCGCTGGATTTTCCAGTTTAGGTGATTGGGTGTGCCTGAGTGTTGTTTCAGCGCACAGGAAACCGATGCACGGCCTAGTTAGGTTTAGTTTATTTGCAATATTTTATATTTGTGTCCACCATGGTTCAAACTATGTATTAGTTTGTGGAAAATGTTAACTTCGTGTAAACCACGTTCCCAATTATGTATTAGTTTGTGGAAATTGAAATAAAAATGCCAAGAAAAATTATTTTAAATGTTTGGGGCGCGTTTGGGGGCGCGAGTGGGGCAACGGCAGCGAACAAAACACGTCCCCCAAACGCTCGATCCGGCGCGGTTTGGGGAACGGTTTGGGGGACGCGACTGGAGATGCTCTTAACAAGCACTATTGGCGCCGCTAGGCAAGATCGAGAACAACTTTTAAAAAGAATAAAGTAAATAATCGATCGCTTTCGTGGTGTCGATTGACGTTAACATATGCAGCTTCCAGGCAGCTTCGCGCCCCCGTCTTTTGCTGTGCGGCCGAGCTAGCGATCGCGCCCCGCGTTGTGATCGCCGACACGTCGCAGCTCCCGCCGATCTGACCGAGTTTGCTTTTCGTTTGTTTACGTGAATCGACAGGACGGCCCCCTAATAAAATACGGAATTACTAATTCTTGGCTAGCTTTTCTTTTAGAAAGAGCAAATACTATTTTATTACTAGAAAATTAAGTAGGCCACTTCAAGTAGAAAATGAAAAGAAAGGTTTCTGTCATGTAGGCCACTTCATTGAAGGTTTTATGAGTCGATAAATAGACCAGCTGTAACTAATGTCACCTTGGCACGTCGGACGTTCCCGTGTGATCTTGTACCAAGATCCACCATATCCCGTCGACAAAGTCGGGAAATAACGAGAGATCCACCATCTTCGGACCAACCTCCTCGCTACAGAGCATCCACCTCACTTGGCCCCAATGGCGTCGTGTATAACGACGAAAGCCGATGACACGCCTAGATCTTGCTAGATCTAAAGAATAACGAGAAGACCAAGTTGAAGGATCCACACGCACACTCTGCTGAGATGCCGCTGTTAAGGTCACCGTCGATGTGGAAATAGAGTTGAGGCAAATATATTCGCTCGGCCCGTCGCTCCAACATCCCAATGGTGCACCACACCAGACAAACCCTAGCCCTAAAAACTAGACCAAAGCGGAGGAACAAGGTCCCCCTCACTCCCGCCGCAGGAGCGACAAGCGGGGGGAGAGGGGGCCATCACTCGCGCTGGCCGAGATGTGGAGCGAGAGAGCTGCTACCTCCGCTTGTCTTATGAAATGTATGGGCGGTGGCGGCGAGATCGAATCAAGATAGTGCGTGATTGTCGCCCTATCTCTCTAGGGCGACCATTGTAGCTTGTATTGCAGACTAGCCCATCGACTGGGATCTCAATCGATTGATCATTCTTTCCATCGCTTGTTTTTGATGTTTCCTTTTCAACTAGATTCAGTTGAGGATTAGCTTGCTGTTCAGGTAAGTATAAAACCAACAGATTTGCATCACGATTCCTACACTCTATTTAGTTATAAGTGAAGTTACAACTCAGATTTCAGTGGAACTAAAAATATTTTCAGTTATGATCGGGTCGTAATTGAGATTTTCAGTTACAAGTCAAGTTGCAATTGAGATTTTTGATCAAGTGAGATTTTTAAAAGTAAAGTTAAGTTGTTACCGAATAATTGTTACCGAGTAGTATAAAATTATGGAAAAGAGATCACTAGGCCGAGAATTATGCTAATTTGATTTGACCCAATAAAATAACAGTGCACGGCCATGGAGTACCAGTGGTTGATCATTCCAAGTTGAGGAAAAACAAAAAAGTTGAACACTTCAACGGGAAGCACGAGTGGAGACGTGATAGCCACTCGGGCGGCTACACGTGGGGGTGCACGTGGCATAGTTTATGTGGCTAGGTACGCTTAAAGGCAAAACTGCTGAAACGATATTGGTTGTTAATTGCCGCGTCGAGTCAGTAGCCGGCAGGAAGGTTGCCCCGATCTCTCACCCTGTCGCCGTCGACCTTTGACCCGTGAATTGTTCGGCGAGACAAGACGCCCGCCGTCGCCGTCATGTCCGGCCGAGCCGAGCCTACAAATGGAGCCCCCATGGAGCAGACGGAGGAAGAAGAAGTTCAGCTCCAACTCCATAGCTAGCAAGCTCAGGTCAGCAGCGAGCGGAGTGAACAGAGCGAGGAGGAGGAAGAGCAGAGAAGCCGGCCGGCGCACATGTCTTGCGCGGTGGCACCGGGCTCGCCGGTCTTCTCCCCGTCCCGGCTGCTCCTCCCCGGCGCGCCGGACCACCACCACGGCGGCTCCAGCAACCCCTTCCTCCCGGCGTCTCCGCTCCGCTTCTTCGCCCTCCGCGCGCGCATCCGCCCGGACCCGCCGTGCGCCAAGCCCCAGACGCAGACGCAGCCGCCCGCTCCGGCAGCTACTCCTGCCCCCGCGCTCAAGCGCCGCCGCCCGGCGCCTCTCCTCGTCCCCGTCGCCGTCCCGGCCCCGCCACCGGTGCTCGCTGCGGCGAATGGGGCGATGACGGACGAGGTGGCCGAGCAGGGCGAGGGCTTCGCGGCCTACTGCCGCAAGGGGAAGGGCCGGAAGCGCGTCGAGATGGAGGACCGCCACGTCGCGGCCGTCGCGCTCGGCGGGGACCGCGCGCAGGCCCTGTTCGGGGTGTTCGACGGGCACGGCGGGAAGAGCGCGGCGGAGTTCGCCGCGGGGAACATGGCCCGGATCATGGCGGAGGAGCTCAAGCGTGGGGGAGGGGCGGAGGAGGCGGCGAGGCGGGCGTACCTGCGCACCGACGAGGAGTTCTCCTCCTCCACAACAGACGCGGAGGCTCCCAGCGGCGGCGCGTGCTGCGTGACGGCGCTGCTCCGCGAGAGCGGCAACGGGCGGCGGCAGCTGGTGGTGTCGGGCGCCGGGGACTGCCGCGCCGTGCTGAGCCGCGGCGGCAGGGCGGAGGCGCTCACGGACGACCACCGCGCGTCGCGGCGGGACGAGCGGGACCGGATCGAGGCGCTGAAAGGCGGGCTGGTGCTCAACTGCCGCGGCGTGTGGCGGGTGCAGGGCTCGCTCGCGGTGACGCGGGGCATCGGCGACGCGCACCTCAAGCCGTGGGTGGTGGCGGAGCCGGAGACGGCCACGGTGGACGTCGACGAGCGGTGCGAGCTCCTCATCCTCGCCTCCGACGGGCTGTGGGACAAGGTGGGCAACCAGGAGGCCGTTGACGCCGCGCGCGTCGCCGCCGCCGCCGGCTCCGGCTCCGGTGGTCTGCCCGCCGCGTGCCGCCGGCTCGTCGAGATGGCGGCGGCGAGGGGATCCACCGACGACATCAGCGTCCTCGTCATCCAGCTGCGACGCCCTCTCCGATGAAGATTGTAACAGCTAACACAAGACTACAAGAGAGATAGATGCACACCGGCCGACGCCATGATCAGCCAGCCTACGTGTAGATAGATAAAAGCTTTTTGACGGCGTCTCGTCCCTTGCTTGATCCGGCTGCTAGAGTTCGTTTGTAACGGGGTTATTATTGTTGCTCGTCTCCAAAACGCAAGGGATCATGCACGATTGGTGCTAATAATCAACACTGAATTGAGCTCTCAATCAAGCTGGATCGTGAAGCTTTTTCATATAAGATACTCTTCAGTTTGAAAAGAGCCAGAGATGTTGAGTGTGGGGTCTTGAAGGCCAAGCAACACGTAGCTCTTTATATTTAAACACTCAGAAATCATATTTTTTAAGTTTCAAAAAGATTCGAAACAAAAAAATTGAGCTAGCCAGTTATGTATGCTATAATGGTGTAAAATTTCAATGCAAACTAATTTGTATTCTAGACTGTACTAAATTGATAAAATCTAACTAATTTTATAGTTTTGAAATATGCACTATTCACTATAAAATTTGTCAGCTTTATTTTTATTTTTTTGTAGCCTAGAATAAAAAGTAGTTTATATTAGGATTTTACACCATTGTAGCATATATCATTGATATGGATGTATCTAGATACATCTATACTAGAATCAACTAAAATACAAATTGGAGGGAGTAGAAATTTTGAGTGTTTGAATATAAAGAGCTACGTGTAGCTCTCCGTTTTAAGTTTTCCCAGAGATGTTTCATTACAATTTACACACGAGCTTGTGTAGTTTTATGTGCAGTCTTCTATTCTCGGAGTTACAGTGAGACATGCGACACTACACAGTATAAAGTACTCGCACACAGGTCTGTAATTTCCATTGCGAAATCAACAACACATTCCACAACTGTCTACGACAAATTCAATGGTATACCGTTCAGTATGTGATCCCAGGAAGTATAAATATTGGTGCACAAGCAAAATTCTGTTTCAGAACAATTCGCACAATTTGTTCTCGAACAAAGAATTACATTCAGAAACCTCTGCCGAACTCTGCTCCTTGTAAAGTCAGCCGCCTGGGAAGTACAGATTCAAAACCTCTGCCAACCCAAAGACAAACAGAATTGACCCCCAACAGATACCAAAAATATTGTGAAATTGCCCCCAATAATGCTGCCAAGAACTCCCAACAACCTTTTAGAGTGGTCAAACCACACACACCTAACATGCAGAAAAACATGACCATCAACCGTAAACCTGGGAACAACTGAAAAGCTGCATCACACCTCTCCCTATTCACATGTTAGTCAGCACTCTACACCTACACGATGAATTGGTGTCATCTTCGACAGAAAATCACAGGACTTGGAAAGCAGCGCATGGAATGGCAGCACCTGAAAAGAAAAGGGAATGTTAAATCCATCACAGCATGCGGCTTATTGATTGTGTTCAGTGCTGAGGTAATTACATGGTGCGTTGGGATCACCATGAACTCCAAGCAATGGTGGCTCATGGTGCGCCGCTTGTTCTTCCGATGTATTCAGAAGAACATCAAAGAATCAATTAGGAGATATGTACATCTCATGCACTATTCAGGGCCTGCTGCAACTGAGCAAATGCTGCTGGATGGATCCTGCTGATGGCAGCATTGAAAGGTGCATCCCCGAGGTGAGCTGCACATGCCTTCAAGTTCTCTCTTAGCATGTTCTCTAGCGAAGCTTGTTTGATCGGATCTAAATCCTTTGCCTGATCAAGAGAATTGTCAGAGAAAGTGCCTAATAATCCAAATACTCAGAAAAGAGAAATAAAAAACACAACTTACTTGTCGCTTTTTCAAGAATTTGCTAGAGTAACCTGAATTATCATTGCCAATCCAAGAAGAGCTTGTGATATCGCCACTGCAGATTGTTGTTCGAAACATTATGCATAGAAATAAGAGAGACCTTCAAGATTTACTTGAAATAAAAGAGCGAAAGTCATATTAGTATAGTAGAAGTACAATACAACACCTAGTATCATCATCAGTCTTTACTTCACGGCCCCCAATTATAACAGTAGTGCAAACACTGCACAAAACCATATAACTAATGAGTACAAAACTACCAGCCAACAGGACATTTGTTAAGTTTCAGTTATCATCCTAAGAAAAATCTTACCTTAATATTTCATCAAGTTTGTCAATGACTTGAGGTATCTGCAAGGTCAAAACTACAGAAAGAGCCATTGCATATTCCTTCTGCTGTATAACAGTTGCATCATCCACCTGTCCAATCATATAGTGCTTGTTAAAAACAGCAACGCATAAACCACTGGGAACTTCGAGAATTTAAAAGTGTATGCCAGCTTCTGAAACATATTAAGACCATTAAACTGAGGCTGATACTGAACACTTATTAATCCTGTCAGTAGGGCACATTATCTGAACTAAATTCAAAGTTTCAATTGACAATGCAACCATATTCAAAATATCACCTGGGCAAGGTTAAGCGTCAAACCAACAACATATATACTGATTTAGTGAGTTTGATCATACGCACATCATATTTTGGTTAAAAAACATGTCTTAAGTTCAGTATCACCTGGTAAGATTTAGCACTGAACCAAGAGCAGATATACCGATTTAGTGAGTTTGACTATAATCACAGCATAACTTTATTAACACTCGTCTAAATTAAACGGTGGCAGCATAATAAACTACTCCTATGTTCCCTAATATAAGACATTTTGGTAAGCTAATTTAGCTTGCCAAAACGTCTTATATTACAGAACGGAGGGAGTACATCATTAGCCGCTTGAACTATGAGGAAAGCATGTATTAAGTGGCATGTGTATCTCAGTCCAATTAAGAGGGAAATGCTGCAGAATGTACCTTGTCCATCCACATATCAACCAAAGAGAGTAGCAGATTATTCTTTACAGATATCCCTGACTGTTGAATGTTTGCCAAAAGGGCAGGCTCTGATAATAGCTGCGCCGAAAAATTTGTATTCATCACCAAAAGCCTAGCAATAATTGCTCCAGAGGATGCACGCACGGTTGTCCTTGAAGGGTTATGCTCATCATCTCGACTCAAAGATATGAAGATAAGTTTCTAGAGGTTGGCATTAATACAAAAGTCAGGATGACGGAAAAAAACAGAAGCGAATGCAAAGTCATCTGAGCATACCTGAAGAACGCTGGATATCAATGGTGGAGCTTCCTGGGGAAAGAGCTGTACCCAAAAGGTCCAATTACGTTGATACAAAAAAAGTGGGAGGAAAAACTAAACTAACTCCTTACTGTACTGTAACGAGTTGACAATTTGACATAAAAAAAAGAAACATGCATCTATAGCTCCATTACAGAGTACTATGAACGAACCTCCACATATAATATGGTCACTAAATAGTTCACAGAGCATTTACACCTTAACGCTGATGCTACAATTCAGGGAGAACAGAGTTCATGCTTCCAAGTGGTAAAAACTAGGTTTCCGGACATTTTGCTGAGATGCTTGTCAACATTGCTACAAATTCATAGCTAGCAACATCAAGTAAACTTCTGCACAAAGTAAAGTTGCTTTAAAAATGAAAAATAATAACCTGAACAAGAAGATCAACGACTGGAAGTGTGGTGACAAGTCCTTTGTCATTAACATTTCCAACAATACTATCAAGAACATTCGCCAAACTTGTACCATGGCTTTTCAAAAATTCTGATCCACCAAAAATTGTGTAATCCTCGATAATGTTGACTGCAACCTACATCATTCAAATATCCTTCAAGAGGTCAAGAAAATAAAACCTTCCAAATTACTAAACGTGGCATGCTGCATGCAGTATAAGGAAATAATACAAATGACATGGAGTAGGTTTACTTTATGCTGCTACCTATGACATTCCAAGTCAGACTACTTACAACAATACTCATTACAGTGTCATCGTAGAAGGCCAAACTATGTCAACTCTAACCAGCAGTACAATTAATAACTAGATCATTACACAGAAAGGTAGTTTTGTCTCAAAAAAATCACAATAATATGATAGTCTGCATTACATATTAAGATAGAAACTGGTGCTCAAAGTTATGTTTTGGACCGCATCAGTGCCTAAGAAGACACTTATATTATATGTGAGCAAAAATGTTTCCCTTCTGTTTTGGGGTGTGGATGAGTGTGTATTCTAACCTCCAGGTGCTCGAAGCCTCTATTCACGATGCCCACAAGATAAGGGAATAAATCCAGCAGTTGAGATACAATAGATGGGGCATTCGAAAGGGTTGCTTCCCACAGCTGCATTATGAATCAACGTTAGATAATCTTCAGACATGCATGCATGCTCATCGGTGTGGACATGGTTAAGAACTACTTACCAGAACACTGTCCTCGAGAAGATTAAGAGCATCAGGGCTATCAACATTTATACCACTTTGCAGTATAGGCATGAGCATGTGATAAGAAAGAGGCGACTGGAATCCAAGAGAAGAAACAAAAGTTTTAAGTGCTGCTAGCAGTTGAATCTGTAGCAAACTTTCACCTGCAGATTCATCCCAGATCTGGAATTTTTTTCGAAATTAGAATAACTGTTACAGCACAAACAAAAATATGCATAGTTCACGCATGTACTGATAAACTCACCCACTAAGACTAAAGTTGATATTATGCTACTTTTATTTCTGTCTTAAAGAAAACAGAAGAACAGGCGTTGACTTGCTTACCAGCTATTAGATACTATCTTAACAGTAGAGCACATATAATAAAATGGAAGTGCAGTGATGTTCTTAAGATTATTTCATGAGGACATTCCAAATAAACAAGACTATTGAAAGTAAAGGTAAACTGAATAACCCTATGCGGTGATAGACTGATAGTTAGCAATGAAAGTTGAAATTGTGAAGGTAAACTGAATAACCCTATTGCTTGACAAGACTAATTTATCTCTCTTCTGATGTAACATTCAGCAAATGACGCAATATGAAGCATAAAATGCACAAGCAGCTCAGCTCATAACATGAGTATGCGCTCTTGTTGTCAGTCCATTAATGGAGTACAAGACAACATGAATATGGGATATCACATATTCAGATCAAAATGCCTGAGCTATACCTTCTGAAAAAAATGTGATAGCTGACTTGCAAATGGAATAACCTTGTCGCCTACATGTTCAAGAAGAACTGAGATGAAATTCAACACTTGCACCTACACAAAAACACAAGAAAAATACTTAAAATGACATAAATTTACCATGCATTGGATTGACTAGTAAGAAGTAACATGATGATGATAGTCAAAACAGTACAGTGGGTCAGTGACCATTTAGGGCCCTAGCATAAATAAAACTAAAGGGAACAACAGATGTACTACAAGTATCCAAACCTTGGAATCAAATTCTTGGACATCTTCTGTCAACTTGAAACACATTGTCCAACATGTCGGAAGACATTCAAACAAATCAAGTTCTGAAAAGCTAGATTCTTGGAAAAGATAACACAGAGAAGAGCATGCTGCTAGCTGAAATTAGAACAGAATGAACATGTTGTTAAACAAAGTAGAATATATGGAAATAACCCTCGATGAATCGTAAACACAAAACATACCCTGACAGCTATGTCATTATCCTGCAGCAATGCAACCAAAGCATGGTAGACTAATTTCCGTGTGTCACCCTTGATCTGCAAAGTTGCAGTTAAAATTATCAGAAGCTGCCGATGTGGGGAATCTACAGACCGTCTAGTGAAACTATTGACATAAGTATTTTGCTTTTCTAATACAGTGATAGAGTGAACCTCAGAAATCCATTGCCCAAGTAGCAATGCAACTTTTCGACGAATGATGCGCATATTGGGATGGCCATTTGAGACTTCTACAGATAGAGACCCATGGAACCTGTAGGAACGAGAAAAAGTAAAAAAAGGCAGTGAAGAATAATTCTACCTATTAATTTTGCAACGAAACTTAGTTGTCCCATCAAAAGGAAATCAATGTATAGTCAACTGCATGTGTATATTAAAAGAGGAAGAAAACCCAAGAAAAGTCTGAAGTACATAACGCATAAGAACATGCAAATGTGACGTCTAGAAGCATTGCGAACAGCTGTTCTAAAGACTGATCAAGTTTTCACCAAATAATGTGCACCATTACAAAGATCAGCATAGACTGGTTACAGCAGTCACACCCAACCTTTTGCAAGTAAATACAGAAATAACGTTGGTCTTCAACTTACCATTCATTAAAACTGAGGTAATTTGAAAGTTCATAATACACATGCCCAGCAGCTGTATAAGCAGCATCCTTTAAAAGCATTCCTGCCGTAACATCTGTTTCTAGTGGTGGAGAAACAGACATGGCTTCACGAAGAATAGAAACAACAACTGGAGCTAGTAGCTGAGGAAACACGTGATTATGTAAGAATTGGAATATTGGAAAGACTCACAGGTCCGCCATAAAGAACGTTATAATGTAAATACCTCTCGGTACTTTTCAAAGATGACAATGAAGAGGGCTTCAGCACATGGCCGTTGTTTCTCAGTCCACTGGACCAAATTCTGCTCATGATGAAAGGATTCAGGACTCGCTGACCATTCCTCCAAATCTTTTGCTGTATAAATAAAGTACCTGCGTAATAATCGGTAAGTTTCTGAATCCTAAAAGACTGGCAAAATCCAAAACAGAAATGTAAACGCATAAATACTACAAAACAATCCCCCAGTCTCAGGAATTTGCATGTACATATAGCGTGCATATAACAAAATTTAGACACCAAACACCAGTCATACCATATGTTATTAGGTTATACTGTAGTTCTCCACAGTACTTGAAGGGATCCACCAAGAATGTCATATTAAATGCTTTTGGTGCAGAAATAAAGTGTGTTCTCTAGCTCAGAGACACTTCTATGTACCATTATACGTTTATAACATTTATAAAGGCTAACTAGCATCAGAAAGTGCATTTTCATGTTATTTTCCCATGTATGGAACTGTCATAAGGCAGTTACTTCAGCGGGTCAACTGATAAGAAAATTCCATATGCTTAACTAATCATGAAAGTTGGTTTCTTATGTTTCTGTTGGGTTTCATATCTAGCCTACCACAACTTGATTGGGACAAAAGGCCTAGTTGTTGTTATCTAATCACGAAAGACCAACTGCTCCTGCCTAATCTATTTTTTGCAGTTCTTCAATGCACAGCTCATCAAGGATTTTGATTTATTTTCCCCTGCAGAATATCACTGACAAAAAGATGTACTCAGCCAGCATTAACGCATCTCCTTAGTCAAAAGTTGGACTTAAGTCATCACCTAACTTACACAAACTTGATCTGTCTAAGTTGATGTTTGTCAAAGATCAAAATATGCGACCTAGTAATATTGTAATAGTCCAGTGGACTCGCAGACAAGATTAAACATGCAATTTCTACTTGGAACATTACCTCCTTATTAAAATGTTGCACAGCAACACAACTCGATCACCAGGCAAAACAATCTTCAGCATGTCATTAGCCACTGCTGCAAAGTTTTTCTTCCTTTCCTCTAGGCTTAAAGGTTGTGCACTTTCATTGATGACGCGACCTGTGGGACTTGGTTTGTACTCTTTGCACTCTGATACTGATTTTACCAAAACCATGCATTGTATAAGAAATTCCTCAAATGATGTGCCAGCTTGTTCGGGATTTGTGATCATATTCAGACAGAAATCGACTGTAGCAGGAAGCACAGTTTGGTGTACGAAAGAATATGGATGTCTGCCTTGTAAGGTGACAAGGACTTTCATCAACTTAGTGCATGCCCTTTTTGCAAATTCCCATAGTTTAGCTTGCTTATCTTTAAAGGACGAGTCTGTCAAGTAAAATGCAATAAGGAATAATTTACCAAAGATAAATAATCTGAAATCAATCAGCATGCCACACTTGACAGGTCAGACAAACTAACATCAGAGAGGGAGATTCAAACAAAGGTTTAATTCCATAAGCAGATATAAACAAGGGCACTTATATCAACAAGATTGCTATGTTTTCCAAATATTTTGGATAGCAAAAGGGATAGTTCAATAACAGTTCCAGCTTCTTGCTGTGAGATTAATGACCAGGTCAAATAAAGAGGCAGGACAACAAAAAGATAAGCTCGAATTTTAGCAATGCAGTTAATACTTGGAATGCTAAACATATAACTTGTAAATTGTGATGGATCACTATCTATTTGGTGAAGTAAAAAACAGCTTCTGTCTATTAGATCAACGCAATCAAGATTACAAGAGAAAACATAACTTACAATAAGGAAGAAGGGATTGAATGGCAGTCAAAACTGTTGGACATACTTCCCTGACCTGCCAGACTTCCTGCAAATTCGAGTAGCTAATCACGGCTTTTGATTTCTAGACCAGTTGATGAAGACCATATAATGGTGTATGAATGGGCTTAACAGAAAATCTGATTACCTGTGCTGTTGTTGAATCACTAGGGTAACCTGAAAAAATGAGTTGCCGGATGATCTTTAAACAAAGCAACCAACGGTCGCATATCAAAATTAGATCGTTTGATTGCTCCAAAATGGAATCTATGTCATTCCTCTGAGAGAGCATAGAAAGATTTTGCAGTATAGTCTGCACGTCACTCTTCCAAAGGTTCCAGGTGTATTCAAACAAGTGGCTAGTAATCTGCATAAGTCAAGAAATGTATTAAAACATAATACTCACTTTACAATCAGTAGTATGTTAAGGAATTCTTGTTCATAGTCAATAAGATTTGCAAAAGGTAAAAGCAAGCTGTATGAATTCAAACTCTGAGAAAAGAGTACAGAAATGCTATGGATGGCATGTCTCCTCATCAGTTCACGACAAGGTTTTTGATTTGCTGAGTCAAAACAAGTCGTCAACCCTGCGACTCAGCGATTAGTTGACAAAAGTCGATGTACAGTCGCGAGTCGCCCTGATTTTGGAAAAACGACTTGGCGAGTATACGGCGACTCGAAAACCTTGGTATACGAACAGAGAAAGGTTCACATTATAATGATCCTCCGACTCCGCACTTGAGATGACTTAACGTGCTTGAATTTAAAAGAAATAGCGTCGTTAATACACATCTGCTAATGGTGTGTGTCTGTGTGCGATGATGCACTATGGGCCAATTAGCTAATACTATACCAAACTAATAATGGGAAAATCATGAAATCAAACACATCTGAGTAGTGATAACTACTTATAGATGGAAGAGTAGTTTTTGCAAAATCAAATACCTCAGCATAATTCCTCTGGTCCACAGCAAGCCGTTTAGTTGACAACTCCTTTAAAGTTCGAAATAAGACCATAAACACACGATGTGAAGCAAGAACATCAGCTGATTGCAACTGTTGTGCCAACACAGAGAAAAGGTCCCGCCTGAATGACATGACTGTGAGCAACAACTTGGCCCATTTGGAAGATAGTTGACAAGAGTTGTGCTGCAAATGCTTACCAATCTTTTGGGTAATCCAAACGTGCAATCTTGGAGATTAGCACGGCTAGCTGAAGCGCAATCTAGATTACAACATTGAGATAACATACTAGCATCAAAACACATGACATCGGTTTAATATCGTAAGGTTGCATGTACAAGTGTCATCTAGTCTGCACCTGGTTATTCTCCTCGCGTATGTTGAGCAAGAGATTTTTACGAAGGTGGTCCTTCTCCTCGTTGCTAATTCCACTACAACGGGAAATGGAAACTGGTAAGTGAGATGTCAGCGTTTGTCAACAAGTTGCCAAGTGATTATACCGCTGACACTTGCAGCCTTGCATTATCAATTACACAGTAACAGCAGAAATTGTACTTCGGAAGTGCTGAGCTAGGATCATAAAACAATCTACAAGCGTATTTACTCCATGGGGAGGTGATCTAGAACAAAATAAATCTGATAGTAGATCTTCCATAGTATCAGTTAGGATTATCGATGACTCTAGGAAAATGGCATCAGACATTAAACCAATACACCTATTCTAACACCAACATGTCGACAGTAAGAAGCTTAGCCTCAATCACAGTATATGATATTCGAACGCACATTGTTCATTAGTGTCAGCAGAAACACTCGATGACTCATAACAATTAACTAATGGAACTGGATGGGGGCTCACTAGGAATCCCGGCGAGTCCGCCAGTATCGGTTGATGCTGTTCTTAAAATAAACGGTGGCGAGCAGCCGCACGTCCTCGCGGCAGGACAAGCCCCTCGCGGAGATGATCTCCTGCAGAGTCAGCAGATCAGCGGGTCAGCTCGCTCGGGCCTCCCCCAATTGCCTCGCAGATCGGGGCAAAGCCCTAGAGCCCCCGTCCCCAGCGAGGCGAATGGGGGGAAGGGCGGGCGGACATGGGAGGGAGGCTTACCAGGAGGCAGGAGCAGAAGCCGGGGCGGACCTCGCACTGCGCGAGCGCCGCCTCCGCCGGCCGCCGCGTCGCCTCGTCGGCGCTGAGCGAGTTGGCGAGGACCGTGTACATGGCCGGCACATCGCCGGCGGAGAGAGCCATGCTGTTGGCCGACGACGGCGGCGGCGGCGGCCGCGGGCGGGGAGGCCGCGACGGAGTGCGGCGGCGGCGGCGGTGACTGGGAAGGGATGATCGGAGAAGGGGGTCGCGCGCGGTGGGGTTGCGAGAGGAACACGGGAAGAAAGGGAAGAAACAAAGCTGAGAGGCCTGGACGCCCGGAGACATCGTCGTCTACTCTGCTATAATACGTATCTCACCGAAAGCCGTTTTTGCTGCGCGGATACGAGTTTCTAGTTTGTTTCTTCTGCAGTAGGGGACACGCCTTTGTGTGCTCCCAACGCTGGATTGCATGTTTTTGTTTACAAGAGTAGCTCACCGAACCCGCCGCTCGGTACATGGATTGCATGTCGTTCTGATTCAGAAACACAAGCTATCACACAATAATTCTCCAAAAATGAAAACTTTCATATAATGACCAATTACATTCATTCAAACCAGTTTAATCATACTACGTATGAGGCAACGCCTGGAAATAAAAAAATTAGGGCTAGTCTAACTAGCTGAAGTGAACATCCGGTTGAAAAATGTCTTCTTGTATCATGTTAAACCACCAAGTCCGGAGGAAAGACCCAAGTCCCAAAAGGGATGGGTATTGCCCACCGTGTTGGGCTACAAGTCTGGGATCTCATGTTGAACACCTCGCCGGTGTTGGCAAAATGGATAGTGTCCTCCTCTATTTCTCCACATGGCGCGGGAACAGACTTTGAGAAGCGCGTGCTGAGGAAGAGAGCATGACCGCCGCCTAGTCCACTTGTCATGGGGACCCATGCGTCTGTGCCTGCCTCAAAAACCTCTACTCGGCAAGTGAACTGCGTGGCCGGACCAAGTAGTTGCACGTATTGTCTCACCATCAGTAATTTCCCGCGTGACTCAATAAGGTAGCGGACAGTGATGACGTGAACCATGTTCCCGTGGTGTCCGACTTCGTAAGCAGAATCGAAGCCATCTGGTAGATTGTCGATGTTCTCTTCGCATGTTTCCTCTTCGCCCTTCCACTCGTCGTCGTCATCATCATCATAATCATAATAATAATCATCATCATCATAGGTCATGGGTTCGTTCTCCAAGGTGGTCGCTTCATCTTCCTTCTTATCATCATCATCAGTCATTGGTTTGTTCTCCAAGGTTATCGCTTCGCCTTCCTTCTTATCATCATTATCCTCATATGACGCCGCCGCGCCCCCTTCCTCGTCATCATCATGATCCTCCTCGTCTATTGTCGATGATGCCTCATCATCTAATAATGCAGCTCCCTCCTCCACATCTACATCGACATCCTCATATTCGCTCCACCCATGGTAACCATAGTAGCTTGGTGGTTGCCTTATGGTGCGGCTGCCATTGGCAACCACGAGCTTACCTTCATCGTCCAAGTCAATGTCAATCGGAAAGAGGTTCTCGTCCTGGGTGATCGCATAGAGCTTGCCTTCGAGGAAGGCAATGTCGATGATGTAGCCGTACACAAGTTCCCATGACTCGGGCAACCATGCGGTGTTTCCTCCGCGGATTAAGATGAAAGGGCATTTGAGACTGTTTGTCATGATGGCTACGATCAAGGCATCCTCGGTAGTAGATCGCACGAGCACCTTGCGGACTTTGCGGGACTTGTCAATGATGGTGTCTAGCACCGGAAGCTGAACCGTTGCCTTTGAGAAGGGGTTGTACAAGGAATAGTGGTGGCTTCCATTGCCATCGTCGGTGCGGAGGGCGAGCCAGTCGTCGGTGGAACCTATGCAGCTTGCGTTGTGAGGGAAGGACGGCAGGGGATGCGAGCAGCCGTCGGATGGAGTCATGAAACAGCCTTCTAGTAGGTTGACGATGAGTGGCCGTGTTTGGACATGGTGGCGGCGCAGAGCCGAGCGCCACGAGCGGCACACCAACCGGAAGCGAGCGCGGTCGTTGGGGAACGGGAGGCGGGCGGCGAATAGCCCCAAGACCTCATGTGGGAGTTCGGACCAAGACGTCGCCATGAATCGATCGATTCTTCTTCGCGTCTAGGTAACTAATCAATTCCAGGTGATTTATTGATTCCTCGAGTTCGCGTGTGCCGAAACAGAAACAGATTCGATCAGCTTCCGTTATTATTTCTTTTTATCGGAACGGTTACGTTGCTGTTTCTTTCGAGAGAAGAAGCAGATTTGACTTTTCCGGTACCGATTAGAAGTTCTGGCTTTGTTTTACGTTTGGCAAGTGGACACCACGCTTTTCAATGGTCAGAAACTCCACGATTAAATTTGGCATTCAAAAAAAAAATTGCTCAAATCATTTATTCATCTTTGGACTAGTCGCAATGAGATTTTTGAAAATAGATTTCATATTATTACTATGTTTCAATGATTTTTTTAGGACTCAAAAATTGCACACACATATCTAAGGCTATCTCCGAGAGAGAACAAAATGCGCGAGCCAAACACGTCCGTTTTAGAGTAAACCCTGCTCAAATTTAGGTTGGGTTTGCGGCAGCACGGACAACGTGTGGACTGAGCGCAAGTCAGTGGGGAAATGGGATTTTTTTCTTAGCATAGGTATGAGACATTTTCATTATATTTTAAACATAATTAAAACTAAACTAAGCTAAACTAGATCGCCCCTGCCTCGCCGTCTGTGTAGATGGCTTGGCCCTTGCTTCCTTGGTGGTCGCTCGCCGTCTGTGTAGATGGCTTGGCCCTTGCTTCCTTGGTGGTCGCCAGCCTCCGCGCCCCCGGCCTCACTGCCGGAGCTGCCTTGGCCCTTGTCGCCGCGGCGCATCCCCTTGTTGGCCCGGCGTACCTGTCGCGGACGACATGTTGCTCTATGTATATTTTCTTCCTTTGAGAGGAATGTCAACCAAACCCAGCTGACTGATAGCCTCATTAAACAAAAGCATCTCATTAACATTTCACTATCATATAATTCTATCTTGTCGGGACCTAATGAGGTTGAAATCCCCAACCATCATATAATTCTCATCAGCTGCGATATGAATATTATGGAGTCACTGGAGGAACTGTAACTGTTCACTATCAACACAGGGGGATGTTGGTCAATGTCCAATAGGTATCTGAGTTTGTTGCATGAAGCTCAACATAAAGAGCATAACCGTTTTGAAAAACCTCTATTCCAAAAAAAGCAAAGCTATCCTAAATAGTGATAATGCCACCAGATTTGCGAACTTATGGAACAAAAGCAAAAGAATCAAAATTCCTACCTAAGGCAAAATTGCTTAATGAAGGTGATATCCGCATGCTCTTTTTTGGACTATTGTAAACAAATAACATGACAGCCACTCTCATGAATTTTATTGAAAATAAGAGTATATTTGTCTGGATCATTAATTAAGACCCTAATATTCCAGTTCAACACTTTCCAGAAGATCTTATGCATTGGAACATACAAAAGGAATAGTCCAGACTAACAACCCCAAGCTGCCAGTAAACAGATAAAAGAGCATGGAACAAAGCCGACTCATAAGTTCCATTGCATTTGTAAGCTTGGTAGTCCAAAAGCAAGCACCCTAGAACAATGTGCTGATCTAAATATAAGAAATTACAGGGCTGCTTTTTTAACTGAACCCCACATAAGGGGCCAAAAGCAAGTGGCAAGCTGAAGAAGGAGACAAGCATCACTTCTTCTTTGGGTCCTTCTTTTTGTCTGCATTAACACCCTTCTTGGTGGTCTTATGCTTGTTCCCAATTCGTACAACTAGGACTTCTTCCTCAGCAATTTACTTATAGATAGTATCTCGATATAGTACAAATAATGCTTGGAATCTTCCATCCGTACAGTTGACTCGTGGCACGTAAGCAAGGCCGGATACATCAAAACATCTCAAATTCACACATTAAACAACAGTGTTTCCCTCGTGTGGATTCGTTTCAAGTAGTGGCAGGAGCATTGGCGGTCACGAGTCTCCAAAAGTTAGCGGTCATGAGTATCCAAGAGTTAAACTCAATAAAAACGGGCGAGTATCTCCTCGGGCATAACTGGTGGTGGATAACACCAACTTGGCTCGGTTACAGGCCATCTGTTGTTGAGCAATTATAATTAAAAAATATAATGTAAGTTTATGTGAAGCAATAAATATGAATAACGATAAAATGTGTAAAACAAGAAATACCTGTTTGTACCACAATTAACAACAGACCCATCCTTCAGACTACAAAATATTTAAAAGACTGAATTAGCTAAATCAACCAAATTTAACACAAGTCTACCATCTGATAAACATATATAACCATTCTTTGCATGCATTTGGTTGCTTCTGTAAAATTAAAAGAAGCTAGAGCTGAGCTAAACACGGAGGAAAATGAATATATGATCACAATCATAAAATATCAGTGTGTGTACACTTTCTTTTACACATTGTTATCACAGTCATATGTCCAAACAAGACGAGGCTTATGATGTCAAACTAGCGCAAACATAACTAGCAGAGATTATCACGGTGGCCCAAAAGGTTGATAAGAAAAGACAAGTGCCAGTAGGCCATAGTACTGCCCTAAAGCCTGAATATTATGATGGCATGGAAGCAATTGCAGAACAATATAAATAAACAACATACATACAACAAGCGTACCATTTTGCACAAATATCCTTCAAGAAATCATTCTCGAGGAGACCCAGAATGATACTACTCGACAGGAACGGAGTACATTCCTCATGATAGAAATTCATACCAACAATATTCCCAAGCATGTCAATAAGAGGGCCCCCGATTCCAGCCTACCAAACAAAAGGGCGACAAGAAAAGGGTTTTATGAATCAAGATATATTGTAATAACCTACAGAGGCAGTCGACAACAAAAATACCTTAGCGATTTTACAAGTGGAGAAGCTAAGTTCACTAGAACTCGGTATGTGCTTCCAATCAGTGTTTTTATCAATCACAATGCCCTTAGCCATTAATGTGCGCTCCTCGAAGAGACAACCTACTGCCACTATATCCATTCCATTGCTGACAGGCTTATGCCCCTGGAGTTTCATTCCACGATGACTCCGGGACTCCATGACGTCAACAATAGCAATATTGTAACATAGATTACAATATTTCAATATTCCTTTGACTCGACGATTATTTGGAAGACACACTTCAATCTGCAATGAAAAGGTTATGGTCAGCAGATTCTTAAACGAAATAACAGAAGGATCAAATAGTGGTAACAGTAACAACCCTCAGGTTATGATTAATCTTTGGAATATCATCACCAGAATCTCTAACCAAACTTGCTGAAGTAAGAACTTTTGCCGAGTGTGAACCGGAGGCTATAAATACTCCCGTGCAAGCAAAAAACCTCGTCTTTCCTACATAGATCATAATTTCAATTATTAGTACCAACTGAAAAGATAAGGTGAAGATATGAGCGAGTATATAACAGTAAATCACCATTGAATGAAGCAAGTGAGACAACATTCTGAGACACTTTGAGAGCAACACTTCTGCCTAGAATACTTGAGATATTCTCTCCAAATTCCTGTTCAAAAGAATAATTCAGATACATGTCATCTGTTCAATCAAGCATGGAATACAAGTTTCAATGAATGTATAAAGCTGTCAGAATGTGCAACATAGGGAGACAAACAAGATAATGACAGCAATGACTCACCACATGCTTGATGTGGGTCTGGCAAGGGATAACCCCAGGTCGTCGCCAAATGGTATAAATAACGAATTAACCCTGTTGCAACAAGGTGAAACAATTACCGGTAGAAAGAAAAGTATATTTGATGTAGTGCATCCATTACAGCATGAAGTTATAATCAGTTAGTCTGTTATGCTTACCTTCACCTCCCAGGCGATGCATCAATTTCATGTTATGTGTAGAATATGTTTGTGTCTCGCTTGTGCTACTCTTTCTTGTACCATAACCACGCTCTTGCTCAAGTCTAATACTGCATCGCAATCCAGAAAACTCTCAATGATAAACTCAACGAACCAAAGACAATAATATGCAGTGAGGTATTAAACAAGGAGGATTTGGATCCAGTTAGTTACAAATATTTTATTGCAAAATAATAGAATGAGGACATATTACTCCAAACAAAGGGATGTAACTGTCCCTTGATGTTTGAAGCTACGTGAGGGCTCAAAAGACAAGCAGCTGTTCCCAAGCTAGATAATCCCATCTGTTTTACTGTATGTAACCCCAAAATCGGAAGCTCCATTCCAAACATATGTCCTTTTGAAGAAACCAAGAGTGTAGTTATTTATATTATCTTCACTTTACACCTTTTTAAGTTGCTTACATACAGTTCACTGGATATATCAAGTGGTGGTTATATAACTCCAAAAACCCAATTTAATTTTTTTCCTTAGGTTTAGTGTTTTCTTGATCTGTGCGCATGGAGGGCTCAGGTCACATGTAGTGAACAGGGGAGTAGTGTTTTTGTTTCTTTTGGTCATTGATTGAGTTCAGTTTTTTTATGTTCGATCATGTAATTTAATCGCTAACTCAGCACATTAATCTAACAAAGTTAAAGCACATCTGGTTGTACATCTGAGGACTGTTCCAGCTTCGGGTCCCCTCGGTGGAGGATCCCTACGTGCTGCTAGCAATCCACTATATGAACACAAGTATCTTTACAGGAGCCGCCATCGGCGTAGCTATGTTGTCTATCTCTATGTCTATATCTTGGCCCCCTATTTCGGGTGCCCTGGCTAGCTTTATATATGCAACCAGCCTAGGGTTTTACAAGAGTCCTAGTCGACTACTTCTTCGGGTTGCCTAGTTGGACCTTCTCCATATTGGGTCTTCTTCATATTGGGCCGAGCCAGGTATACTAATAATGGGTACCCGAAGGGTATGCCCATGTCAGTAGCCCCCGAGTTTATAGGGAAGTCGAAGACTTGCGTAGAAACTCCAAGCATGACCATCTCCGAAGTCGAAGAAATACAAGGCGAGGTCCACGTCGTAGATCATGTGTAGCGTAGATGATGTCGACGATTCTTGAAATTATCGGGTACGCGGCAGCGCTCCCGATTGGAGTAGCCCCGAGTCTATGGGCAAGTGCTTGCATTTAGGCATAGACTCAAGTTGTACTACTCGATGAAGAACTTAACTATATTTCTGGAGGACTTGATGAAATCCATGTGCTCCCGATGGGAGTAGGCTCTACTCGAGTCGTAGAATCGAGTTGAGTCTACAAACCTTGATTGTCGTAGATGATGTCGAAATTATTTTCTATCGGGTGCGCGACCAGCGCTCCCGATGGGAGTAGCCCCCGAGGCTACACCAAGTGTTTGCACTTGGGTGTAGGCTCAACTTGCTTTTAATCGACACCACAATTTTTCCTCTTTCTGTATCTTATCGGGAGGGTGAACAATACTCTCGATAAGAGTAGCCCGAGCCTATGCGGGTGCTTGCACTGGGCATAGACTCAAGTTGTACTCGATAAAGAACTTGGCGCAGCCCCTCTTTTTATCGACTCCAAGCCATTGCTATTTTTATTTGACATCCATATCTATATTGTACAGGGATAATGGTAATTGGGGCTAGTTCATCTGACGGATCAGGTACTAGTTAACTGCTCTAGTGGCAATCCGCAAAAACCTACTTCAAGATCACGTCCCTGGACATGATCTCGGGGGCTGCGCCATACTTCTTCACTTTACATCTCAGGTCGACAGAAAGAATAATTGCGCCTACAAAAAGTCTTCAAGGATGAACCCGACGAAATCTTCTTCAGGGAGGAACCCGACAAAATCAAAAGAGACCTCGACGAAATCTTTTTCAGGGGACCCGAAAAATTGTCCTCAAGGAGGTCTCGAAGAATTGTCCTCGGGGAGGACCCGAAGTGTCCTCGGGGAGGACCCGAAGAATTGTCCACATCAAATAGTTCTGCTGGCGACGCGTGACTACATCGACTGCGTCCGATGCACGACTTGTTTTCACGTTGGCTCGGCCGCAGCCGATAAAAAAGCTAAGTGTTCCTCTTCAAGAGAATTTTTATTTACTTTCGTCACATCCGATACTCGGGGGGCTGCGTCATTGTATTATTACAACAAATTCATCCAAACACTGGGGGCTGCGCCATGACTTCGTTACCACAAATATACTTGGTTATTTGGTGAATTTATTTTCTTCGGCTCCGGATATATCTTCTCCGGCTCAGTGAAATTATTTTCTTCGGCTCAGTGAAATTATTTTCTTCGACTTAGTGGATTTATCTTCTTTGGTTCAGTGGATTTATTTTCTGGATTACTGGATTGGTTTTCTTTGGGTTATTATTGGTTCACTTATACAATATTACCCGATGAGCTTCTGGGTCAATGGATTCATCTTCTATGGTTGACTAACATCATATTTACGAAATGTTATGCCTTGCAAGCTGCAATAGAAGAAGGATGTGGGACACAACAACATACAAGGAAAGCTAGATGGAAAGCTGTGCATCATAAATATAGAAAGACTCGAAATACATACCCAGGCAGCATCCCAAAATACTGCAACCACTTAAGGATTTTATGCAGTGGTATGCATGTAGTGAGGTATTCAGTAGTTGTGCCATGTGAGCTGCTCATTCCAATAAATTTCCCATGGTAATCAATAAGCGCACCTCCAAGCCCAGGCTAGCGCATATTGAAGTAACAATGAAGAGAGTTAGACAGGATACATGCAACCCATGATGCCTCAAAGAATATGATATTCAGCGCGTGTGAAAATATATAATGATGATCATTTATTTATTCCAACCAAGTAGAAATCAGAGAAAACTTAACAGCTCACCGTCTTGATTTTACATGTGCTGGACCAATAATGCTGATTGTCTGTAGGGATGTCATCCAGTGTCCCCGCTGCGGTCTTAATTTCTCCTGTTTTGTGAGAGCGCCATGCAGCTACCACATCAATATAAGACTCGAATTCCTCTCCATGATCAAGGCTGAGGTATTCTGGCTGAAAACAAGAAGAGTATGCTTGTACGAAATTGACCTAGCACGTACTGTCGAAACAAAAATCGAAAAGAAAATTAGCATTTAGCAGGGCATCGGGTTCGCATCGATGGGAAGATAGCAATCGAAAACGAGAAACTCCTGAATAGAAAAAATCTTGGAGCGATCTAAAACGGAATCGAATCGAATCTAAACACAAGGCTCGAGCAGAGCCCGGCTTTAAATTAATAAAGCCCCAACGGCAGCATTTATACAACCAACACGACACAAACAGGACAAGACACGATGGAGGGAAGTGTTAGAGAAATATGCTTGTTGTATTACCAGGGGGCCAAAGGCCACAATATATAGTACATGTACAGGTGGAAATATGCAGGAAGCCCCCTAACATATGGGGAAACTATAATATACAAATATATACATCTAACACCCCCCCTCAAACTCATGGTGGATCCACAACACTGAGTTTGGAGAGTAGAAATCATGTGCGCTCGAGTCTGTGCCTTCGTAATGAAATCCGCCAACTGCAAATCTGAAGGCACATAATGAACCGCAACAACATCATCATGCACCTGAGCACGTGTGTAAAAAGCATCAACACCAATATGCTTGGTCAGCTCATGCTTGACCGGATCACGTGCAATACGATAGCACTGTCTGTCGGACAAAAGTGGAGTGGGTGTCGTAACGAGACCCCAAAATCTGCAAGCAACCACCGTAACCAAGTCACCTCAGCAATCAACAAAGCCATAGCCCGCAACTCAGCCTCAACACTCGAACGGGAAACTGCGACCTGTTTCTTCGTCTTCCAAGCAACAAGCGAACCACCAAGAAACACACGGTAAGCAGAAAGTGAACGACGATCCGTAGGATCACTCGCCCACGTAGCATCCGAATAGGAGCTGGAGAGAGCTGGAACGGGGAAAGAAAAGACGACGAGTGATCGTGCCACGAAGGTAACGTAGAACACGGAGGAGATGACTATAGTGAACAGTGGTAGGAGCTGAGACAAGCTGACTCAGAATATGAACAGGATAAGAAATATCAGGACGAGTGACAGCAAGATAAACAAGACTCCCAACAAGATGGCGATAACGGGTGGGATCGGGAAGAGGATCACCATCAGTAGGACGAAGCTTAACATTAAGCTCCATAGGAGTATCGGTGCGCTCATCCCCAAGAGCAGCACGAGCAAGAAGATCCTGAATGTACTTTTGAGAGATAGAAAAGCCATCAGAAGTGGAGGAAACCTCAATGCCAAGGAAATAGAGAAGAGGACCAAGATCAGTCATAAGCTGATCACGAAGACGAGCCTTGACGAAGGCAATATACTCAGGATCATCACCAGATGATCATATCATCAACATAAAGAAGAAGAAGAGTACGTCCACGAGGAGAAGTGTGAACGAAAAGTGCTGGATCATGAAGACTAGGAGAGAAACCAGCGAGTCACCACAGAGGCGAAGCGCTCAAACCGGCACGAGGAGCCTGTTTGAGACCATAGAAACGTCGAAGACGACAAACCATCCCATCGGGAACAGAATACCCAGGAGGAGGCTGCATGTAAACCTCCTCACTCAACTCGCCATTAAGAAAAGCATTGAACATCAAGTGGGAAGCAGACCAGCGGCGACAGCTAAACAAGAAGGGTACGCACGGTAGTCATATGAGCCACGGGGCAAAAGTCTCATCATAGTCACGGCCGTGCTCCTGCTGAAAACCACGAGCCACAAGACGCGCTTTATAGCGCTCAAGAGATCCATCAGAACGAGTCTTAATTTTATAGACCCACTTACACGTGATGGGACGAACACCGGAAGGGGAGAAACAAGATCCCAAGTGCCGGTGCGCTCAAGCGCAGCGATCTCCTCAGCCATGGCAAGCTGCCGGGATGACGCTCGGCATCCCGATAAGTCGGCTCGGAAGCGACAGAGAGACCATGCGACTAGGAGAGTAACGAGCTGGAGCTCGACGCGACGCACAGGCCGTGAAGGGCTCATGCAGGAAGACAAGTCATCGAGAAGAAGAGGAAGAAGAACGACATCGGAAGGAGCGGCCGGAGAACGAGGGTACTAGGTGGACTAGACGAACGAGAGGATGGCGGAGGGCGCATCGAAGTAGGAGGGAGGGGAGGAGGAACAGCAGGGGGTGCATCCGGAAAAAGAAAAGAGATATCATCCACCGGTAAGTACCCGAGGTGGGGCGAGGATAGAAGGGACGCGTCTCATCAAACGTGACGTCACGAGAGATGCGCATCCGACGACCAACGGGGTCCCAACAGCGATAGCCCTTATGCTCATCACTGTATCCGAGAAAAACATACTCAACAGACTGAGCGGTTAGTTTGGTGCGTTCACGAGGAGGCAGAAGGACATAGCAGACGCAACCAAATGAACGGAGAGTCGAGTAGTCGGAGAAACACCGGAGACGCTCGAGAGGAATGCCACCCTGTAGAGCAGCGGAAGGCTGAATGTTAATGAGGTGGGCCGACGTAGCAACGGCCAGAAATGTGGCGGAAGAGAAGAAGCAATCATCATAGCACGGGTGGTCTCAAGAAGATGACGATGCTTACGCTCGGCGACGCCATTTTGAGCATGCGCGCGGGGACAAGAAAGCGAGGGTGCCCTCCTCGGCAAGGACACCACGAAGGTGCTGGGAGATATACTCACCAACGAATCAGCACGGAACACGCGAATGGGTGAGGAATGCGAGTGCGGACCATGGCCGCAAAGCGCTGATAAATAGAGAGCACCTCACTGCGAGAGTGCATGAAAAACACCAGTGTACCGTGAAAAATCATCAATGAATAAGATATAGTATCGATGGCCCCCTTTCGAAGCGAAGGAGCCGGACCCCAAACATCTGAATGGACTAAATCGAACGGTCGCTGAGAGACAGACACACTAGTAGGATAAGGAAGCTGAATCTGTTTGCCTAACCTACAGCCAGACAGTGTAACGACCCATCTCCAGAGACAGACCCCGAAGGCCACGATGAACCAAAGACGACAGGCGAGAGTCACAAAGGTGACCAAGACGATGATGCCATTGCTGAAAAGAGCCGTGTGGAGGCAACAACCGGAGGAGAGCGCAGATGGAGTGGCACGGAAGGAACACTGATCTAACTCCCAAAGCCGGAGACTTACGGCTACGAGGGCCAGCTCCAACCGGGGGCATGTGTGCGACGATCACGAACCGCACAAGACTCGGCGTCAAGAATGACGCGACAACCAGGTCGGTGAGTGGCTAGCGAGAAAAGGTTCATACGCGAGGAACATGAGAAACATCGGGGACGAAAGAGAGGTAGAAAGGGTGCCACTACTAGAAACAGGAATAGAGGTACCATCGCGTGACAACACGGACGGGAGAAATAAGAGACCGAAGAGCGGAGAATAGAAGACTCGGAGGTCATATGAAAGGAAGCTCCGAATCCAGATACCACGGGACGTACTTGTGAAAGCGGTGGTCGCGTAGTGCCGAAGAGTCGATCACGAGAACCAGCGGCGCCGGCGAGGAAAGTGCAGTAGCGAAGCAGACCACGAAGACCCACGAGAATGTCCGATCGGAGAGTGCAGCTGCGAGAAGATCTGAAGAGCCAGCCTGCGACGATCCTGGAATGGCGTAAGCGGGATCCCGCGTCCAACAGGTGGAGGAAGTGTGGCCAACCTTGCCACAGTAGGTGCAATAAGGACGAGGGCGGAGACTCGGACCGCGAGGCTGCGGACGTAATCCCAAGCATCAAGCGGGCGGTGAAGCTGCGCTATCTCATGCGCGAGAGAGGCGCGGGAGAGGTCGACGTACAATCGGGGGCCGAGAGGAGCTATCAGCCACACGCACGAGAGGCCACCAAAGGGGCGCGAGAGCAACATGCCGATGAAGACAGATTCGGCAAGCGCGGTCATAACCACGTGAAGAGGCGCGAAAGTCGGTAAGCGGGGCCGACGCGGACGGGTCGACGAAGCGCGGCCATAACCGCAGGAAGAGGCCGCAAAAGTCGATGTAGAGTGGCAGGCCGACATAGAGGAAGTCGGCGAAGAGGAAGTCGGCGAAGCGCGGGCGAGCCGCGTGAAAAGGCCGCAAAAGTCGATGTAGAGCGGCGGCCGAGGGAGACAAAATCGGCGAAGCATGGGCAGAGCCGCGGGAAGAGGCCGCGAAAGTCGGTGAAGAGCGGCGAGCCGACGTAGACGGAGTCGGTGAAGCGCGGGCAGAGGCGCGTGAAGAGGCCGCACGCGACGAAAAATAGCTAGCGTCATGCACGGAGGCAGCGGACAAATACCAAGTACCGAAGGTGGGCCCAAAGAAGGGGCGGGATCAGCGGAAGACATAGTTTTTTTTTTTGCTTTTTTTTACTTTTTTTTTTTTACCTCAGATTGAAATCAAACTGCTGGGAAACGGGCCGATCGAGAAGAGCAGGCGGCCCAAGCGGAAAGTAGACGGAGATGGCCGAGCGGAGCGGCCAAACGGAGATGGTCGAGCGGAGATCGGAGATCGGAGGCGGCCGAGAGGATCAGAGAATCGGCCGATCGGAAATCGGGAGCACGGGCGAGCCAGGGGGCAGCCTCACGCAGTCACGCGGGCGGGCGGGCAGAACCGGGCGGCAGCGTCCTCACGCGGGCCAGGGGGCGGCCGATGGTGAATCGGCCGGGGCGGGCAGGCGGCCACGCGGGGAGCAGAACGGTCGGGGGCGAGCGGGGGATCCAGGCGCACGCCACGCGCGAGAGGAGAATCCAGGCGAGGCCGGGACGGGCGGCAATCGACTGGAGAAGATCGAGCAGAGACGAACGGAGACGGGCGACGGAACAAGTAACGTCGGCCGGGATTAGAGGATCAATTTTGCTCTGATACCATGTTAGAGAAATATGCTTGTTGTATTACCAGGGGGCCAAAGGCCACAATATATAGTACATGTACAGGTGGAAATATGCCCCCTAACATATGGGGAAACTATAATATACAAATATATACATCTAACAGAAGCTCCACCCAACCACAAGAACACGGTACAAGACCTGGACACCACAAGATACAAGGTGGTCGACCTAGCACACCAAACGGAAAGGCGACGCCCCAACGCCAAAGCCTACCGTCTAGTGAGAACGAACACCACAGACACCACTCTGCCCCAGAGGGGGGGATTAGACACTATCTCTGATAGAAGCATGTAGAGCTCGAATTCTGCCAATCACCAGCTCCACCGCTTGACGGTCTCCTCTCCTAGCCAGAAGCTTCCATACCTGCAAGTACACAGTCATTTTGTACAAACCGTCAGCTGGGTTAGCTGGAAACACACCCTCAATGGTGAATTTGTTTCTAACGTTCCAGAGCGACCAAATAAGGGCAGCGCACGCCAACCATAAAACTCTCCGAGTCTGGCCAACATGGACGCGCATATACCGAAAGATGTCGGCAAAGCACGAGGGGTTCCAAGAGCAACCAATAAGGTCTCTGACCGCACTCCACATGAAGCGCGCCAGCGGGCATCTAAAGAAGATATGGTTGTTGTCCTCCACCTCCATGCAAAGGCCACAGGTACCATTGGAAGGACCCCTGCGCTTTCGGATGTTGTCATTAGAGGGGAGACGGTGTCTCGATAATTGCCACAAAAAGATACGGACTTTGAGTGGCGCCTTGATCTCCCACACTATCCCATAGTGTTTGTGGGGAATGCCCTGGCATAAGCTCTTGTACAAGGACCGCACAGAGAACTTCCCATTTGGCTCCAAGGACCACGAAATCTGATCTTGCGTCTCCGACAGGCGGACGGTCTCCACCAGTCGGGAGATGTTGGCCAAGTCCACTCGCTCCCCAAAGCAAAGAACTCGACGGAACGCGAGCCTACATTGATTCTCCCTGAAGAGCGCCGCAACCGTGGCTAAGGGTTCCGTCGCAATGGCAAAGAGGCCCGGGAACTGATCCTTGAGAGGCCCCTTCTCATGCCACCAATCTACCCAGAACCTGGTGGCACGGCCGTTGTGAATATGATGTCTAGCCCCCATGCCGAATACATGTTTGATCTTCTGGATAGCGTTCCAAAATTGGGATCCGGGCCTATGCTTATCTGCGAGCAGGTCCCTCTCCCCCAGATACTTAGCCCTAAGGATATCAGCCCAGAGACCTTGCTCCCCGGCGTACAGTCTCCAGATCCATTTGGCCATAAGGCAAACATTCATCAGCCTCGTATCCACAATCCCAGGCGCCCCCAGGCATTTTGGCTTGCACATGGCCGACCATCTGACCCAATGGTATTTACGCTTAGCCCCGTTTGCTTCCCAATAGAAACGGGACCTGGCCTTATCAAACAAGCCGTGCACGCCCTCCCCCAAGAGGTTCACTGCCATCACATGTAGCGGCAGGCTCGACAAACAAGCGTTGATGAGGGTGAGCCTCGCGGCCGAGGACATCAGTTTTCCCATCCAGGGATCCGCACGCTTTGCAACCTTGGTAGTCAGCGGACCCCAGTCCGAAGCTAGCAGCGCACGGTCACTCACCGGCAAACCTAGATAGGTGAAAGGGAAGGTGCCTCTCTTACAGTTAAGCATGTTGGCAATCCTAGTCCCCTCAGCCACATCCCCGCCAATCAGCATTACCTCACTCTTATGGAAGTTGATCCTGAGGCCCGACATATTCTCGAAGCAGAGAAGTATGTATTTGAGGTTGGCGATGGCAAGATCATCCGGCTGGAACATGATGATGGTATCATCCGCATATTGCAAATGGGACACCCCCCAAGGTATCAAGTGTGGGATTAACCCAGTAATATGACCCGCCTCTCTGGCTTTGTCAAGGATGAGGCGAGGGCTTCCACCACGAAGTCAAAGAGGAGAGGGGACAACGGGTCCCCCTGACGCACCCCTCGACCATTACGGAAGAAGTTCCCTACTTCCCCGTTAATAGTGATCGCCGTCTGGCCCCCCGAGACCAGACCAAGCGCTCTGTGAACCCACCCTGGTTCAAAGCCTTTGCGGAGAAGAACTTCCCGCAAGAAGGCCCAGTTCACCCGGTCATAAGCCTTATCAAAGTCCAATTTTAAGAAGACTCCCCGGAGCTTCTTGGACTTGGTCTCATGAATGATCTCCTGCAAAGCCAGATCCCTTCATGGATGTGACGACCCCGAATAAAAGCCGATTGGGTGAGGCTAATCGTCCTATGCGCAATCGGAGATAACCTAATCGCGTACGCTTTTGCCACAAACTTAAAAATCACGTTAGTAAGCGCAATCGGCCTGAACTGTCGAATATCGTTCGCCCCAGGAAACTTGGGAATGAGGGATAGGACCCCCATATTGAGTCTGGCAATGTCTACTCTCCCCAGAGCAAAGTCGTTGGCGATTGCCAGAATAAGAGGCTTAGCCAATTGCCAGAACTCCTTGAAGAAGAACACCGGGAACCCGCTCCAACTTCATGCTAGCAGGACATTGCCACTCCTCCCCAGAGAAGGTGAGCATAAGGCAGTCATTATCCCTGTCCGACACGCGCCGAATAGCATGCCAGATGGAGGGAGAGAGCATCAGGAGGCTCGGCTCACTCTGTGTCCCCATCAGACCTCTGTAGAAGTCATAGATGTGTGCCTGCAGCTCCCTCTCACCAGTAATGGTCCCTGAGTCACTGATGAGGCTCGGAATAGCACACTTTCTCCGCCGGCCGTTGGCGAAGGCGTGGAAGAAGGCCGTGTTCGCATCCCCCTGGATGAGCCAATTGGCCCTACTGCGCTGCCTCCAATACTCTTCCTCCACCCTAGAAAGGTGGAGGAGTTGGCCCTCGAGGTGGTACCGCAACGCCCAGCCTTCATCGTCTAGGCCCGCATGGTCCGCAACACCATCAAGTTCCCGGATCTGTGCCAATATGTCCGCCTTGAGGTCGCGATCCTCCCTCCCAAGGTTGGCCCCCCAGCCTCTCAGGAATTGTCTAAGGCATGCGGCAATGCGGTGCCAAACCGTAACCGGGTCCTGACACTGGGTCGCGTCTCTCAATAGCCCCTGCCATCGGAGCACCACCAAATCATGGAAATCCGGCTTCTCCAGCCATCCTTTCTGGAAGAAGAACCGAGAACTCCTTTTGCCTAACTCCTCCCCGGAGCTAAGAACAAGAGGGGAGTGGTCTGACCCGATAATGGTATCAGCCACCAAAGAACACAAGGGGAAAAGGCCTTCCCACTCGGGGGAGACCAACACCCTGTCAAGGACACAGCGCACGGGGAGAGCTGTTTGTTGGTCCACGTGTACCGCGCCCCGGTCCTGCGAATCTCACGAAGCGCCAGAGAAGCAATGCAGTCATTGAATCTCTGGACTCGCGGCCAATCGATGTTGTCATTGTTCTTGTCCTCCGATCCCCTGATCAGGTTAAAGTCCCCTCCCACTACCAACGGGAAGGGACAAGCGGTGATCGCCGCCGAGAGCTCCCCCAAGAAGTCGGCGGTTCTGCGGTGATCCGCGGGGCCATACACCACGAAGATCGACCACCGAGACGAGTTGCTCAGTTGCAGAACATCCGCCCGGATGAAGAAGGCACCCCCATGCCACTCCAAGACCTCAAACGCGTCCTCATTAACCCCGAGGAGCATGCCACCCGAGCGTCCCTGCGCGGGGGTGAACTTCCAGGCAAATCTGCCATGCGGGTCCACGCTCAGAAGTTCCGCGGGGGTAAAAGACGCCTTGATGGTCTCTTGTAAGCCAACAAAATCCAGCCTTTCTCGGGAAATAAAATCCTTAATCTGCGTCCGTCGTCCCGGCCGACCGAACCCACGGATGTTGTAGAAGCCAGCCCGCATCACGCACGGGCTCCCTTCCTCCGCCCACGGCGGGAAGCCAACACGGCCTTGGGGCGCCCCAAGTTGGGCTGGGGCGCAGCCATCACAGGGATATCCACCAACGTGGACTCCGGCTCCCTATCCGCCGCTGCAGTAGTCCCAACTACTACAGACGACGTCGGGGCAAGGGGCACGGAGCGTGCCGCCTCCACCTCCTTGCGAAAAACCGCAAGGGCTAGCGCTGCTTGCACCTCCTCTTTGGCCCTGATCAGGGAGAGGGCTTCCTGGGGCGAGTGCGATTCACAAGTAAAAGCAAGTCCCGAATCGTGTGTAACCTTCAGCAGGTGCTCATCGGAAACCTTAGGAAGAATAGCAAAGTCATCGAGTTTACCTGACGGGTCGAGGTTCTTGGTCGCCGTCCTCTCCTGCGCCCTCTGCAGGACCGGGGTCGCCGCGCCCGGCCCTGTGAGGCGGGCGCTCTTGCGTGCTGGCTCCGTCGGGACAGTCCTCGTGCGCCTCCTCCTCGGGACCCCAGCTCCTGGGCCGTCGGACTGCGCCACCGTCGCCTCGTCCAACTCCGATGCCTCCCTCATCAACTCGTCGCTGTCGAGGACCCCAATCGACACGAGCGACTCCGCCCCACCCAAGTCCTTGGACGGAGAGCCCGTTGGAGTAGTATCCTCCGAGTCCGCGGTGATGAGGGTGGAGGAGTCGAAAGGTGGTGAGGCCGGCTGAACCGGCGCAGGGACCCGTCCCGACCGGCGCCTCCACCACCAACCGACTCGCGCGCGCCTGCTCAAGAACCGCAAGGGGGGCCGGCCAGGGGGAGCGCAGGTTGCTCCCGTACTGGTCCAAACCCGCCCCCAGCGGCTCCTCCACAACGGGCAGCACGGTAGCCACAGCGGCCTCGGGCGTACCCGGCTGGGCGCGGGAGCGCTTCGCGCCTCCCGGAGAGGTGGCCTGGCCATGGGAGCCGCTCGGGACTCCCCTGCCGGTGGGGCTGCCACCCTCGTGCTCACCGGCACGGTCTTCCTGCTCCTTCGAATCCTTTCGCGAGGGGGAGAGATCATCCACGTCATCGTCATCCTCCTCTTCCTCATCCCGAGGGTGAGGAGGCCGCGGTGGAGAGCGTGGTGGAGCCGACCCGGACGGGCCGGCCATGGACTCAACATGGATGCCAATGCTGAATCCCTGCTTCTTGTGGAAAACCTGCACCACACCCTTGAGTTTGTCCGGGTTGCGACATGCAATGCGCATCCGAACGGGCTGGCGGCATCGAAGCGAGTCCTCGTCCACCTCCATCGGCCAGCCCAACATCCTCATCCCTGCCAACAGGCGGCTGGCCCGGCGCATCCGCTTGGGGACCCCGGTGAGCTTGACCCACACCTCCTGAAGGAGCTCCACCGGGGCCGGGTCAGCGTCCGCGAGCCTGATGTCCGCCACCGTCCCACTGAGAGGCAGGAAGAGGCGTCCACTGCGGGTGCTGAACTGCAGCGACTCGCGCGAAGGGAACATCACCGCGAACTCGTTGCGGCCCACCTCCTGGACCTGCCAGTCCCAGTCAGCCTCCACCAGGTGCTGTAGTTCCCGGCTGAGGTCACCCGCCGAGAACACCACCTGGCGAAAGGAGATGACCACCCCATTGGTCACCTCCTCATCCTCGTCCTCGTCTTCGTCGAAGTCCAGGTAGAAGAAGCTCTCCCCGGGCACCGCCTGACCGAGGATGCGTAGCTCCGGCTGCTTACCCTTGGACAAGCAGGCGTTCGAGTTGTGCCCCTCCACCCCACAGAGAAGACACACCGGTGGGAAGGTGCAGCTAGCTTGGAAGTGACCCATCCTTCCGCACTTGAAGCATTCCATGTTGGACGCAGGGGTCGTCACCTCCTCCACAGCGGCGGCGCGGCTCGGACCCGAGCTCGCCGCAGGACGTCCCTGCACCACGGGCTGCTTGCCCGCCACGGTCTCCGAAGCCCGGTCCCTGCCGAGCTCCGGGATGGAAGGGGGAACGAGCGGCGCCGCCGCCTCGAGAGCCCTCCGGGCCTCCCTCTTCTTTTCCCTCGCCACCCACCAGGCGGGAGGGGCGTTGCTGTCACCTGCGCCGGCACGGGAGCCTCCCTGCCCCTGCCGACGCCGCCCTTGCTCCACCAGGGCCCGCTCCCGGAGCGCCGCCTCATGTTGCAGCGGCTGCTGCTGCGCGCGGCCCGCTCCCGACGTCCCCTGCGGCCGCCCCGCCGCCTGAGAGCGGTCGAATCGAATCTAAGCAGACAAAAGAAATCAATCCAAGACAAGTCCAGATAGGAGAGGAACAAACCTTCGAAGACGCGGAAGGAGGCGCGGAGGAAAGGGGTCGTCGGCCGGCCGGGCGTCGTCTCGTCCGTCAGAGGATCAGGGTTTGGTGACTGACTGTTTTCTTTGTGTTTTTTTTAGATGGAACCCACGATTCCATTAACTGGCAGACTCAGCGAGAAATACATCATCAGGCAAGGATTCCCAGCCAGAGACGGACCTCCTGCGTACGCACGCCTACAGCCGCTAGTTCGCAAATCCCCTTGCTGGCGCTCGCTCGCTCGAGCGATCGGTTTCTGTCCGCGCGGAGCGCTCGCGCGAAAGCGCGACTCAATTCCCTTTGTACCACGTAGTGTTTTAATTGCGTTCACACGTGTTCACACTAACAGCTTGTATTACTACTTTGCAAGTTGCATGCAGCCAAGAGTGTTCACACTGCATGCATGCACATGCACAGAGCATCTCATGGATTTGCATTTAATGAGCCAACTTTTTAGCACTCTTTCGTAAGTTGTTGCATGCATACACATAGCACCTCACTCTTTTTCTTCAGCACGAGGCAGACTCTCAATTCTCTTTTTGCAATTCCCTTTTGAGTTTTTTTCGTACGGTAATTCATATTTAATGGGGTCCTTTTGCAATTCCTTTTTCGGGCCAGTGGTTTTTAAGGGGAAAATAACGGGTGGGAAGATCCACTTGCAACTCAAATGAACTACCACTTGCTACTCAAATTAAGTATTGTTTTAAGTTGTAAGCTAACAAAAGTTGCTAAAAAAAATCTAAATGGAAATTACTTTTTAGGGTTGCTAGGTATTTATATTTACCGTTGATAAATAACGGGGCACTGGGTTGATAACTTGTAAACAAAAAAAAAGAGTCGCTACATATTTTAAATTAAATTAAATTTTTAGGGTTGATATTTATTTATTTTTACCATTGATAAATAGCGGGTCATCGGGTTGATAGATTCTAAATTAAAAGAGAGTCGCTAAAATATTCTAAATGAAATACTTTTTATGGTTATTATTTATTTATATTTATCGTTGATAAATAACGAGGCACCGGGTTGATAGCTTGTAAAATAAAAAAATGTTCGCTAAAATATTCTAAATGGAATACTTTTTAGGATTGGTAGTTATTTATATTTACCATTGATAAATAACGGGGCACTGGGTTGATAACTTGTAAACTAAAAAGAGTCGCCAAAATATTCGAAATAAAATTAAATTTTTAGGGTTGGTAGTTATTTATATTTACTGTTGATAAATAACAGGATACCGGGTTGATAGCTTCTAAACTAAAAAAAAATCGCTAAACTGTTTAAAATAAAATTAACTTTGGGGTTGATAATTTTATACATTTACCGTTGATCACTCAAGTACGGAGGGGTTGATTATTCAGATAGAGAGGGTTGATAACTTTAGCCCGAAAAAGTTTCGAAACACATGCAAGTTTTAAGATCTCGTCGAGATTGAGCGAATCTTAATTTGGAGTTGTCGTTTGAAAGTTAAAGTTTTGAATTTACAAATTTGAAAAAGATTATTGACATCATATTGCCTAATTATGCTGATTGTTTAGCCTTCGGATATCACATTTCAGTTGATCATCATACGGAGGGTTGATTATTCGAGATAGAGACAGTTGATAACTTTTAGCCGAAAAAAGTTTCTCGAAACATATCAACATAGGTGCTAGTTTTGAAGATCTCGTCGAGACCGACTCATATGTGAAGGCGAATCTTAATTTAGAGTTGTCGTTTGTGAGATAAACGTTTTGAATTTTCAAATTTGGAAAGATTCTGATTTGTCTTTTGTGCAAATGCTTTCATCGATATCATGCAGGTTGATAATTTTATCGTTAAGTTGATCACTCAGTACGGAGGGTTGATTATTCAGATAGAGAGAGTTGATAACTTTTAGCCCTAAAAGTTTCAGAAGATTCAACATGCTAGTTTTGAAGATCTGAAACCGACTCATAGAAAACGTTTTTTGATAAAACGTTTGTTTCAAACGTCAGAAAATGTTAAATTTATTCATCATGCAGAACTTTTGAAATAGGATATACTACAATAACGTTCCTAAAAATGGAAAAAAATTATGTCCTAAACCGATCGCTCAATTTGATTTAAGCAATCGATCGCTAGCTAGGGTAGCCCGCTAGTTCGTCCCCAACAGATGTTGCAGAGCACTACCTCTGTAGCTACTTTGACTCACTATTCCTTATCCGACAACAGACGGTGACAGAGTTGCTAAAGGGGAAACGGCCATGTGTTAGACAGTCAGTGATACTCATAATACTGACACCTTTTTCTAGGTATTTCGGAGCTGCCTGTCAACAATTGAGACCATGGTACAGGTTGCAAAATCGTGGGTTTGATCAAAATCTCAGGTTAGCAAATGTTACGAGCAAATGGCCAAGATTTGGACTCAGAAAAACCAAGAACTCTGGTTTCCGGCTCGGCGCGTCGGTGCCTGAGATCTGACGTACGGGCTGGGAAAGCTGCAAGAAGTACTCTATTCGTGTGGGCAACGCATGGCCTATGCCACCCGCTCTCATTCATTCTATCGTACGTTCCAAAACACAGACAAACGTCTGAAGTTCTGAACCTATAATTGTGCGTGTAGAAGGCCCGATCATTTGTATCCAACGAAAATGTCAAGGCCGATTGATCGATGTTATGGACGACAATCCTTGCAAGCACCATCCTGCTCCTCCTCCTCCTCCTCCTCCTCCTCCTCCTCCTCCTCTTCCTCCTCCTCCTTGTCGTCAATGCCGCCAAGGCCCAAGGGCGCCGTCAAACTCAAGGCGGGATGTGGCAAAACGCCTCACCCTGAGCTGTGCGTCGCAATGCTGTCCTCCATGCCGGAGAGCAAGATGGCCGACACACGAGGGCTTCCATTCAAATTCTACGGACACAACATTTCTTGACAGATAAAGGTAACCATCTGGACCCGTAGGCATTGGTGTCCGACGAGAAGCAAGAAGCACGACGTTCATAGTTGATGCAGCAAGTAAGTATTATATGATGGTGAGAAGCAAGCCACTTCACCGCCATATTCGAAAGGACACGACCCATTTTTGACACGGACACTCAAGACAGTGGCCTGGACAGTCTGTCCAATTTGATCCAAGCATAACTCTGTTGTACTTGTACAGAAGCAGTTTTCCAAGCTAATGGTCAATACACTGGGATAATATATCCTCCCATGTAATCGTGGACAACACTGATCAATGCTCTATCTTCCTATACATTTGTATCTTTTACTCGTAATTGGACTTCAAATTTAGCATGTTCCGTAAACATAATGGTACGAGAAGGGCCAATCAAGCTAAAAAAGGATCCTGCAAAGAAAAAGTGTTGTCGATCATGCTTTACTAATTGTAAGGAAACTAACACAATATAGATCCCAACAAAAGGAATGCTACCACACACTTGTTGCACACTAAGAGAAACATGAATAGACAAAAGGTTCACGGATACAACTATAGCTAGCAATATTTGAAGCAACTATAGGATGCAAGTTAGAAGAGAAGACCATGCACACAGTAGTACTTAGACAGTAGAGAAAAAAACTGGAAATAAATAAGGTAGTAGCATAGGTGGGTACATCTTGGTCGAGTTTTTGGGCCTCCATTCTACTGCAAGAGAAGAGAAGGTTGCATTTGGTCTTGTGCAGCAACCACACCATACACAGACAGTGGCCACTCGAGGCCACCTTTTATTTCGGCGAGCTTGAGGGTGAATCCAGCTGGGGAGTGTGTAAAGTGCATGGGGCTGACTGCCGCTGCAAACATCCACCAACCACCAAAGTGAATCAATAGTTCATTATGTGCGTTTGTTTGAGGCGAAAATATATCTAGTGACAAGCATGCAGTGAATCAAAAGCAATGCACACATGGTGTTTTAGTTGCAAACAAGCAAGCTAGTGGCTCGCGTTGCTTTGCTTCTCTGTCGGCCAGGCGTGTGCGCGGTCTCGGGACCGACGTGGAAGCCGAAGCGGCGGCTCCGGGATCTCATCTGCATTGTGGTGTTGTCTCTAGTCGCTTGGGTGGCGGAGGCGTTGACATGGCTGGTGCGCGGTCTCGGGATCGGCGTGGACGCCGGAGCAGCGGCTCCGGGGCTTCGACATTATGTTGCTTGTATGGCCTTCGTCGTTGTGTTGTCAGGTGTTGGCTATGACCGCTTGGGTGGTAGAGTCGACGGCCTCGTTGGGGCGCGGTCTTGGGACCAGTGTGGGTGGGTTGGCGGGGGTTCGGATGCCGGAGCTGCGGCCACTGGTAGAAAAAACGGCTTTGGTCGCGGGTTGCAACAGCCATTAGTCGCGGTTGCGCAACCGCGACTAACGATGCGCGACTAAAGCCCCCCCCTTTAGTCGCGGTTGCTTACGAACCGCGACTAAAGGTACGTGGGCGGCTGGCATGCGCCGGGCGAAGGACTTTTAGTCCCGGTTTGTAACACGAATCGGGACTAAAGGCTATTTCGAGTTATTTTTTAATTCATTTGGGTTTCTAATTATTTTTCACTCCTCTTTTTTTCTATTTTTTAGAATTTCTACTATTTCTGTTATTTGCATAGTTTAGTCACTAACTACACTTAATCTCTAGTCAAATTTCTTACCTGTGGTCGAACTTCCCGCTCGGTCACCCATCCTCCCACTTCCCGCACGCTTAACTTCCAAGTTCCTTTCCCATCCTCCTTCCAAGTGCTTCGCGCATGTTGTTGCTACTAGTATCATATCAATCCTATTAACATGTTGGTCGATGTCACACTTCTTTATTGTTTGAATGTCAAATAATTATTTTAATAAACAAAAGTAATGATGTAATAATAATCTTGAATAAATAAATAAATATTAACTTTTTAATTTTATATTATAATTAATTTTTTATTTTTTAAATATTTTTTTTGCCAAACCTAAAACCTGAAAATTTGAAAATCTAAAAATTGGCTAACTTTATGGTTAAGTAATAGTAATCTTTATGCAAGATGCAATTATTAATTTAAAATTTTAAAAAAATATAAAATACGGAATTTCGCAAAAACTAAAATCTTCTTGCTTTCATATTTTCATTTGGAATTTTGAGAATCTAAAAATTGGCTAACCGGGTAAAGCCAGGTGAATTCGGATGTAACTTTTTCCCAGGATTTTTTTGATATATTATACGCTTTTTTCCGACATCGTATGCAAAAGTTATTGCAGTTTTACCATTTTTTAACTTTTTTTGCAAAAAAAGTGAAAATTCGAATTTCTTAAACTGCATAACATACAAGAATCTGAAAACAATTTTTTTTTTTAATTTTCTATCATTTTCTTTTGTATTTTACAAACCAAAAAAAGGCGATCCAGGGGGGGTGACATAGGCATACCCAATGGGCCTGCCGAAGATGGTAACCGGGGTTTACTGAAGGCCCACGACCGAAGAATAAGAAGATTCGGAAGCCCAAGATATTACTAAGGAAAGCTAGAGTTGTAATAGAAATTATTATTTGTAATCTTGCGGGAGGAGTTAGAAACCTACCGGACTGTAAAACTTGTATGATACGAAACCCTCGGCTCCGCCTCCTATATAAGGGGAGTCGAGGGACAAAGAAGGATCGAATCATTGTTTTCCCAAACCCTAGTTTTCATATCGTCGAGTACTTTTGGCTGAAACCTTCGAGATCTACTTGCCCTCTACATCTAACAAAACCTAGTCTACAATCTGTAGGCATTGGCAAGTTAATCCCTTGTCAATTAGCGCTGTGGGATCTAGAGGTTGCAAGGAGCGATCTCGATGGCACGTTCAGAATCGTCGACTTCGTCGGTGGCTAGCAATGCGATGGACCGAGGTAAACAGGAAAAAACTGATCTAGTCGATTTTATTCCTCACCCGCCCTCCCGTATGGATGCATGTGCCTACCTGGAGGAGCCCATCGTCATGACGTTCGGAAAATTCCGATTTGGCGTCAATAAGGAAGGATCCTACCGTCTCGAAGTTCCGATCTTGCGAATTTTCGACGGACGATTCGATTTCTCGTCGAGTAACGAGAGTCTTCGTCGACACGTTTCGTCGACACCAAGGCAAGCGGAAAGCTCGCCAAGATCTTCGACAACACATCTTTCGAGTCGTCTGCGGACTCAGTTATAAGCGACGACTCCGGCTGCGACTTCATCGACAAATACGTGCATAGGAAAGGTCTTCGCCAATCTTTATGATGGTGTCACCATCCGACAAAAATCAATACTCAAAATATCATCAAGTGTATGCAATCGAAGAAGCTAACGGAGCAGAACGAGAGACGTCGAGGCTTTCGATGATTTGGAAACCCATACGTCGATCCCGTGATCTCGAAGAGATTTAGGCACCAAATATGTCGGGAACCCGCCTCGCGCAAGAGTCCAACTTCCAAGGGCGTGGGATAGGGCCGCGAGAGCCATGGATGGATCGGAACCAATGACCACCACCGCCACTGCCGAGTTGCAAGCTTATCAATATAAACTTGCTCGGGTGAGTAGGGAGCTGGAGAAACAGACAGTGACTTGAATAGAAGAAAGAGCGACATCCGCGTCAAGCGAGCGTCGAGCAGACCTCGGCCGACAATCGGGAACTTGGGAGATAGTCACGAGAGAAGCTCGAAGGAGAGCAAGATCTCGGCTGCAAAATATACCTGAAGCAGAGAGGGGCAATATAATTCAAAATCTCGACATGTCCTTCATGACGATTGATACAAGAAACATCATCCCGCCGGAAGCGGGATACATGGCGACGCAAGCTTACATCTTAGCGTCCAGACCACCTGGACCCGAGAGAACCATTGTTCAATATGGCAATGGCTGGAGTTGGAGTTATGGGAACATCATTCACAACTACACCTCCCGAAGGAACCGCAAGGCAAAATAGTCCACGACCTGCCGCTACAGTGCAAGATCCACCAAGTGGGGCAAGAGATACGGCGGCTCAAACAAGGGTAGACAGAGCACGGCAAGAAAGAGAACATCGGCATTCACCGAAGTTGCAGATGAAGATCTGTGTGGGCTTCGTGCTTCACGAGACGAGTCAGAAAAACTCGAGTACCAAAGGGGTTTAAGATACCGAGAATTTCAAAAAATTCGACGGTCTGCGGATCCCGAGGATTGGCTCATCGATTATCTCGAGATGGTGAAATTGGTAGTAGGAACCAGAGCAACGGCCATGCAAAGTATACAAGTCCACCTGAGTGGTGCCGCGAGATCTTGGATAAAGAAACTTCCCCTAGGTTCCATCGACAGCTGGGATAGTTTTGAAGATATTTTCGTAAGAAATTTCCGATCCACCTGCAAGAAACCTGCGTCATTGGAAGAGTTAAGGGCATGCCGACAGACACGACGAGTCGATGAGAAAATATATACAAGGTGGAATATTATTAAAAACTCGGCAGAAGATATATCGACACGAGAGCAGCAAACGCGTTCGTGGCGAATCCGACGAGGAGATTTCGTCGAGGACTTAGGAAGAACCAATCCTAAGACAATATCAGCATTGATGGAGATAGCTAACAAGTGGGCAGATGGAGAAGACGATATATAACAAGCGACACGGTCGAGGATCGCGGTCGAAATTTTCAAAATAGAAGGCGATTTTCTCGCCAGTTCTACAACAACGACGCTCCCGGCCATATATCGGCTGGCTTCCAAGGAAATCCAGGAGGAAATAGTCGAGATGAATACCAAAGGAGTAATGAACAACAAGGTAATAACAGAGGTGACTCTCGCGGTCACAGGCAAAATAGTGGACCAAGGTTTCAAAGACCCTATGTGTCCCCCGAGGAGATGATGAACGGACCGTGTCAAATGCACTTTTTTCTCGATAACAATGGCAAGAGGCAGTCAGGACATCTCCGAAAGATGCCGCAATTTTCAAGCAATGTTGCGCCGCAGGGCAAATAGCCATGAACAGAAATCCTCAAGGACCAAGGAGTGAGATCCACCTCCCCCTCCTCCCGCGTTGCGTGAAAATCGGCATCGGCTCGAATAGCGGCAGCACCACAACCGCCTCCATATGTTGATCCCAATTCCAATGGTGCGGTTTGATGATCAGCTAGGCCATCCAACAGAGCGCAGAAGGTAATCTCACGACAAGTGTTCATGGCAGAAAAGATGCCTCCACCAACAGTTGAGTACTTAAATTGGTTGGGGCAAGACATCGGCTTCACAATTGCGGATCATCCGCAGCAATTTCCTCGACCAGGACAATCAGCACTCATCTTACCCGCAGTAATTGCTGGTTTTGATGTGTCGAGTTTTCATAGATGGCGGCGACAAACCTCATGTATGCGATACATTGAGGAAGATGAACATATCCCGGCAAACCTGAAACCAGCGATACACGTTTCCACGGGATCACACCGGAGAAGCCAAGTTATCCGTTGGGCAAGATCAATCTCGACGTTCGGTTTGGAACCGAGAAAATTACAGGATAGAGAATTTGGAGTTTGAAGTTGTGGATTTTCCGTCGCAATATCACTGTTGGGACGACCAGCGTATGCTAGGTTCATGGCAGTACCACATTATACATACCTGTTGTGGAGATTGCCTGGGCCCAAGGGACCTATCACAATCAAGGGAAGTTTCGCGCTGTCTGATAAGTGCAACAAGGACTTTCATCGATTATCCGAAACTTTCGGGATGCAAGCAGAATATATGGCGCCAAGGTTTACGGACTATGATGTGCTGCCAGAAGTAGGGAGGACTTCCAAGGAGCCAACTTTTAGCACAACCAAGGATTCAAAGAGGTACAGATCCACCGGACAGAAAACAACATCCATCGCAACAAACATGGATGTCGCATAGGAAAGCGCGCTCGTCGAGTTCCTCCGTGAGCACTGGAAAATCTTCGCATGGTGTCCGGTGACATGCCAGGAGTACCGGGGAACTCGCCGAGAACGATGTCTACGTTCCCTCCTTTCCGTAGACAGTGTTGGGCCTCCAAGTGCGAGGTTTGTAGAACAGCACAAGTTTTCCCTTAAGTGGATCACCCAAGGTTTATCGAACTCGGGGAGGAAGAGGTCAAAGATATCCCTCTCATGCAACCACTGCAACCACAAAGCAAGAAGTCTCTTGTGTCCCCAACACACCAAAGAGGTGCACTAGTTCGGCGAAGAGATAGTGAAATACGGTGGTATGAATGAATATGAGCGGTAGCACGGTGCCAGAAAATAGCTTTGGCGTGCGATTGATGGTAGCAGTATTGTAGGAAGTAAACAAGCAGTAGTAACTCAGCAGTAGTAACGCAGTAAAACAGTAAACAAGTAGCGATAGCAGTATTTAGGAACAAGGCCTAGGGATTACACTTTCACTAGTGGACACTCTCAACATTGATCACATAACGAAATAGATAAATGCATACTCTACACTTTTGTTGGATGATGAACACATTGCGTAGGATTACACGAACCCTCAATGCCGGAGTTAACAAGCTCCACAATAATGCTCATGTTTAAGTAACCTTAAGTGTAAGATAGATCAAAAGACTAAACCAAGTACTAGCATAGCATGCACACTGTCACCTTCATGCATATGTAGGAGGAATAGATCACATCAATATTATCATAGCAATAGTTAACTTCGCAATCTACAAGAGATCATGATCATAGCATAAACCAAGTACTAACACGGTGCACACACTGTCACCTTTGCACACATGCAGGAGGAATAAAACTACTTTAATAACACATCACTAGAGTAGCACATAGATAAATTGTGATACGATGCACATTGCAATCATAAAGAGATATAAATAAGCACTTCACTACGCTCTTCAACGGTGAATAAGTACTTCGTGAAATATAGCCTAAGAGACCCACACGGTGCACACACTGTCACCTTTACACACGTGGGACAAGGAGTCTCCGGAGATCACATAAGTAAAACCCACTTGACTAGCATAATGACATCTAGATTACAAGCATCATCATATGAATCTCAATCATGTAAGGCAGCTCATGAGACTATTGTATTGAAGCACATAGGAGAGAGATTAACCACATAGCTACCGGTACAGCCCCGAGCCTCGATGGAGAACTACTCCCTCCTCATGGGAGCGACGGTGATGAAGATGGCGGTGGAGATGGCAGCGGTGTCGATGGAGATGGCGGTGGTGTCGATGGAGAAGCCTTCCGGGGCACTTCCCCGTCCGGCGGTGCGGAACGGAGACTCTGTCCCCCGGATCTTGGCTTCGCGATGGTGGCGGCTGGAAGGTTTGGGTTTCGTCGTACGCCACGATGTTTTCGATCCAGGGGCTTTTTATAGGCGAAGAGGCGGCGCCGGGGGTCGAAGGGCTGGCCAAACCCTAGGGGCGGGCCACCCCTAGGCGCGCCGGGTATGGTGTGGTGGGCTGTGCCCCCTCCGGTCCCTCTCGTGTGTTACGGATGGTTCCGGGGAAAATAGGAACACAGGCGTTGATTTCGTCCGATTCCGAGAATATTTCGTTACTAGGATTTGAAACCAAAAAGCAGAAAAAGAGGCGCGGCATCTTGTTAATAGGTTAGTTCCAAAATGCACAAATACGACATGTAATGTGTATAAAACATGTAGATATCATCAATAAAGTAGCATGGAACATAAGAAATTATCGATACGTTGAGACGTATCGCATCCTTAGTTCTGCTCGTCCCGAGCAGGTAAAACGATAACAAAGATAATTTCTGAAGTGACATCATAATCTTGATCATACTATTTGTAAAGCATATGTAATGAATGCAGCGATCAAAACAATGGTAATGACATGAGTAAACAAGTGAATCATAAAGCAAAGACTTTTCATGAATAGTACTTCAAGACAAGCATCAATAAGTCTTGCATAGAGTTAACTCATAAAGCAATAATTTAAAGTATAGACATTGAAGCAACATAATGGAAGATTAAGTTTCAGCGGTTGCTTTCAACTTGTAACATGTATATCTCATGGATAATTGTCAATGCAAAGCAATATAACAAATGCAATATGCAAATATGTAAGAATCAATGCAAGGTTCACACAAGTGTTTGCTTCTTGAGGTGGAGAGAAATAGGTGAACTGACTCGACATAAAAGTAAAAGAATGGTCCTTCAAAGAGGAAAGCATCGATTGCTATATTTGTGCTAGAGCTTTGGTTTTGAAATCATCAAGAGAGTATAAAAGTAAAGTTTTGAGAGGTGTTTGTTGTTGTCAACGAATGGTAATGGGTACTCTAACCACCTTATCAACCAGACTTTCAAGAGCGGCTCCCATGAAGGACGTTATTTCTACCACCGTGGTAGATCATCCCTCTTCTCTTTTGTTTACACATGTATTTTAGTGGGGTGGCACTCCTTCCAACCTTTCTTTCACAAACCATGGCTAACCGATTCCATCGGGTGCCTGCCAACAATCTCATACCATGAAGGAGTGCATTTTTATTTTATTTTTATTATGATGACACTCATCCCCACCTTTGCTTTCTCAAGCCATGGCTAACCGATTCCATCGGGTGCCGACCAACTTTTCACATACCATGGAGGAGTGTCTATTTGCAAAATTAAGTTGCTTACTGATGAATCAGAGCAACACATGTGAAGAGAATTATTAATGAAGTTAATTAATTGGGGCTGGGAACCCCTTTGCCAGCTCTTTATGCAAAGTTATTGGATAAGCGGATGAAGCCACTAGTCCATTGTGAAAGTCTGTCCGAAGTAAATGACAAGATCGAAAGATAAAACGCCGCATACTTCCTCATGAGCTATAAAACATTGACACAAATAAGAGATGATAAATTTTGAATTGTTTAAAGGTAGCACTCAAGCAATTTACTTTGGAATGGCGGAAAATACCATGTAGTAGGTAGGTATGGTGGACACAAATGGCATAGTGGTTGGCTCAAGTATTTTGGATGCATGAGAAGTATTCCTCTCGATACAAGGTTTAGGCTAGCAAGGCTATTTGAAACAAACACAAGGATGAACGGTACAGCAAAACTCACATAAAAGACATATTGTAAATATTATAAGACTCTACACCGTCTTCCTTGTTGTTCAAACTCAATACTAGAAATTATCTAGACCTTAGAGAGACCAATTATGCAAACCAAATTTTAGCATGCTCTATGTATTTCTTCACTAATAGGTGCAAAGTATATGATGCAAGAGCTTAAACATGAGCACAACAATTGCCAAGTATCACATTACCCAAGACATTATAGCAATTACTACATGTAGCATTTTCCAATTCCAACCATATAACAATTTAACGAAGAAGAAACTTCGCCATGAACATTAAAAGCTAAGAACACATGTGTTCATACGAACCAGCGGAGCGTGTCTCTCTCCCACACAAGGATGAACTTATTCAAACATAAACAAAAACAAAAGCAAACAGACGCTCCAAGTAAAGTACATAAGATGTGACCGAATAAAAATATAGTTTCAAGAGAAGGAACCTGATAATTTTGTCGATGAAGAAGGGGATGCCTTGGGCATCCCCAAGCTTAGATGCTTGAGTCTTCTTGAAATATGCAGGGATGAACCACGGGGCATCCCCAAGTTTAGACTCTTCACTCTTCTTGATCATAGTATATCATCCTCTCTCTTGACCCTTGAAAACTTCCTCCACACCAAACTTTAAGCAAACTCATTAGAGGGTTAGAGCATAATCAAAAACTCACATGTTCAGAGGTGACACAATCATTCTTAACACTTCTGGACATTGCTCAAAGCTACTGGAAGGTAATGGAACAAAGAAATCCACCCAACACAGCGAAAGAAGCAATGCGAAATAAAAGGCAGAATCTGTCAAAAACAGAACAGTCCGTAAAGACGAATTTTAAAATGGCACCAGACTTGCTCAAATGGAAAAACTCAAAACTAATGAAAGTTGCGTACATATCTGAGGATCACTCACGTAAATTGGCATAATTTTCTGAGTTACCTACAGAGAATTAGACCCAGATTCGTGACAGACAGCAATGCTGTTTCTGCGCAGCAATCCAAATCTAGTATCAACCTTCGATTAGAGGCTTCACTTGGCACAACAAAACACAAAACTAAGATAAGGAGAGGTTGCTACAGTAGTAAACAACTTCCAAGACACAAATATAAAACAAATTACTGTAGTAAAAAAAACACATGGGTTATCTCCCAAGAAGTTCTTTCATTATAGCCATTAAGATGGGCTCAGCAGTTTCAATGATGCACTCGCAAGAAATAGTAGTTGAAGCAAAAGAGAGCATCAAGAGGCAAATTCAAAACAAATTTAAGTCTAACATGCTTCCTATGCATAGGAATCTTGTAAATAAACAAGTTCATGAAGAGCAAAGTAACAAGCATAGGAAGATAAAACAAGAGTAACTTCAAAAATTTCAGCACATAGAGAGGTGTTTTAGTAACATGAAAATTTCTACAACCATATTTTCCTCTCTCATAATAACTTTCAGTAGCAACATGAGCAAACTCAACAATATAACTATCACATAAAGCATTCTTATCATGAGTCTCATGCACAAAATTATTACTCTCCACATAGGCATAATCAATTTTATTAGTTGTAGTGGGAGCAAATTCAACGAAGTAGCTATCATTATTATTCTCATCATCAAATATAGGAGGCAAAGTATCATCAAAGAAATTTTTCTCCTCAATGCTTGGGGGACTAAAAATATCATGCTCATCAAAACCAGCTTCCCCAAGCTTAGAATTTTCCATAGCATTAGCAACAATAGTGTTCAAAGCATTCATATTAATACCATTCCCATTAGCATGCATATAAAGTTCCATGGGTTTTTAATTCTCTCTTCAAACACATCATGTCCTAATTCAAGATAAAGTTCATAAAGATCTCTCATATTTTTGTTGTTTTCCATTATGCCTAACTAGTGTAAACAAGAAACCAAATGTCGCAATTGCGAGTCTAAATAATTAGCTTTACTTACAATGGCGCCGGAAAAGCTTAGTAGCCGAGATCCGGAGTGTGAGTACCTTTTACCTTTCCTCCCGGCAACGGCGCCAGAAAAGTGCTTGATGTCTACGTTCCCCCTCCTTTCTGTAGAGTGTTGGGCCTCCAAGTGCGAGGTTTGTAGAAACAAGTTTTCCCTTAAGTGGATCACCCAAGGTTTATCGAACAGGGAGGAAGAGGTCAAAGATATCCCTCTCATGCAACCCTGCAACCACAAAGCAAGAAGTCTCTTGTGTCCCCAACACACCAAAGAGGTGCACTAGTTCGGCGAAGAGATAGTGAAATACAGGTGGTATGAATGAATATGAGCAGTAGCACGGTGCCAGAAAATAGCTTGCGGCGTGCGATTGATGGTAGATATTGTAGGAAGTAAACAAGCGGTAGTAACTCAGCGGTATGCGGTAAAACGATAAACAAGTAGCGATAGCGATGTTTAGGAACAAGGCCTAGGGATTACACTTTCACTAGTGGACACTCTCAACATTGATCACATAATAGAATAGATAAATGCATACTCTACACTTTTGTTGGATGATGAACACATTGCGTAGGATTACACGAACCCTCAATGCCGGAGTTAACAAGCTCCACAATAATGCTCATGTTTAAGTAACCTTAAGTGTAAGATAGATCAAAAGACTAAACCAAGTACTAGCATAGCATGCACACTGTCACCTTCATGCATATGTAGGAGGAATAGATCACATCAATATTATCATAGCAATAGTTAACTTCGCAATCTACAAGAGATCATGATCATAGCATAAACCAAGTACTAACACGGTGCACACACTGTCACCTTTGCACACATGCGGGAGGAATAAAACTACTTTAATAACACATCACTAGAGTAGCACATAGATAAATTGTGATACGATGCACATTGCAATCATAAAGAGATATAAATAAGCACTTCACTACGCTCTTCAACAGTGAATAAGTACTTCGTGAAATATAGCCTAAGAGACCCACACGGTGCACACACTGTCACCTTTACACACGTGGGACAAGGAGTCTCCGGAGATCACATAAGTAAAACCCACTTGACTAGCATAATGACATCTAGATTACAAGCATCATCATATGAATCTCAATCATGTAAGGCAGCTCATGAGACTATTGTATTGAAGCACATAGGAGAGAGATTAACCACATAGCTACCGGTACAGCCCCGAGCCTCGATGGAGAACTACTCCCTCCTCATGGGAGCAGCAGCGGTGATGAAGATGGCGGTGGAGATGGCGGCGGTGTCGATGGAGATGGCGGTGGTGTCGATGGAGAAGCCTTCGGGGGCACTTCCCCGCTCCGGCGGGGTGCGGAACGGAGACTCCTGTCCCCCGGATCTTGGCTTCGCGATGGTGGCGGCTGGAAGGTTTCGTAGGTTTCGTCGTACGCCCGATGTTTCGATCCGGGGCTTTTTATAGGCGAAGAGGCGGCGCCGAGGGTCGAAGGGCTGGCCAAACCCTAGGGGGCGCGGGCCACCCTAGGCCGCGCGGTATGGTGTGGTGGGCTGTGCCCCCCTCTGGTCCCTCTCGTGTGTTGGATGGTTCGGGAAAATAGGAACCGGGCGTTGATTTCGTCCGATTGAGAATATTTCGTTACTAGGATTTCGAAACCAAAAACAGCAGAAAACGAGCGGCACTTCGGCATCTTGTTAATAGGTTAGTTCCAGAAAATGCACAAATACGACATGTAATGTGTATAAAACATGTAGATATCATCAATAAAGTAGCATGGAACATAAGAAATTATCGATACGTTGGAGACGTATCAAGCACCACCTCAATTTGGATCCTCTCGCAAGACCAATCAAACAACCTTTGCGGCGTTTTTCGGAACCAAACCGTAAAGCTATCTTATCAGAAATAGATCGACTCAAGGATGCTGGTTTTATCAAAGAGATATCTACGAAGCCACATGGGTAGCCAACCCGGTGATGGTGCCGAAGAAACACACGACGTCCTTCGCATGTGCGTCGACTTTACGTGTCTCAATAAACATTGTCCTAAGGATCACTTTCCCCTCCCAAGGATCGATCAAATCATCGACTCCACAGCAGGATGTGAACGTCTTTCCTTTTTGGATGCATATTCTGGTTACAACCAGATTAGACTAAAAGAAGATGACGAAGCCAAGACAGCGTTCATAACACCTTACGGCGTGTTTTGCTACAAAACAATGCCTTTTGGTCTAAAAAACGCGGGAGCAACATATCAACGGATGATGCAGAAGTGCCTAGCAACACAGATTGGGAAAAATGTGCAAGTCTACATTGATGATGTCGTGATAACATCAAAGAAGGGGTCGACTCTGATCGAAGATTTGAAGGAAACCTTCGACAACCTCGACAAGTGCCTCAAGCTGAACCCGACAAAATGTTCTTTTGGAGTTCTGGAACTTCTCGGGTTCTTAGTATCGGCAAGAGGGATTGAAGCTAATCCCGAAAAAATCCAGCCATTGTCACTATGAGAAAGCCGACAAAGTTGAAAGAAATACAACACTAACGGTGATCGCGACTTTAGCAGTTCGTCGCCGAGGCTAGGAGAAAAGGCATTACCGTTCTACGCATTGATCAAACAAGGGAGAAATTTCAATGGAACGAGGAAGCGATTGGGCTTTCGAGAACCTCAAGCGGCAATTTCGACACCACCAATCTTGGTGGCGCCTAAAGATAAAGAACCTCTCCTCTTATACATTGCAGCCACACCTCAAGTGGTTAGCACGGTTCTAGTCGAGCGAGAAGAAGAAAGCTTCATGGAGTCCAGAGGCCGGTGTATTTCATCGGCGAAATGTCACCTTCAAAACAGCGGTACGCAATATCGAAACGGCGTATGGAGTATTCACGACGGCAAGAAAATTGCGACACTATTTTCGGCACACCGATAATAGTGGTCAATGAAGCTCCCTTGTCAAATATATTGAACAACCCGGAAGCTACGGGTCGTGTCTCCCTTTGGGGAATAGAACTTTCCCTCGGGACATCACGTACGAAAAAAAAAGAATAAAATCGCAGGTTTTAGAGGACCGCGAGTGGATGGAGCTACAAAACACGGGGCCTCCAGATTTATCGAGAACTTGGACCATGAACTGACGGGTCCAAAAGGTTAGAAGGTGCTGGAGCAGGCGTGATATTGATATCACCTGAGGGCGACAAGCTAAAATACGTCTTGAGGATGACGTTCCCAAACGCGTCTAACAACGAAGCAGAATATGAAGCTCTCATACACGGGATGAAGATGGCGAAAGCTTGTGGTGCAACCCGATTGAAAATCTTCGGTGACTCCCAATTGGTGGCACATCAAGTTATGAACCAATGTGATGCAGTCAACGAAAGTATGATAGCATACAAGGAGGTGTACAATGAGCTGGAAAAATTGTTTGATGGATGCGAGGTAAACCATATCAGTGAGTAACGATGAAGCCGATGTTCTTGCAAACATCGGGTCACAATGTCTCGCGATCCCTCCAGGCGTGTTTTGGGAGGAAATAAGCGAGAGGTCAACAAAGCCAGCGAAAATAAAGAAGAAAGAGAAAGAAGAGAAATCTTCGAGTACCAATAAAGAGTTAGTAGAAGAAGAAGAGGAACAGGAGCTAGTCATGATGGTGCAAATTCCATGGATGCAAGCCTATATATCATATATCCTAAGGAAAACAATACCCGACGATCCAGTCGAAGCAAGGCGAATAATTAGGCGATATAAAGCTTTCACTGTGGTAAAAGGGAGTTGTACAAACGAAGTATCTCGGGTGTGCTACAGAGGTGTGTCACACCCGAAGAAGGAAGGATCATACTGAAGGACGTACACGAAGGAATATGCGGGCATCACGCGCGAGCCATTTGCGCCAAAGTCTTCAGAGCAGGATTTTATTGGTTAACAGCAATCGAGGACGCAAAGGAGATAGTGCGAACTTGTGATGCGTGTCAAAGATTCGCGGCAAAACATCACTCTCCTGCTGACATAGGCATCCCCAATGGGCCTGCCAAAGATGGTACCCGGGGTTTACTGAAGGCCCAGAACTCGAAGAATAAGAAGACTCGGAAGCCCATTTAATGGTTAGGAAAGATAGTTTGTATTAGGAAAGATAGAGATTTGTAATCTTACGGGTTGGATACGAATCCCTCCCGAACTCGTAACTTTTGTATCCGAAACCCTCGGCTCCGCCTCCTATATAAGGGAGTCGAGGGACAAAAAGAAATCGAATCTGTCAACATAACCCTAGTTTTCATAATCGTCGAGTACTTTCGCCTAAACCTTCGAGATCTACTTGCCCTCTACTTCTAGCAAAACCTAGTCTACAATTCGTAGGCATTGACAAGTTAATCCCTTGTCAATTGGCGCCGTCTGTGGGAATTAGAGGCAAGTCGATCTCGATGGCACGCTCAAGATCTTCGACTTCATCGGGCAAGCAACGCGATGGATCGAGGTAACAAGGAAAAAACTGATCTATTCAATTTTATTCCTCACCCGCCCTCCCGTATGGATGCATGTGCCTATCTGGAGGAGCCCATCATCATGACGTTCGGAAAATTCCGATTTGGCGTCAACAAGGAAGGATCCTACCGTCTCGAAGTTCCGATCTCGTCGGAATTTTCAGCTCGATTCTAACTTTTCGTCGAGTGACGAGGAGTTTTCGTCGACACAATTCGTCGACGCAAGGCCAGCGAAAGCTCGCCAAGATCTTCAGCAACATATCCTTCGAGTCGTCCGGACTCCTATATAGCACGATTGACGGTGTCGGCGACTTCAACTTCATCGACGGATCTGCTGCCATCGGAAGGTCTTCACCACTCTATATGATGGTGTCACCAATCTGAAAAAATCAATGTGCAAAATATCATCAGATTTATGCAATAGGAGAGGCAAGCCGATCAGATCCAGAAACGTCAGAGGCTTTCGACGATTTGGGAAATCCATACGTCGATCCCGCTGATCTCACAAGAGGTCTAGGCACCAAATATATCGGGAACCCTCCTCGCAACAAAGTCCAACTCCCGCAAGAAGCATGGGATAGGGCTGCGAAAGCCATGGATGGTTCAGAACCTATGACCACCGTGCAAGAACTTCAAGCATATCAATATAGACTTGCTCGAGTAAGAGAGTTGGTAAAACAGACATCGACCTGAACAGAAGAAAGAGGCGGCATCTGCGTCAAGCGGCGTCGAGCAGAACTCAGTCGACAATCGGAAATACGGGAGATAGTCACAGAGAAGCTCGAAGAAGAGCAATGTCTCGGCTACAAAATATACCGAAGCAGAAGAGGAAACATAATTCAAAATCTCGACATGTCGATTATGTCGATTGATGATAGAGGCAACATAATCCCAAAAACGCGAGCAAGTTACATGGCAACACAAGCTTACATCCTAGCGTCTAGACCACCCGCTGGAGACCCGAGAGAACCATTGTTCAATATGGCGATGGCTGGAGTAGGGATAATGGGAACAGTGTTTGCAACAACGCCTCCCGAAGAAAACCCCAGGCAAAATAGTCCACGACACAACACAGCAGTTCAGGATCCACCAAGAACAAGTGGGGCACGAGATACAGCAGCCCAAACAAGGGTGTACGAGAGCGCGACAAGAAAGAAGAACGTCGGCATTCACCGGAGCTTGACGAAGACATGTGTGGACTCCCGTGTTTTACGAGAAGAGTCCGAAAAACTCGAGTCCCAAAAGGATTCAAGTTACCCGAGCATTTCAAGAAGTTCGATGGCCTGCAAGATCCCGAGGATTGGCTCGTGGATTATCTCGAGATGGTAAAGCTGGTAGGAGGAACCAGAGCAACAGCTATGCAGAGTATCCAAGTCCACCTGAGCGGTGCCGCAAGATCTTGGATAAAGAAACTCCCCATAAATTCCATCGACAGCTGGGAAAACTTTGAGGACATCTTCGTGAAAAACTTCCGATCCACCTGCAAGAAACCTGCGTCATTGGAAGAGCTGAGGGCCGACGAAACACGACGAGTCGATGAGAAAGTATATACGAGAGGTGGAACATTATTAAAAACTCGGCGGAGGATATATCGCGAGAGAGCCATAGATGCGTTCGTGGCAGGAATCCGACGAGCAGATTTCGTCGAGGACTTGGGGAGAACTAATCCTAAGTCAATTTCGGCATTGATGGAGATAGCTAACAAATGGGCAGATGGAGAAGACGCAATATACAACAAGCGACACAGGTCGCCAGAGGAAGATCGTGGTCGAAATTTTCAAAATAGAAGGCGATTTTCTCGCCAGTTCTACAACAACGATGCTCCCGGCCATATATCGGCTGGTTTTCGAGGAACTCTGGAGGAAACAATCGAGATGACTACCAAAGGAGCAATGAGCAACAAGGTGACAATAGAGGTGACTCTCGTGGTCAAAGACAAAATAATGGACCAAGGTTTCCAAGACCTTATGTGTCCCCCGAGGAAATGATGAACGGACCATGTCAGATGCACTTTTATCTCGACAGAACGGTAGAAGGCAGTCAGGGACATCTCCAGAAAGATTGCCGAAATTTTCAAGCAATGTTGAGAGCCGCAGGAATTGCAAACAACCAAGCCATGAACAGAAACCCTCAAGGACCAAGGAGTGAGATCCACCTCCCACCTCCTCCCGCAATTACATCGGCATCAGCTCAGAATAGCGGCAGCACCACAACCACCTCCATATGTTGATCCCAATTCCAACGGTGCGGTTCGATGATTCAAAAAGCTAGGCCGTCCAACGGGCGCAAAAGGTAATTTCACGACAAGTGTTCATGGCGGAGAAGATGCCTCCAACAGTCGAGTACTTAAATTGGTCGGAGGCAAGACATTGGCTTCACAATCGCGGATCATCCGCAACAAGTTCCTCGACCAGGACAATCGGCACTTATCCTACCCGCAGTAATTGCTGGTTTCGACGTGTCGAGAGTTTTCATAGATGGCGGCAGCAGCTAACCTTATGTATGCGGATACATTGAGGAAGATGAACATATCCCTAGCAAACTTGAAACCAACTGACACACGTTTCCATGGGATCACACCAGAGAAACCAAGTTACCCATTGGGCAAAATCAACCTCGACGTTCAGTTTGGGACCCGAGAGAACTACAGGATAGAGAATTTGGAGTTCGAAGTTGTGGATTTTCCGTCGCAATATCACGCTTTGTTGGGACGACCAGCATATGCTAGGTTCATGGCAGTACCGCATTATACATATCTGCTGTGGAGGTTGCTGGGCCCAAGGGACCTATCACAATAAAAGGAAGTTTTGCGTTATCGATAAGTGCGACAAGGATTTTCACCGATCGAAACTTTCGGGATGCAAGCGAGTATATGGCGCCAAGGTTCACGACTATGATGTGTTGCCGAGGTAGGAAGATCTAAGGAGCCAACTTTCAATACACTAAGGATTCAAAAGAGTACAGATCCACCCGGATCCAAAGAAAACGACGTCCATTGCGCAAACATGGATGTCGCATGGAAAGCGCGCTCGTCGAGTTCCTCCGTGAGCACTGGAAAATCTTCGCATGGTGTCCGCTGACATGCCAGAGTACCGGGGGAACTCGCCGAGCACCACCTCAATCTAGATCCTCTCGCAAGACCAATAAAGCAACCTTTGCGGCGTTTTTCGAACCTAGCCGCAAAGCCATGTTATCTGAAATAGATCGACTCAAAGATGGATTCATCAGAGAAATATCTACCGAAGCCACATGGGTAGCTAACCCGGTGATGGTGCCGAAAAAACACACAATAGTCCTTCGCATGTGCGTCGACTTCACGTGTCTCAATAAACATTGTCCCAAGGATCACTTTCCCCTCCCAAGGATCGATCAAATTATCGACTCCATGGCGGGATGCGAACGTCTTTCCTTCTGGACGCATATTCGTTATAACCAGATCAGATTAAAAGTAGAAGATGAAGCCAAGACAGCGTTCATCACACCTTATGGCGTGTTTTGCTACAAAACAATGCCCTTTGGTTTGAAAAACGCGGGAGCAACATATCGGCGGATGCAGAAGTGCCTAGCAACACAGATTGGGAAAAACGTACAAGTCTACATTGACGATGTCGTAATAACATCAAAGAAAGTCGACTTTGATCGAAGACTTGAAGGAAACCTTCGACAACCTCGACAAGTTACGCATCAAGTGAACCCGACAAAGTGCTCCTTTGGAGTTCCTGGGGAGAACTTCTCGGGTTCCTAGTATCGGCAAGGGGGATTGAAGCTAATCCCGAAAAATACAGGCCATCGTCACCATGAGAAAGCCTACAAAGCTGAAAGAAATACGAGATTAACGGGGCGAGTCGCACTTTAAGCGATTCGTCGCAGGCTAGGAGAAAAGGCGCTGCCGTTCTATGCATTGATCAAACAGGGGGAAAAATTTCAATGGAATGAGGAAGCAGATCGAGCCTTCGAAAACCTCAAACGAGCAATCTCGACACCACCAATCTTGGTGGCGCCTAAGGACAAAGAACCTCTCCTCTTGTACATTGCAGCCACACCTCGGGTGGTCAGCACGGTCCTAGTAGTCGAGAGAGAAGAAGGCAAGCTCCACGGAGTTCGAGCGATATATTTCATCGGTAATCTTCACCTTCAAAACAGAGGTACCCGCAATATCAGAAACTAGCATATGGAGTATTCACGACAGCAAGAAAACTGCGACACTATTTTTCGGCGCACCCGATAATAGTGGTCAATGAAGCTCCTTTGTCCAATATATTGAACAACCCAGAAGCTACGGGTCGTGTCTCCCTTTGGGGAATAGAACTTTCCCCTCGGGACATCACATACGAGAAAAGAAAGGCAATAAAATCACAGGTTCTACCAGATTTCATCGCAGAGTGGATGGAGCTACAAAACACGGGACCTCCAGATTTATCGAGAACCTGGACCATGAATTTCGACGGGTCCAAAAGGTTGGAAGGGGCTGGAGCAGGCGTGATACTAGTGTCACCAGAAGGCGACAAGTTGAAATATGTTTTGCGGATGACGTTCCCAAACGCGTCTAACAATGAAGCAGAATATGAAGCCCTCATACACGGGATGAAGATGGCGAAAGCTTGCGGTGCAACCCGACTGAAAATTTTCGGCGACTCACAATTGGTGGCACACAAGTCATGAACCAATGCGACGCGCATCAACGAAAGTATGATGGCATACAAAGAGGTGTACAACGAGCTGGAAAAACTATTTGATGGTTGCGAGGTAAACCACATCAGCAGGATGAGCAACGATGAAGCCGACGTTCTTGCAAACATCGGGTCGCAATGTCTCGCGATCCCTCCAGGCGTGTTCTGGGAGGAGATTAGCGAGAGATCAACAAAGCCAGCAAAAATAAAGAAGGAGAAGAAGGAGAAACCCTCGAGTATCGCCAAAGACACAAGAAGAAGAAGAGCAAGAGCTAGTCATGATGGTGCAAATTCCGTGGATGCTTTACATATCATACATCTTAAGGAAAACGCGACGATCCGGTTGAAGCAAGGCGAATAATCGGAGATCAAAAGCTTTCACGTGGTCAAAGGGGAGTTGTACAAACGAAGTATTTCGGGCGTGCTACGAGATGCGTCACACCCGAAGAAGGAAGAATCATCTGAAAGACGTGCACGAAGGGATATGCGGGCACCACGCGCCGAGCTATCGCGGCCAAGGTTTTCGAGCAGGATTTTATTGGCTCACACAATCGAGGATGCAAAGGAAATAGTGCGCACTTGCGACGCGTGTCAAAGGTTTGCGGCAAGACCCCACTCACCAGCAGCGGAACTTATGCCAATCCCACTATCTTGGCCCTTTGCTCAATGGGGTCTCGACATGGTGGGCAAGTTGCACAAAGCTTCGCCAGGAGGATACGAGTATTTGCTAGTGGCTGTCGACAAATTTACCAAGTGGATAGAAGCGAAGCCAATAAACTCACCAGACGCAACGTCTGCAATAAAGTTCGTGAAGGACATTGTCTTTCGTTTTGGAGTACCTCACAACATCGTCATAGATAACGGCAGTAACTTTACCTCCAAGGAGTTCAAAGCATATTGTGCAGAGGTGGGCATCAAACTAAGTTTTGCGTCCGTCGCACATCCACAGACCAATGGTCAAGTCGAAAAGGCCAATGGCATCATCTGCAATGGCATCAAGAAGCGCTGCTAGGACCTTTGGAAAAAGCTAGGCATACTTGGCCAGAGGAGCTACCAAGTGTTTTGTGGAGTATTCGAACAACACCAAATACGCGACGCAGGAAACGCCGTTCTTTTTGGTCCACGGAGAAGCAGTCTTGCCGATAGAAATAGAGCACGATTCTCCACGAGTCGCAGAATATGACGAAGAAACTTCGAGAAAAGCTTTGGAAGATGATGTCGACGCACTCGATGAAGCTCGAGACGAAGTCCTGCAGTCGCCAAATATCAGCAGGATCTGAAAAACTATCACGGTCGACGATTGCGGCCAAGATCTTTCCAAGTTGGTGACCTGGTTTTACGACTCAATCAAAAAAGCCATGAAAAACTCGAGTCACCATGGCTAGGACCATACATCGTCACGAAGTGATAGAAGGAGGAGCATACAGAATCAAAGACAAGAAGACAGGGATCGACAGGCCAAATCCCTGGAATGTGGCACAGCTCGGGCGTTTCTACGCCTAGGTGTCGAAAATATAGTCCTCCTTTGTAAAGCTACAATGTACTGAAACGCCCGCGAGTTTTCAGACGCACTCTTTCCTTTTGGGGCATGAGTGGGGCCGGAAAGGTTTTTAATGAGGCGGGCTCGTGGTGCTGCAATATAATAAAGATAGTGGAAATATATATCTTCTTCTCGACAAGATCAGGGGTTTTCCCCTACATGATACAATATATATATAAACATAGTATCGACAACCGCAAAAGAAACATCTGGCCTTGGTAAAAAATACCTCGCCAAAACAAAAAGAGATATAGACAAAATAATGATCAACAAAAGACTCGGGGGCTTGCACCCACAAAAATAGTACAGTGTATATCATCTTGCCTTGGTTTAAAAACCTCGCACTATACAAATACAGCGGATAGCCACCGAAAATACTCGGGGGCTAGACAAATATAGAAATATACTGTTTGCTTCACAATAGAATCACAATCATGATTTACAAGGGAGAATTATCTACCGAAGGAAAATAATTAGTTTTGATTCAATATATCGTCAAGAGTCACTCTGTTTTCTTCAGGAGCAGCGCCAAGAAAATCGGCATAATGACCATCTGCAAAAAAGTCGGCATCCATCCGAAGAAGATCTTCAATCATTTCTTCGGCTATAGGTGTAACCTTCGTGTTAATACGATCAACACCAACTCTTCGGCGCCGCACCCTCTCGTGAACTTTCTCAACAACTTGCGTCAGATCAAGTTTTGAATGGCAAATCTGAACCATTATAAGGGCAAATCTGGCGCCAGCCACCAGTTGAGCTCTGACAAAGCGGTGGATCCTGTGGGCATCTCTAAACTTCTCCATTAACTCGGGCAGAGTTTTTGGTTGAATGTTTCGAGGAAACATGGAGTTATAAACCACAGAGAGAGTCTTGGCACAGAAGTCAAGGTACCCGCGAACCTGAAGTGCGCGATCTTGAAATCTTACGATTTGGCGGGTCCGTTCAGGCGTGCCCCAAAAAGTCGCCCCATGTTCACGGGCAAGACGAAGAAGAACATTGGAACGAGCCTCGACGCGTTCATCTTCAGCAGCAGTATCCAAAAAAGCACCTATTGTTTTCCACAACAGGGCAGTAGGTAATAAGGAGGCAAGCAGCAAAGGAAAAGAAACACGACAAAGATAATGAAACATACCCGCCATATCCAAGCTAGCATCTGTTAACAGCTGGAGCATAGAATCTTCTCGAGGCAGCACAGCAACAGCAGAGTCCTTTTCAGCAATGGCAGTTTGTGCTTGTTGGAGTGCAATTTCCTCGGCTTCAGATGACTTACGAGCTTTTTCCATCAGTACAAGTGATTGCTTCTTCACACACTGAAGTTGGTGTCGAAGTTCATCCAATTCTTGCGGCAAGGAATCTTCGGCAGGCGAAGCACCAGCAGGAGTTCTCCTTGTGGGAGAAGAAGGCGAAATATTGGAAGGACCAAGAGCTGGCGTATAATTGTCAAAAATTAACTGGAAAAAAAGAAATATTTCGACATCAATCACTGAAGCAAAGATAGATCTCCATTCATCTCCATAATATATACATGTCTATTACAAAAGAAGGACCTTCTAGAGGGATACTGAAGCAGTTCTCGCCAATGATACTACGGCAACAAAGCCAAAAGAAAGAGGTATGCTAAAAAGAAAAAGCAAAGAGGCATTCGACTAGACCTCCGGCCTTGATGAGCTAGGAGTCGAAGATGGCTTGATCCCGATATAAGCCAGGATTTTCCTCGTGTTGGGCTTAGCTGCCTTGATCAAAGACCTCCACCTTGACTGTTCTATCCTCGGTCGTCGCCAACTTTCGACCAGGTCGATAGGCTGGCTATCAGCAACCAAGGCGACAGTGTTTTCCACGGCAACCTTCATATTCTCATGGCGCACCTTTAATCCAAGATCTTCTGATGGATTGAAGCACTTGGCGAGGTTAGCGAAAGTTGCGGGTTCCTCTTTCTTCGGGAAGAAATAAGGAAAAAGCCGCGACAACCCTGCTTTAGCCTGATCAATGCCTTCGCGCGCCTCTGATCCATGAACCTCGAGGAACGAAAGGGCGTCAAGCAGAGGATCATTGGTGGGTTCATCGAGTTGAAACTCTTGAGCTGTTCTAGCTGTCAAGAAAGAAACTTATTGAGTAAACAAAAGAGTGCAGAGAAGGAAATACAAAAGATAACGAAGTGGTATTTACCTACGAAGCGGCGACTTTGCGTCGTTAAACGCTTAAGGATCGCCTCCTCGCGAGCAGATTGGGCGGCTATGTGATCGCTCAGGGAAGTTTCCGCAGTGTGAAGCCTCTTTCTAAGATCTTCGACACCAGCGCGTCAGCCTTGGCTTTATCAGCCTCTGCTCTCGCATCAACAGCATCTGACTCAGCCTTTTTGCGAGCCTTTTCACTTTGCTCTAATTGTTGAGCAAGTGTGTTGGCACGCTCATTGGCCTCCGCCAGTTTTTCTACAATGGAAGATAAATATAGTTACAAATCTCGACAACAAAGAAGGAACAAAAGAACAGAGGTAAAAAGAGCATTACCTTCAGCTTTACTGCATATTCACGGTACCCAACAAATTGGGCACCGATGCGAAGAAGATCCTTGATTACAGGCTGTTAACAAAAAGAGAAGACAAAGAGAAAATGGGGGTATGAGAAAAATATGGTGATACACAGAAGCAAACAAGAGAAAACATAAACACTGACAAAAAAGTAAAGAACTTACATCTTCCATGAGAGGGTTCGAGGAGCTACTCAATTGGAGAGTAGGCTCCGAAATAATCCCCGTCTTTGCCCTTGTCGGTGAAGAGGCTCGGGGGCTCGACGGAGGAGTAGAGCCGCCGATGTCTGGTTGAGGAGGCGAGGACTCTTCTCCCTCAACCCGTGGTTCTGAAATAACTAGGGTACGTGACGTACTCGTTCGAGCAGCCACGTCCAAAGCTGGTGTTTCTTCGTCATCATCACTATTGAAAAAGGGCGGCAGTGTAAAGAGCAAGGCAAGCAAAAATTCTTCGAATAGGAAAACACAAAAGACAGGGAACTTACGAGCTGATGATACTCGCAAGATATGGGTCATAAGCTGCCTTTTTCGGTAAAGGAGCAGCTTCTTCGGGTTGAGAAGTCCCGGAATCTTCGACACTATCTCTCTTCCTTTTATTCTTTGGAGAAACGGCAGGAGGAGGAGATTGCGCCGATGTAGTATCTTCAGAGGCAGCATCTTTTTTAGCAGATCCCGCAGATTTCGAGAATCTGCGGGTTCATTCTAAAAGAGGAGGCCTCTTGGTTATCATTAGAGATAACGGCCCTTTCTTCGACTTCCCCACCTTCGGGAAGAGGAGGAAGTGAAACAAGATTTGGGTGGTTACGTATAAAGAGGGAAGGATATCGAAAGGAGCAAACGGTGCAAAAAGCAAGGCGATGAGAAATTGCGCGACAATGTTTACCTTAGGAAGTGCATGGGTGGCGCTGTATGGCTTCGCGACAAGAAGAAGGGATGGAATCCTTTTTGAGGGAAGTGTTTTTCGGACAAGCTTTTCCAAGTCCTTGACTTCCAAATCTACCGACAGCCGATCCACATCTTCGTCGCCAGTATATTTCCAGAGAGGAAATTTGCGAGCTTGCAGAGGCTGAACTCTACTCTTAAGGAAATACACTATAATTTGGATACCTGACAATTCCTTGCCGCGAGTATTTTGCAACTCATGGATGCGAGTCATCAGGGCTTCCGTCGAAGTTCTTTCTTCCTCGGTAGCCTCTGCATCCCAGGAACGGCGACGAAGAATTCTCTCGGCACCATCGAACGGAGGGATGTTGTCCTCTGCACATCCATGGTTCTCTTCACGAATGTACAACCACCTCTTGCGCCAACCTTGAATGGAGTCAGGGAGCTTGACGTCGAAGTAATCAGCAGTGGAACGAATAGAGATAACAACGCCGCCTATGTTATAGGCGACATTGGGAGAGCCATTGCGGCGACGAAAGAAAATGCGCTTCAAAGCGCCCAATTGGGCGAGACGCCAAGGAAGGCTTCACAAAGAGTGATGAAAATAGAAATGTGGAGGATTGAATTTGGCGTGAGGTGGTGAAGCTGGAGACCGTAGACAAAGAGTAGTCCACGGAGAAAAGGATGGATGGGGGTGGATAATCCACGGATGAGATGGTCGACAAAACTTACCCGATATCCCATTGGAGGGGCTGGGTAGCTTTCTTCACTGGGGAAGCAAACCGCTTTGGGTTTTGTAGTGATTCCCAGCTTCTTCAGGAGATTCAGATCCTGGTTCGTGATCTTGGACCTCTCCCCTCCGCAGTTCCTAGATCCGCGGCAGCCATTGACGACTCAGGTGTGGTGTGCCTGGTCAAGCGACGCGGTGGCATCAACAATGGCGGTGGAGTGTGGCTACGAAGAGAAGAGCTTTAGGAGCAGTGGAGCGCACGAGGAGATTTCGCAGAGGAAAGCAGAGAAGAAGTGCTCGAGGAGGAAGAAGGGGATTTTATATAGAGGTGCGGTGAAGCGATGGAACCGTTGGATGAAGAAAGAATGCAGGAGATGATCACCACGTGGCAACAAGGGCAAACTGGTCTTTTAACATTGACGAGGTTACAGAACGTGCGCCAGAAAAATCGGAGGACGTGTGTCCCCCACTTGCACGACGTGTCAACATGGTGCGAACAATGGACCCACAATGCAGAAAAATGTCGACAATTGATAAAGATGAAGAGAATTTGACAAGGGAGAGTATGTCGACAAGAAAAATAAAAAGAGAATGGCGACAGGACAAATCATCTGACATACTTTTGGAGCCTTTGATCAAATACAAGTTTTTGCCCAAACGCTCGGGGGCTACTTTGGAAAAATCAAAAATTTCGAGTATGACAATATAGAAATGGCGAGAGCCTATGTTCAAATGCAAGCATTTGTTCATAGCCTCGGGGGCTACTCCCATCAGGAGCGCTGGTCGCGCACCCGATAGATATAAAAATATCGAGAAGGATTATAAATATAGCGACAAGGTGCAATAAAATGTTGAGCCTACAACCAAGCACAAGTTCTTGGCTGTAGCCTCGGGGGCTACTCCCATCGGGAACGCTGTTCGCGTGCCCGATGAAATTTAAAAAAAAAGAAAGAAATATAGAAAAGCAAGAGAGTATATTTGAGTTATAATTAACTCTACATATACTCCCATCGGAAGACAAAATAAGTCATCAAATATGACTCAATAAAATGTGCTATTCCAAAAGCGAAAATCAAATATATTCTCGGAAACGCCAAAGTTGCGATCAATTTCGAATGCCGCAAAATTGCGAAGGTAAGACCCCAGATCCGTTCCGTGCATGGCGCCAAAGACTGCGCTCGCTACTTTTATCCGTATCAACGGATACGAAGAAAAATCCTAACGGACGCGTTAGGTACCGATAAATTTGCGGGACTCGAGAATGGTAAGACCTTAAGCTGTCGAAGTTACCAGTATCCCGAGATCATGTCCGGGGACGTGATCTTGAAGTAGGTTTTGCGGATTGCCACTAGAGGTTAACTAGTACCTGATCCGTCGGATGAACTAGCCCCAACTACCGTTATCCTGTACAAAATAGTGTTTGCATATCGAAAGATTATGTGATGAGTAAAGTTGGAGATTTTCCCTGATTCTTCGATTCAAGAAAAATCTCGGGGCTACGACATAGGCATCCCCAATGGGCCTGCCAAAGATGGTCCCGGGGTTTATTGAAGGCCCAGAACTCGAAGAATAAGAAGACTCGGAAGCCCATTTAATGGTTAGGAAAGATAGTTTGTATTAGGAAAGATAGAGATTTGTAATCTTACGGGTTGGATACGAATCCCTCCCGAACTCTGTAACTTTTGTATCACGAAACCCTCGGCTCGCCTCCTATATAAGGGTCGAGGGACAAAAGAAATCGAATCTATCAACATAACCTAGTTTTCATAATCGTCGAGTACTTTCGCCTAAACCTTGAGATCTACTTGCCCTCTACTTCTAGCAAACCCTAGTCTACAATCCGTAGGCATTGACAAGTTAATCCCTTGTCACCTGCAGCAGAACTTATGCCAATTCCACTGTCTTGGCCCTTTGCTCAATGGGGTCTCGACATGGTGGGAAAACTACATAATGCTTCGCCAGGAGTATATGAGTATATGCTCGTTGCTGTCGACAAATTCACTAAGTGGATAGAAGCAAAACCGATAAATTCACCGGATGGCGCGTCAGCGATCAAGTTCGTAAAAAGCATTGTCTTTAGATTTGGAGTACCTCACAGTATTGTCACAGACAACGGCAGCAATTTTACGTCCAAGGATTTCAAGGCATATTGCGCAGAAGTAGGCATCAAATTGAGTTTTGCGTCTGTCGCCCATCCACAGACCAACGGTCAAGTCGAAAAGGCCAATGGCATCATCTGCAATGGTATCAAGAAGCGCTTGCTAGGACCATTGGAAAAAGCTAGGCATACTTGGCCGGAGGAGCTGCCAAGTGTGTTGTGGAGTATTCGAACAACACCAAATACAGCGACACAGGAAACGCCTTTCTTTCTGGTCCATGGAGCTGAAGCAGTCTTGCCGATAGAAATAGAGCATGATTCTCCAAGAGTCGCAGAATACGATGAAGAAACTTCGAGAAAAGCTTTGGAGGATGATGTTGACGCACTTGATGAAGCTCGAGACGAAGTCCTGTCACGAGTCGCCAAATATCAACAGGACCTGAAAAACTATCACAGTCAACGATTGCGGCCAAGATCTTTCCAAGTTGGCGACCTGGTTTTGCGACTCAATCAAAAAAGCCATGAAAAACTCGAGTCACCATGGCTAGGGCCTTATATCGTCACAGAAGTAATCGAAGGAGGAGCATACAGAATCAAAGACAAGAAGACAGGGATTGACGAGCCAAATCCATGGAACGTGGCGCAGCTCAGGCGTTTTTACGCCTAGATGTCAAAATATAGTCTCCTTTGTAAACATACAATGTCTGAAACGCCCGCGAGTTTTCAGACGCACTCTTTCCTTTTTCGGGGCACCGAGTGGGGCCGGAAAAGGTTTTTAATGAGGCGGGCTCGCGGTGCTGCAATATAATAAATATAGTGGAATTATATATCTTTTCGACAGACTCGGGGGCTTCCCCCTACAAAGATACAATATATACATATGGTGCCGACAAAATAGTTCACGACAATATCTCGCCTTGGTATAAAATACCTCGCCAAACTAAAATATATCGACAAGCAGCGGTCAACATAAAGCTCGGGAGCTCATACCCACCAAAATAATACAGTATTTATTTTGCCTTGGGACAACCTCGCATTATAAAAACAAAGATACTGCAATCAAAACGCCCGGGGGCTTGGCAGCGAAAAACAGAAATATAGAAACTTTACAATATAGACTATGTTCCCTGTACACAAGATACAATCCTTGGAGCAACAAAACTTCAAGAGCTACCCAATATATTATCTATCGTGAGCCGCTCATTATTTATGACGCGAGTGCTGTGCTCCGCATAACTGCCTTTAACGAAGAATTCAGCATCTAGTCGAAGAAGTTCATCCATCATATCTTCGGCTACAGGAGTCACAACGTCATCATATTTGCTGAAGTTCCTTTTCCTCTTCGCCATTTTTTCCAAACACTTTGGAACAATCTGACTCATATCCATCTTCGGGTAGCAGATTTTTATCATGATCATAGCAAACCTTGCGCCGGCAGCTAATTGAGCTCGCACAAATCCATGGATTCGAGGAGCATCTCGAAATTTTTCCATCAGAGCGGGAAGCGTCTCTGGCATCTTATTCCGTGGAAACATGGTCCCATAAACTAAAGACAAGGTTCTCGTGCAAAAGTCGAGAAAGTCGCGGACCTGAAGCGCGCGATCTTGAAATCTAACGATTTGGCGAGTCCGCTCAGGTGTGCCCCAGAAACTTGAACCATGATCACGTGCAAGCCTCAGAAGAGCATTAGAACGGGCTTCAACGCGTTCATCTTCGGTAGCAGCATTCAAAAAGGAACCTGTTTCGACAAAATCAGTGGGCAATACGACGACAAGAAAGAAAGAAAAGAAAAACTGCGACAAAGATACTGGAGCATACCCGCCATATCCAAGCTAGCATCTGTAAGCAGTTGAAGCATAAAATTTTCACGGGACGTAGCTGCAGCAGCTTCAGCAACGGCGGCATCTTTCTCGATTATAGCATCTTGAGCTTGTTGAAGTGCTACCTTTTCTCTCTCGGAGGATTTTTGAGATTGTTCCATCAGCATAAGTGATTGTTTCTTCATGGACTGGAGCTGTTGTTGAAGTTCTTTCAAATCTTCTGCCGAAGTTTTGTTCGCAGAATCTTCGACAAAACTAACATCGACAGGGGTTTTCTTCGAAAGAGGCGAAGGAAAAACTTCGGAAGGACCAGGAGCGGACGTATAGTTGTCAAAAACTAACTGGAAAAAAGAGATATTTCGACATCAATCATGGAGCAAAGATAGATTTTCATTCATTCTCATAATATGTACATGTCCATTACAAAAGAAGGATTTCTAGAGACCTATTGAAGCAGTCATCGCTAAGAGCACTAGGGCATCACTACCAAAAGGAGGAGATAAACTAAAAAGAAAAGGCAAAAGAGGCATTCAACTAGACCTCCGGCTTTGATGAGTTAGGAGTCGACGATGGCCTGATCCCGAGATAGGACAGGATCTTCTTCGTGTTGGGCTTCGCCGCCTTGACCAAGGATCGCCATTTGAGTTGTTCTATTTGCTCCGTGTCGCCCACTTTCGCCCAGTCGACAGTTTGTTGGCTATCAACGACCAAGGCAACAGTGCTTTCAACAGCAACCTTCATATTTTCCTGGCGCATCTTCAACCCAAGATCTTCGGATGGATTAAAGCACTTGGCTAGGTTAAGGAAAGTTGCGGGTGCCTCTTTCTTCGGGAAGAAATAGGGGAAAAGCCGCGACAGCCCCGTTTTAGCTTGATCAATGCCTTCACGTGCTTCCGTCCCATGAAATTCGAGGAATGAAACAGCGTCAAGAAGAGGATCATTATCGGGATCTTCAAGTTCAAATTCTTGACCTGTTTTATCTGGAAAAATAAAAACTTATTGAGCAACAAACGAGTGAAGGAAAGAAGGTCCAAAGGATATGAACTGGTGCAGATACTTACTGACAAAGCGACGATTTTGTGTCCTTATGCGCTTAAGGATAGCTTCTTCGTGAGCAGATTGTGCAGCTATATGCTCACTCAGCGAAGTCTCGGCATCATGAAGCCTCTTCCGGAGATCTTCGACACCGGCAGCATTAGCCTTGGCCTTATCAGCCTCTGCTCGAGCGTCAATAGCATCTGACTCAGCCTTTTTGCGAGCCTTTTCACTTTGCTCTAATCTTTGAGCAAGTGTGTTGGCACGCTCATTGACCTCCGCCAGTTTTTCTACAAAGGAAGTTAAATATAGTTAAAAATCTCGACAACAAAGGAGCAAAAGAGCAGTGGTAAAAAGAAGAAGCAAGGCATTACCTTCAGTTTTACTAGCATATTCGCGGTACCCAACAAATTGAGCACCGATGCGAATAAGATCTTTGATCATAGGCTGTTAAAAAAGGACAAAGGGAAAATGGCGGTATGAGAAAAATATGATGGTACACAGAAATAAACAGAGAAAACATAGACAATGACAAGGAAATTAAGAACTTACATCTTCCAAGAGAGAGTTAGAGGAGCTACTCAATTGGCGAGTAGGCTCCGGGATGATCTCCGTCCTTGCCCTTTTTGGTGAAGGGACTCGGGGGCTTGAAGGAGGAGTAGAAGCGCCGACGTTTTGTTGAGGAGGCGAAGATTCCTCACCATCAATTGGCGGTTCCGAAACAACTAGAGTATGCGACGTACTCGTTCGAGCAGCCACATCTAAAGTCGGTGTTTCTTCTTCATCATCACTACAGTGAAAGGTTAACAGCATAAAAAGCAAGACGGATAAAATTCTTCGAGCATCAAAAATAAAAAAAGAGAGAGAAAAGAGACTTACGAACTGATGAGGGTCCCGAGGTATGGATCATAAGCTGCTTTCTGCGGTGAAGGAACAGCTTCTTCGGGTTTGGAAGTCCCGGAATCTTCGACATTACTCCTTTTCCTTTTGCCCTTTGGAGAAGCAGCAGGAAGAGATGAGCGTGTCGACGAAGAAACCTCTGCTTCAGTCTCTTTTTCAAGAGAAGCCGCGGATTTGTGAGAATCCCCGACTCCACTTTCAGGGCGAGAAGCATCTTGGTTGTCGTCGGAGACAACAGTCCGTTCTTCGACTTCCCCACCCTCGGGAAGGGGAGGAGGTGACCCTATAGAAAATAAAGAAAATCGACAACAGTTATATTTCGTTACAAGCAAAAATAGTCGTCATAAAAATAATTCAGGAAGAAGGTACAATAGCGGCCAAAAATAAAATACCTCGGGAAGAGGGTTGGCGCGACAAAATGGCGCAACCTTGCAAGAAGTTGGAATGGTGTCCTTCTTGCTAAGCTTGGAGATTCTTCGGATTAGCTTTTCCAAATCTTTTGCAGAAAGATCCGTGGAAAGCCTCTCGACATCTTCATCACCAGCATACATCCAAAGGGGATTTTTCGAGCTTGTAGAGGCTGCATTCTAATCCTAAGGAAGTAAGCTGTGATTTGGATACCCCTTGCCTCGAGTAGTCTGAAGTTCACGGATGCGAGTCATCAGCGCCTCTGTCGCCAATTTCTCTTCTTCGGAAGCTTCAGCATCCCAGGAGCGGCGGCGAAGAATTTTGGTTTTTCCGTCAAAAGGGGCGATGTTGTACTCTATCAAATCAGAGCTTTCCTCGTGTACATACAGCCACCTCTTGCGCCAGCCTTGGACAGAGTCAGGAAATTTGACGTCGAAATAATCGACGTCAGAAAACACAGATGACGACGCCGCCAATATTATAAGCGACGCCGTGGGAGCCATTACGGCGGAGACAGAAGATACGTTTCCACAGAGCCCAGTTAGGCTGGACTCCGAGAAAGCATTCGCACAATGTGATAAAAATCGACACGTGCAAGATGGAATTGGGCGTCAGCTGGTGAAGCTGAAGCCCATAAACAAACAGAAGACCCCGGAGAAACTCGTGGATAGGAGGGGAAAGCCCGCGGATAAGATGGTCAACAAAACTAACCCGATATTCCATTGGAGGATTTGGGTAGCTTTCCTCGTGGGGGAAGCGCAGGGCATCTTTCTTCTTCGTGAGCCCCAACCTCTTCAGCAGGTTCATGTCTTGATTGGAGATCTTGGATCTCTCCCACTCCAGATCTTCAGCGGCCATTGGAGGTTGTTGGAGCGATGGAGTACGCGTATTGTGGGGAAGATGATCTCCACTCGAGGAGAGCAGAACAACACAAGCTCGGAGGAGCGCGCAAGGTGATGGGCGCAATGGAGGATTTTTGGCAGAGGCGCAGATGGGCGGAGTGAGCGAAAGCAACAGAGAAAGAAGATGATGGAGTTAAATAGAGGTGCGGTGAATCGACGCAGCCAGTCGATGAAGAATTCACGGCGTAGATGGATTACACGTGGACAAGGGGTAAAACTGGCTTTTCACTGAGAAAAGAAACGACGGAGGGCACAGTACGTGCGCCAGAAAAAGTGGAGGACGTGTGTCCCCCACTTGCCCGACGTGTCAATCAGATGGGGAATTTGGACCCACAAGGCAGTGAGAGGAGCGGTTTTCGCATATTTCCAATACAGAAATCGTGGCTATCGTCAGCAATGATGTCATCATGATAACAGAAAAGTTCGACTATGAAGCTGGGAGAGATTATCGACAACACAAAGATGATTTCGAGAGCCTTTGATCAAATACAAGTTTTTGCCCAAATGCTCGGGGGCTACTTTGGAAAAATAGAAAACTTTGAGTATGACAAGATAAAAATGGCGAGAGCCTATGACCAAATGCAAGCATTTGTTCATAGCCACGGGGGCTACTCCCATCAGGAGCGCTGTCGCGCACCCGAGAAATTATAAAATTTCGGAGAAAAAGAAAATATAGCGGCATAAGGCGAGGAGCCTACAACCAAGCACAAGTCCTTGGTTGTAGCCTCGGGGCTACTCCCATCGGGAACGCTGCGTGCCCGATGAAATCATAAAAAAAGAGGAAAGAGAAGAAAAAGGGAAATAGAGTATATTTCGAGTTAAAATAACTCTACATATACTCCCATCGGGAACGCAATATAAGTCATCCGTTGACTCAATAAAATGTGCTATTCCAACAGCCGAATAAGCACTCGACAATATATTCTCAGAGCGCCAAAGTTGCGAATAAATCTCTGAATGCCGCAAAAATTGCGTAGGTAAGACCCAGAATCCGTTACGTGCGGCGTGGCGCCGTCTCGACGACGGTTAGCTACTTTCCGTATCAACGGATACGAAGAAAATCCTAACGGACGCGTTAGGTACCCGATAAATATGGCGGACTCGACGAAATGGTAAGACCTTAAGCGGCACTGTCGAAGTTTACAGTATCCCGAAATCATGTCCAGGGACGTGATTTTGAAGTAGGTTTTTGCGGATTGCCACTAGAGCAGTTAACTAGTACCTGATCCGTCAGATGAACTAGCCCCAACTACCATTATCCCTGTACAATATAAAAAGTCGCATGCAAAGATATGTATGAAAATTCAGAATTGTCGAATAAATATAAAGGTGGAGATTTTCCCTGATTCTGCGATTCAAGCAAAATCTCGGGGGCTACTGACATAGGCATACCCAATGGGCCTGCCGAAGATGGTACCCGGGGTTTACTGAAGGCCCACGACCCGAAGAATAAGAAGATTCGGAAGCCCAAGATATTACTAAGGAAAGCTAGAGTTGTAATAGAAAGTATTATTTGTAATCTTGCGGGAGGAGTTAGAAACCTACCCGGACTCTGTAAAACTTGTATGATACGAAACCCTCGGCTCCGCCTCCTATATAAGGGTCGAGGGACAAAGAAGGATCGAATCATTGTTTTCCCAAACCCTAGTTTTCATATCGTCGAGTACTTTCGGCTGAAACCTTCGAGATCTACTTGCCCTCTACATCTAACAAAACCCTAGTCTACAATCTGTAGGCATTGGCAAGTTAATCCCTTGTCAGGGGGTGCAGGGCGCGTGGGAGTAAAAAAACTCGGAAAAACCTTTAGTCCCGGTTGGGGACACCAACCGCGACTAAAAGGTACCCGTCGGTTGGTGTCCCCGCGCGACTAAATTTTCGCCCTGCATCCTCCGTAGCCCTTTCGTCGCGGTTGGTGTTACGAACCGCGACTAAAGGTGTAAATCGCATTGGAGCGATAGTCGCGAGTCGCCTCCCGAACCGCGACTAAAGCCCCCTTTAGTCGCGGTTCGAATAGTTTCGCGACTAATGGGGCTGGACGGAAGCCCTTTTTTCTACTAGTGGGCTCCGGGTTTGGTTTTCAAGCTTTTGGGTGTCGTCGTTTGCCGCTTGGGAGGAAGAGTCGTCGACTCGTGTGGTACGCGGTCTCGGAACCGGTGTGTTGCGTTGTGTTGTTCGGTTTTCGACCAGTTTTCTTTATTAAATGGTCATTTTCCCTCTTCTTTATGAAAAGGCAGTGCTCCTGCCGGTTGCTAAAAAAAAGTTACTCGCTCATGTCTTGGAAGTGTCCGTAGGTGGGATTCCAGAGATCTTCCCAGCACCTACGGTAGCAAGCGAATTCCTCGCCCTCGTCGTGGGCCATCTCCTCCTCGATGGCGATTTACTCAGCAAATTTGATGATATCTTTCTCGTAATCATCTAGCAAGAAGCCAGAAAACAGATCCACCACGCTTGGTTCCATCTTGGCCTGGGCTTCCAAGAGGAAGAGGGATTAGCCTCTCTCTTGTTTACCCGGCGGAAAGATGGTGCAAGTTCCTGGGACGATTCTGGATCGTGGCCGTTTCATGTATCTTGATTTGAACAGCCAACTACATGGTGTCCCACACATGATTTGAACTCCCGTCCTCCTTTGGGCTGGCATCATAACCCTCCAATTAAAGAAGCCCAAAAGTTGACCATATGATTTGAACTCCCGTCCTCCTCTCGAGCCACCCCCGCGTGGCGGCCGGGGGGAACTCTACCCCGCCGTCGCCGCCTCCCCCCGCTCCCCCTCCCCTCCCTTGCCGCCGCCAGGGGTGCACTCTGACAAAGGTCGGCCGGCGGCGACGGCGGGGTTTCTTCGTCATCTCGCGCGAGGAGGTCGGGCGTGGGTCGTCTTCCTCGGGCCGGAGCGCGGCCCTTTCATCGGGGACCTCGATGGCGGCGCCTGGCCTTGGCTCAGGGACGCCATGAAGGACGACGAGGTGGTGGAGTGCCCTGGTGGCGGCGGAGGGAGTGGGGGCGAGCTGCAAGGGGAAACCCTAGGTCCCCTTCTCTTCGCCTCTCGGCGGCCGGCGGTGGAGGGCTGGCTTTCGGCTGCGGCGGTGCCTAGGCGGTGCGGTGTCTTCGGACTACGCGATCTGCTTGGTATGTCCGGCGGCAGCCATGGCCAGCCCGGGATTGATACGTCCCAAACGTATCTATAATTTCTTATGTTCCATGCTACTTTTATGATGATACTCACATGTTTTATACACATTATATGTCGTTATTATGCATTTTCCGGCACTAACCTATTAACGAGATGCCGAAGAACCATTGCTTTGTTTTTGGTTTCAGAAATCCTAGTAAGGAAATATTCTCGGAATTGGACGAAATCAACGCCCGGGGGCCTATTTTTGCACGAAGCTTCCAGAAGACCGAGGGGAAAGGAAGTGGGGCCACGAGGCGCCGCCACACTAGGGCGGCGCGGCCCAGGTCTTGGCCGCGGCCCTAGCGTGTGGGGCCCTCGTGTGGCCCCCGCGTTGCCCTTCCGCCTACTTAAAGTCTCCGTCGCGAAACCCCGACCGAGAGCCACGATACGGAAAACCTTACGGAGACGCCGCCGCCGCCAATCCCATCTCGGGGATTCAGGAGATCGCCTCGGCACCTTCTTGGAGAGGGGAATCATCTCCCGGAGGACTCTTCACCGCCATGGTCGCCTCCGGAGTGTTGTGTGAGTAGTTCACCCCTGGACTATGGGTCCATAGCAGTAGCTAGATGGTCTTCTTCTCCTTATGTGCTTCATTGTTGGATCTTGTGAGCTGCCTAACATGATCAAGATCATCTATATGTAATACTATATGTTGTGTTTGTCGGGATCCGATGGATAGAGAATACTATGTTATGGTGATTATCAATCTATTACCTATGTGTTGTTTATGATCTTGCATGCTCTCCGTTATTAGTAGAGGCTCTGGCCAAGTTTTTGCTCTTAACTCCAAGAGGGAGTATTTATGCTCGATAGTGGGTTCATGCCTCCATTAAATCTGGGACAGTGAAAAAGTTCTAAGGTTGTGGATGTGATGTTGCCACTAGGGATAAAACATTGATGCTATGTCCAAGGATGTAGTTGTTGATTACATTACGCACCATACTTAATGCAATTATCTTGTTTTTGACTTAATACCGGAAGGGTTCGGATGATAACCGAAGGTGGACTTTTTAGGCATAGATGCATCTTGGATAGCGGTCTATGTACTTTGTCGTAATGCCCAATTAAATCTCACTATATTTATCATATCATGTATGTGCATTGTCATGCCCTCTCTATTTGTGAATTGCCCGATTGTAATTTGTTCACCCAACATGCTATTTATCTTATGGGAGAGACACCTCTAGTGAACTGTGGACCCGGTCCTATTCTTTACATCTGAAATACAATCTTGCAATACTTGTTCTTTCTTGTTCTTTGCAAACAATCATCTTCCACACAATACGGTTAATCCTTTGTTACACAAGCCGGTGAGATTGACAACCTCCTTGTTTCGTTGGGGCAAAGTACTTTGGTTGTGTTGTGCAGTTCCACGTTGGCGCGGAATCCCTGGTGTTGCGCCGCATTACATTCCGCCACCATCAACCTTCAACGTGCTTCTTGGCTCCTCCTGGTTCGATAAACCTTGGTTTCTTTACGAGGGAAGACTTGCTGTACGCATCACACCTTCCTCTTGGGGTTCCCAACGGACGTGTGTTAATTGCACGCATCAAGCATATTTTGGCGCCGTTGCGGGGAGATCAAGACACGCTGCAAGGGAGTCTCCACTTCCCAATCTCTTTACTTTGTTTTTGTCTTGCTTTATTTTATTTACTACTTTGTTTGCTGCACCTAAACAAAACACAAAAATTTAGTTGCTAGCTTTACTTTATTTCTTGTCTTGCTCTCTATATCAAAAACACGAAAAAAAAATAGTTACTTGCATTTATTTTATTTACTTTTTGTCTATTTCATCATGTTTCCTCCTAAGTACACTCTAAAAGACATACCGGTAGGCCGAGGGTCTATAATTGGAAGAGATAATATAGAAGATTTTTTCAGTCATGTTAGTACCGCTGAAGATTTTGAAGATAGACACTTGGTAGAACTTGCTCCTACTTATGAAATTGCTGTTGCTTCTTTAGTACACATGTTGGAAACTAAATTTGTTAATCTCAACCCTATAATCCAACACATGTTCCTCACACTCGGTGATATGGAGAAAGGGGAGAAGAAAGATTTTGTCTTAGAAACCCTTCTTAAAGAATTTGGTGGTGTAGCAAGAGAGGCTAGAAAGGTCTTTATTAAATACAATATGCTTGGTTCTTACACCAACTTTGCTAGTACCCTTAGAAAGATGGATATTGATAGAATAAAGTACACTAATAATGTTAATGAAGTAGGGGATATTAAGACATCAATACCTTGCAAGCTTGCAGGAATGTTTGAGGCATTAGAAAATAACTATGGTTGGCTTGTTCCTGAAAATTTGTTTGATGAGAATAGCAAGCCTAAGAATAATGAAAAAGGAGCCTCTGAAAATTACATAGATAAGATAACATGCATTGTTGAGGCAACTCCCAACACCCCGGTAATAATGTTGATGCTTCATCTCTTGATAATACTTGATTCACACTTTCTGCGCCTAGCTGAAAGGCGTAAAAAGCGCTTATGGGAGACAACCCATGTTTTTACTACAGTACTTTGTTTTATATTTGAGTCTTGGAAGTTGTTTACTACTGTAGCAAACTCTCCTTATCATGTTTTTGTGCCAAGTAAAGTCTCTATGGTAAAGTTGATGCTAGATTTGGATTGCTGCGCAGAAACAGCATTGCTGCCTGTCACGAATTCGTGCAGAAGTTTCTGTAGGTAACTCAGAAAAATCTGAAAATTTACGAGCGTGATCCTCAGATATGTACGCAACTTTCATTAGTTTTGAGTTTTTCCATCTGAGCAAGTCTAGTGTCCCTGTAAAATTCGTCTTTACGGACTGTTCAGTTTTTGACAGATTCTGCCTTTTATTTCGCATTGCCGCTTTTGCTATGTTGGATGAATTCCTTTGTTCCATTAATGTCCAGTAGCTTTGTGCAATGTCCAGAAGTGTTAAGAATGATTGTGTCACCACTGAACATGTGGATTATTATTATGCACTAACCCTCTAATGAGTTTGCTTGAAGTTTGGTGTGAAGGAAGTTTTCAAGGGTTAAGAGAGGAGTATGATATACTATGATCAAGAGGAGTGAAAGCTCTAAGCTTGGGGATGGTGGTTCATCCCTGCATATTTTAAGAAGACTCAAGCGTCTAAGCTTGGGGATGCCCAAGGCATCCTTCTTCATCGACAACATCATCGGGTTCCTCCCCTGAAACTATATTTTTATTGATCACATCTTATGTGCTTTGCTTGGAGCGTCTGTTTGCTTTAGTTTTTGTTTTGTTTGAATAAAGTCGGATCCCACAATCTTTTATATTGGAGATATTACGCTCCTTTTTTCGTATGAACATATGTTCTTAGCTTTATCTTTAATGTTCATTGCGAAAGTTGAACTACCTCATTCATTGATATATGGTTGGAAACGGAAAATGCCGCATGTGGTAATTGGTATAATGATTTGGATAATGTGATACTTGGCAATTGTTATGCTCATATAGATCATGTTTAAGCTCTTGCATCATGTACTTTGCACCTATTAATGAAGAACTACATAGAGCTTGTTGAAATTTGGTTTGCATGATTGGTCTCTCTAAGGTCTAGATATTTTCTGGTTAAGGTGTTTGAACAACAAGGAAGACAGTGTAGAGTCTTATAATGCTTGCAATATGTTCTTATGTAAGTTTTGTTGTACCGGTTCATACTTGAGTTTGCTTCAAATAACCCTGCTAGCCAAAGCCTTGTCTGAGAGGGAATACTTCTCGTGCATCCAAAACCTTGAGCCAACACCTATGCCATTTGTGTCCACCATACCTACCTACTACATGGTATTTCCTGCCATTCCAAGTAAATATTTCGTGTGCTACCTTTAAACAATTCAAAATTATTACCTCTTATTTGTGTCAATGTTTTATAGCTCATGAGGAAGTATGTGGTGTTTTATCTTTCGATCTTATCATTTACTTCGGACAGTTTTCACCAATGGACTAGTGGCTCATCCGCTTATCCAATAATTTTGCAAAAAGAGCTGGCAATGGGGTTCCCAGCCCCGATTAATTAACTTGCATTAATAATTCTCTTCACATGTTTTGCTCTGATTCATCAGTAAGTGATACGTCTCCAACGTATCGATAATTTCTTATGTTCCATGCCACATTATTGATGATATCTACATGTTATATGCACACTTTATGTCACATTCGTGCATTTTCTGGAACTAACCTATTAACAAGATGCCGAAGAGCCATTGCTGTTTTCTGCTGTTTTTGGTTTCGGAAATCCTAGTAAGGAAATATTCTCGGAATCGGACGAAATCAAGACCCGGGGTCCTATTTTGCCACGAAGCTTCCGAAGACCGAAGAGGAGACGAAGTGGGGCCACGAGGTGGCCACACCATAGGGCGGCCGGCCCTGGCCGCGGCCGTGGTGTGGGCCCCGCGCCGCCTCTTGACCTACCCTTTCGCCTACTTAAAGCCTCCGTCGCGAAACCCCCGGTCAGGAGCCACGATAAAACCTTCCGAGACGCCGCCGCCGCCAATCCCATCTCGGGGGATTCGGAGATCGCCTCGGCACCCTGCCGGAGAGGGGATTCATCTCCCGGAGGACTCTACGCCATGGTCGCCTCCGGAGTGATGGGTGAGTAGTTCACCCCTGGACTATGGGTCCATAGTAGCTAGATGGTTATCTTCTCCTTATGTGCTTCATTGTTGGATCTTGTGAGCTGCCTAACATGATCAAGATCATCTATCTGTAATTCTATATGTTGTGTTTGTCGGGATCCGATGGATAGAGAATACTATGTTATGGTGATTATCAATCTATTACCTATGTGTTGTTTATGATCTTGCATGCTCTCCGTTATTAGTAGAGGCTCTGGCCAAGTTTGTACTCTTAACTCCAAGAGGGAGTATTTATGCTAGATAGTGGGTTCATGCCTACATTGATACAGGATAGTGAGAAAAAGTTCTAAGGTTGTGTTGTCTTTGTGCCACTAGGGATAAAACATTGATGCTATGTCCGAGGATGTAGTTATTGATTACATTACGCACCATACTTAATGCAATTGTGTTGCTTTGCAACTTAATACCGGAGGGGGTTCGGATGATAACCTGAAGGTGGACTTTTTAGGCATAGATGCGGTTGGATGGCGGTCTATGTACTTTGTCGTAATGCCCAATTAAATCTCACTATATTTATCATGCCATGTATGTGCATCGCGGTGCCCTCTCTATTTGTCAATTGCCCGATAATTTGTTCACCCAACATGCTTTTATCTTATGGGAGAGACACCTCTAGTGAACTGTGGACCCCGGTCCATTCTTATATACTGAAATACAATCTCTGCAATACTTGTTCTTTCTGTTTTTCTTGCAAACAATCATCTTCCACACAATACGGTTAATCCTTTGTTACAGCAAGCCGGTGAGATTGACAACCTCCTGTTTCGTTGGGACAAAGTACTTGGTTGTGTTGTGCAGGTTCACGTTGGCGCCGGAATCTCGGTGTTGCGCCGCACTACATCCCGCCGCCATCAACCTTCAACGTGCTTCTTGGCTCCTACCGGTTCGATAAACCTTGGTTTCTTCTGAGGAAACTTGCTTGTACGCATCACACCTTCCACTTGGGGTTACCAACGAGCGTGTGCTTAACGCGTCATCAAGCTAAATTTCTGGCGCCGTTGGGAGATCAAGACACGCTGCAAGGGAGTCTCCACTTCTCAATCTCTTTACTTTGTTTTTGTCTTGCTTTATTTTACTTACTACTTTGTTTGCTGCACCTAAACAAAACACAAAAAATTAGTTGCTAGCTTTACTTTATTTCTTGTCTTGTTCTCTATATCGAAAACACAAAAAAATTTACTTGCATTTACTTTATCTAGTTTGTTTTATTTACTGCTAAAATGAATACTCCTGGAAACACTAAGTTGTGTGACTTCACAACCACTAATAATAATGATTTCTTATGCACACCTATTGCTCCACTGCTACTACAGAGAATTCTTTGAAATTAAACCTGCTTTACTAAATCTTGTCATGAGAGATCAATTTTCTGGTATTAGTTCTGATGATGCTGCTGCCCATCTTAATAATTTTGTTGAACTATGTGAAATGCAAAAGTACAAGGATGTAGATGGTGATATTATTAAATTGAAATTGTTTCCTTTCTCATTAAGAGGAAGAGCTAAAGATTGGTTGCTATCTTTGCCTAAGAATAGTATTGATTCATGGACTAAATGCAAGGATGCTTTTATTGGTAGATATTATCCTCCCGCTAAAATTATATCTTTGAGAAGTAGCATAATGAATTTTAAGCAATTATATAATGAACATGTTGCTCAAGCATGGGAGAGAATGAAATCTTTGGTAAAGAATTGCCCAACCCATGGGTGACTACTTGGATGATCATCCAAACCTTCTATGCAGGACTAAATTTTTCTTCGCGAATTTATTGGATTCAGCTGCGGAGGTACCTTTATGTCCATCACATTGGGGCGGCTACAAAACTTCTTGATGATATGATGATAAATTACTCGAATGGCACACGGAAGAGCTCCACAAGGTAAGAAGGTAAATTCTTGAAGAATCCTCCTCCTTGAGTGATAAAATTGATGTGATTATGTCTATGCTTGTGAATGGTAGATCTAATGTTGATCCTAATAATGTTCCTTTAGCTTCATTGGTTGCTCAAGAAGAAAATGTTGATGTAAACTTCATTAAAAATAATAATTTCAACAACAATGCTTATAGGAACAATTCTGGTAATAACTATAGGCCATATCCTTCTGCTAATAGTAATGGTTATGGTAATTCTTATGGGAATTCTTACAACAATAATAGGAGTGTACCCCTGGTCTTGAAGCTATGCTTAAAGAATTTATTAGTACACAAACTGCTTTTAACAAATCTGTTGAGGAAAAGCTTGATAAAATTGATATTCTTGCTTCTAGAGTTGATAGACTTGCTTCTGATGTTGATCTTTTAAAGTTGAAAGTTATGCCTAACAATGATATTGATAATAAGATTACTACTACAGCAAATGCCATCCAAGTTAGAATTAATGAGAATATAAGATTAATGGCTGAACTGCGTGCTAGGTGGGATAGAGAAGAAAATGAAAAACTAGCTAAAGAGAATAATGTAGCTAAAGTTTGGACTATTACCACCACTAGTAATGTTGATTCCTCACATGTTGCTGCACCTCCTACTATCAATGGTAAAATAATTGGTGTTGGCAATGTTTCTACTCCTAGTACAAAGCGTGCAAAACTGCCTGAAATTGCTAAACTGCTTTTTGCTTGTGATAAAGCTGCTGAAATTTTTTCCAACCTTGGGGATGATGATCCCATTGCTGTAGCTCATAATGATTTAGATTTTGATGATTGCCACATCTCTGAAGTTATAAAGTTCTTACAAAAACTTGCTAAAAGTCCTAATGCTAGTATTATAAATTTGGCTTTCACAAAACATATTACAAATGCTCTCATAAAAGCTAGAGAAGAGAAACTAAAACGTGAAACTTCTATTCCTAGAAAGTTAGAAGATGGTTGGGAGCCCATCATTAAGATGAGGGTCAATGATTTTGATTGTAATGCTTTATGTAATCTTGGTGCAAGTATTTCTGTTATGCCTAAGAAAGTCTATGATATGCTTGACTTGCCACCATTAAAGAATTGTTATTTGGATGTTAATCTCGCTGATAATGCTAAAAAGAAACCTTTGGGGAGAGTTGATAATGTTCATATTGTGGTTAACAATAACCTTGTCCCCGTTGATTTTGTTGTCTTGGATATTGAATGCAATGCATCTTGTCCCATTATATTGGGAAGACCTTTTCTTCGAACCGTTGGTGCTACAATTGATATGAAGGAAGGTAATATTAAATATCAATTTCCTCTCAAGAAAGGTATGGAACACTTCCCTAGAAAAAGAATGAAGTTACCTTATGACTCTATTATTAGAGCAAATTATGATGTCGATGGTTCATCTCTTGATAATACTTGATATACACTTTCTGCGCCTAGCTGAAAGGCGTTAAAGAAAAGCGCTTATGGGAGACAACCCATTGTTTTTACTACAGCACTTTGTTTTATATTTGAGTCTTGGAAGTTGTTTACTACTGTAGCAACCTCTCCTTATCATGTTTTTGTGCCAAGTAAAGTCTCTATAGTAAGGTTCATACTAGATTTGGATTACTGCGCAGAGACAGATTTCTTTGCTGTCACGAATCTGGGCCTAATTCTCTGTAGGAAACTCAGAAAATTATGCCAATTTACGTGAGTGATCCTCAGATATGTACGCAACTTTCATTAGTTTTGAGTTTTTCCATTTGAGCAAGTCTGGTGCCATTTTAAAATTCGTCTTTACGAACTGTTCTGTTTTGACAGATTCTGCCTTTTATTTCGCATTGCCTCTTTTGCTATATTGGATGAATTTCTTTGATCCATTAATGTCCAGTAGCTTTATGCAATGTCCAGAAGTGTAAAGAATGATTGTGTCACCTCTGAACATATAATTTTTATTGTGCACTAACTCTCTAATGAGTTTGCTTGAAGTTTGGTGTGAAGGAAGTTTTCAAGGATCAAGAGAGGAGTATGATATACTATGATCAAGAGGAGTGAAAGCTCTAAGCTTGGGGATGCCCCGGTGGTTCACCCCTGCATATTTTAAGAAGACTCAAGCGTCTAAGCTTGGGGATGCCCAAGGCATCCCCTTCTTCATCGACAACATCATCAGGGTCCTCCCCTGAAACTATATTTTTATTCCGTCACATCTTATGCACTTTGCTTGGAGCGTCGGTTTGTTTTTTTTTTTGTTTTGTTTGAATAAAGTTGGATCCTAGCATTCACTTTGTGGGAGAGAGACACGCTCCGCTGTTGCATATGGACAAATATGTCCTTAGGCTTTACTCATAATGTTCATGGCGAAGTTTCTTCTTCGTTAAATTGTTATATGGTTGGAATTGGAAAATGCTACATGTAGTAATTGCTACAAATGTCTTGGGTAATGTGATACTTGGCAATTGTTGTGCTCATGTTTAAGCTCTTGCATCATATACTTTGCACCCATTAATGAAGAAATACTTAAAGCTTGCTAATTTGGTTTGCATATTTGGTTTCTCTAGAGTCTAGATAATATCTAGTATTGAGTTTTGAACAACAAGGAAGACGGTGTAGAGTCTTATAATGTTTTCAATATGTCTTTTATGTGAGTTTTGCTGCACCGGTTCATCCTTGTGTTTGTTTCAAATAACCTTGCTAGCCTAAACCTTGTATCGAGAGGGAATACTTCTCATGCATCCAAAATCCTTGAGCCAACCACTATGCCATTTGTGTCCACCATACCTACCTACTACATGGTATTTTCCGCCATTCCAAAGTAAATTGCTTGAGTGCTACCTTTAAATTTCCATCATTCGCCTTTACAATATATAGCTCATGGGACAAAATAGCCTTAAAAACTATTGTGGTATTGAATATGTACTTATGCACTTTATCTCTTATTAAGTTGCTTGTTGTGCGATAACCATGTTTCTGGGGACGCCATCAACTACTCTTTGTTGAATATCATGTGAGTTGCTATGCATGTTCGTCTTGTCTGAAGTAGGGAGATCTACCACCTTATGATTAAGCATGCATATTGTTAGAGAAGAACATTGGGCCGCTAACTAAAGCCATGAATCATGGTGGAAGTTTCAGTTTTGGACACATATCCTCAATCTCCAGTGAGAATAATAATTGTTGTTACATGCTTATGCATTAAAGAGGAGTCCATTATCTGTTCATGTTGTCCCGGTATGGGTGTCTAAGTTGAAGAATGATCAAAAGCGAGAAATCCAATGCGAACTTTCTCCTTAGACCCTTGTACAGGCGGCATGGAGGTACCCCATTGTGACACTTGGTTAAAACATGTGCATTGTGATGATCCGGTAGTCCAAGCTAAGTAGGACAAGGTGCGGGCACTATTAGTATACTATGCATGAGGCTTGCAACTTGTAAGATATAATTTACATAACTCATATGCTTTATTACTACCGTTGACAAAATTGTTTCATGTTTTCAAAATAAAAGCTCTAGCACAAATATAGCAATCGATGCTTTCCTCTTTGAAGGACCATTCTTTTACTTTTATGTTGAGTCAGTTCACCTATCTCTCTCCACCTCAAGAAGCAAACACTTGTGTGAACTGTGCATTGATTCCTACATACTTGCATATTGCACTTGTTATATTACTCTATGTTGACAATTATCCATGAGATATACATGTTATAAGTTGAAAGCAACCGCTGAAACTTAATCTTCCGTTGTGTTGCTTCAATACCTTTACTTTGATTTATTGCTTTATGAGTTAACTCTTATGCAAGACTTATTGATGCTTGTCTTGAAGTACTATTCATGAAAAGTCTTTGCTTTATGATTCACTTGTTTACTCATGTCATTACCATTGTTTTGATCGCTGCATTCATTACATATGCTTACAAATAGTATGATCAAGATTATGATGGCATGTCACTTCAGAAATTATCTTTGTTATCGTTTACCTGCTCGGGACGAGAACTAAGCTTGGGGATGCTGATACGTCTCCAACGTATCGATAATTTCTTATGTTCCATGCCACATTATTGATGATATCTACATGTTATATGCACACTTTATGTCACATTCGTGCATTTTCTGGAACTAACCTATTAACAAGATGCCGAAGAGCCAGTTGCTGTTTCTTTTTTGGTTTCAGAAATCCTAGTAAGGAAATATTCTCGGAATCGGACGAAATCAAGACCCGGGTCCTATTTTGCCACGAAGCTTCCAGAAGACCGAAGAGGAGACGAAGTGGGGCCACGAGGTGGCCACACCATAGGCGGCGCGGCCAGGCCCTGGCGCGCCGACCTGTGGTGTGGGCCTCGCGCCGCCTCTTGACCTACCCTTTCGCCTACTTAAAGCCTCCGTCGCGAAACCCCCGTAGAGAGCCACGATACGGAAAACCTTCCAGAGACGCAGCCGCCGCCAATCCCATCTCGGGATTCGGAGATCGCCTCCGGCACCCTGCCGGAGGGGGATTCATCTCCCGGAGGACTCTACGCCGCCATGGTCGCCTCCGAGTGATGAGTGAGTAGTTCACCCCTGGACTATGGGTCCATAGCAGTAGCTAGATGGTTGTCTTCTCCTTATGTGCTTCATTGTTGGATCTTGTGAGCTGCCTAACATGATCAAGATCATCTATCTGTAATTCTATATGTTGTGTTTGTCGGGATCCGATGGATAGAGAATACTATGTTATGGTGATTATCAATCTATTACCTATGTGTTGTTTATGATCTTGCATGCTCTCCGTTATTAGTAGAGGCTCTGGCCAAGTTTGTACTCTTAACTCCAAGAGGAGTATTTATGCTAGATAGTGGGTTCATGCCTACATTGATACCTGGGACAGTGACAGAAAGTTCTAAGGTTGTGTTGTCTTGTTGCCACTAGGGATAAAACATTGATGCTATGTCCGAGGATGTAGTTATTGATTACATTACGCACCATACTTAATGCAATTGTCTGTTTGCAACTTAATACTGGAGGGGTTCGGATGATAACCTGAAGGTGGACTTTTTAGGCATAGATGCGGTTGGATGGCGGTCTATGTACTTTGTCGTAATGCCCAATTAAATCTCACTATATTTATCATGCCATGTATGTGCATCGCGGTGCCCTCTCTATTTGTCAATTGCCCGACGTAATTTGTTCACCCAACATGCTTTTATCTTATGGGAGAGACACCTCTAGTGAACTGGACCCCGGTCCATTCTTATATACTGAAATACAATCTCTTGCAATACTTGTTCTTTCTGTTTTCTTGCAAACAATCATCTTCCACACAATACGGTTAATCCTTTGTTACGCAAGCCGGTGAGATTGACAACCTCACTGTTTCGTTGGGACAAAGTACTTTGTGTTGTGCAGTTCCACGTTGGCGCCGGAATCTCGGTGTTGCGCCGCACTACATCCCGCCATCAACCTTCAACGTGCTTCTTGGCTCCTCTGGTTCGATAAACCTTGGTTTCTTCGAGGAAACTTGCTTCTGTCATCACACCTTCCACTTGGGGTTACCAACGAGCGTGTGCTTAACGCGTCATCAGTAAGCAACTTAATTTTGCAAATAGACACTCCTCCATGGTATGTGAAATGTTGGAAGGCACCCGAGGATTCGGTTAGCCATGGCTTGAAAAAACAAAGGTTGGGAGGAGTGTCATCTCTAAATAAAACTAAAATAAAAAGGCACTCCTTCATGGTATGAGATTGTTGGCAGGCACCCGAGGATTCGGTTAGCCATGGTTTGCGAAAGCAAGGTTGGAAGGAGTGCCACCCAAAAATAAAAATAAACTACACTAAAGTACATGTGTAAACAAAAGAGAAGAGGGATGATCTACCACGGTGGTAGAAATAACGTCCTTCATGGGAGCCGCTCTTGAAAGTCTGGTTGATAAGGTAGTTAGAGTACCCATTACCATTCGTTGACAACAACAAACACCTCTCAAAACTTTACTTTGATGCTCTCTATATGATTTCAAAACTTGAAAAGCTCTAGCACATGATTTAATCCCTGCTTCCCTCTGCGAAGGGCCATTCTTTTACTTTATTGTTGAGTCAGTTTACCTATTTCCTTCCACCTTAGAAGCAAACACTTGTGTAAATTGTGTGCATTGATTCTTACATGTTTACCTATTGCACTTGTTATATTACTTTGTGTTGACAATTATCCATGAGATATACATGTTAAAGTTGAAAGCAACCGCTGAAACTTATATCTTCCTTTGTGTTGCTTCAAAGCTTTCTACTAAGAATTTATTGCCTTATGAGTTAACTCCCATGCAAGACTTATTGATGCTTGTCTTGAAAGTATTATTCATTAAAAAAGTCTTTGTTATATGATTCATTTGTTTACTCATTGTCTTACCATTGCTTCGAATCGCTGCATTCATCTCATGTGCTTTACAATAAGTATGATCAAGATTATGTTGGTAGCATGTCACTTCAGAAATTATCTTTGTTATCGTTTACCTACTCGAGGGCGAGTAGGAACTAAGCTTGGGATGCTTGATACGTCCCAAATGTATCTATAATTTCTTATGTTCCATGCTACTTTTATGATGATACTCACATGTTTTATACACATTATATGTCGTTATTATGCATTTTCCGCACTAACCTATTAACGAGATGCCGAAGTTCTTTTTTTCTGCTGTTTTTGGTTTAAATCCTAGTAAGGAAAAATTCTCGAATTGGACGAAATCAACGCCCGGGGGCCTATTTTTGCACGAAGCTTCCAGAAGACCGAGGGGGAAGGAAGTGGGGCCACGAGGCGCCGCCACACTAGGGCGGCGCGGCCCAGGTCTTGGCGCGCGCCCCTAGCGTGTGGGGCCCTCGTGTGGCCCCCGCGTTCCCTTCCGCCTACTTAAAGTCTCCGTGCGAAACCCCGATCGAGAGCCACGATACGGAAAACCTTACGAGACGCCGCAATCCCATCTCGGGGGATTCGGAGATCGCCTCGGCACCCTGAGGGGAATCATCTCCCGGAGGACTCTTCACCGCCATGGTCGCCTCCGGAGTGATGTGTGAGTAGTTCACCCCTGGACTATGGGTCCATGGCAGTAGCTAGATGGTCGTCTTCTCCTTATGTGCTTCATTGTTGGATCTTGTGAGCTGCCTAACATGATCAAGATCATCTATGTAATACTATATGTTGTGTTTGTCGGGATCCGATGGATAGAGAATACTATGTTATGGTGATTATCAATCTATTACCTATGTGTTGTTTATGTTCTTGCATGCTCTCCGTTATTAGTAGAGGCTCTGGCCAAGTTTTTGCTCTTAACTCCAAGAGGGAGTATTTATGCTCGATAGTGGGTTCATGCCTCCATTAAATCTGGGACAGTGACAGAAAGTTCTAACGTTGTGGATGTGCTGTTGCCACTAGGGATAAAACATTGATGCTATGTCCAAGGATGTAGTTGTTGATTACATTACGCACCATACTTAATGCAATTGTCTGTTGTTTGCAACTTAATACCGGAAGGGGTTCGGATGATAACCTGAAGGTGGACTTTTTAGGCATAGATGCATGCGGGATAGCGGTCTATGTACTTTGTCGTAATGCCCAATTAAATCTCACTATATTTATCATATCATGTATGTGCATTGTCATGCCCTCTCTATTTGTCAATTGCCCGACTGTAATTTGTTCACCCAACATGCTATTTATCTTATGGGAGAGACACCTCTAGTGAACTGTGGACCCCGGTCCTATTCTTTACATCTGAAATACAATCTACAATACTTGTTCTTTACTTGTTCTTTGCAAACAATCATCTTCCACACAATACGGTTAATCCTTTGTTCTGACAAGCGGTGAGATTGACAACCTCACGTTTCGTTGGGGCAAAGTACTTTGGTTGTGTTGTGCGGGTTCCACGTTGGCGCCGGAATCCCTGGTGTTGCGCCGCATTACATTCGCCACCATCAACCTTCAACGTGCTTCTTGGCTCCTCCTGGTTCGATAAACCTTGGTTTCTTTACGAGGGAAGACTTGCTGCGCATCACCTTCCTCTTGGGGTTCCCAACGGACGTGTGTTAATTGCACGCATCGCCGATGTGGGGGCCCGATCTGAATAATGGCGGCGGTCCTAGGGTCTCTCTTGGGCGAAGATGAAGACCTGCGAGGCCTTCCCTTCATGATCGGTGGAGTGTTGAGTTCGGAAGGTGCCGCAGCGAATGTAACATGCTTCTCTTACTGGAGTTTGTTGGATCGGTGGTATTCGATCGTGCGCGTCCATGCTTTTATTCCGATCGTTTGGTTTTTGGAGGTGCTGCGTGAAGCTCTTTTTTGTGTTGACACCAAGAGACAACTGATCCATGGTGAAATCAGAAGAAGAGAATATCATGAAGGCCGGATTTGGAGGACTAGCTAATGGAGGTTTAAATCTTTGCGCTGTTGAGGGGCTTGCTTGGTGTTCCGGACTTCGCAACAGTGGTATGAAATTAGGGACGACAGCAAATGTGAAGTTCGGAGTCTTACCTTTCAGGGTGAAAACTCAAGGTTCGGCCTTAACTGGTTGTGCCTGACAATGTTCTTGTTAAAGGTATTGTTTTGAGAGCGGAGATTATCTTGAGGGTGAAAATCTAAGATCTTTAATCGGGCGACGACGGTGCTGGTGTACTATTCCCTTCTTAAAGGCGTTGAAGAGTCTGGATTTTAGGTTTTGTCTTGGTGGTTGTTCCACTCAAGCTTTTGGGCTTTTGTAAGAGAAGCATAACTCTTGTGGATATTTCTTTGGAGCAAGCATATCCGCGCACGCCAATCCATCGGCGGCCCCCAGAAAACCTAGCATCCTCCATCTTCCCCTCCTTGCGCCGCCGCTAAAATTCCCCCTCTCATGAAAAATCAGAGACAGTTTTCAGAAAAATTCAGAGAGCTCGTCACTGTTTCCGTCACCACCGGTCGACCTGGTCGTCGTTCTGGATGCCGCCGCGCCTGTCTGAGTGCGGGGATGGGCTCCCTGCATCATCCTCGACCTCCTCGATGAAGAATCATGACCGAAGCCGCCTCAGGTCGTCGTCGCCATCAAGGTCTTCACCCCGCTGCCGTCCGTGCTCGACAACGTCAGCAGCGGCGTCTTCTTCATCTCCTCTCCGTCGCTGGGCGCGGAATTGGTCTCCGATGAACCAAGGTGAGCACCCGCTCCGTATCTCCCTCTTCTAGGTCCTCTGCTCCGACTCTGCTTGGATACACGCGCTCCGCCATCCTGGTCCTTGTGCCGTCAGTGTGTTCCCTGTTCTAGGCACACACGAGTGGACTTCCTGGTTTCCTGGCCATCTCGATCCGTTTGCCAGTTTCTTTGTTTCCCGGTTAGCAGCAAATTCAGCTAACTAGACTCGTTGCCGATCGAACACGCAGCACAACCCGCTGTTGGTCACTGCCGCCGATCGTTGCCGCAGTTTGCCAGTCTCGCGACTCTGTCTCCTTTCTTCAGTTAATTCAGTTAACTGTAGCCGCTCTAGGTTTTAACCCTTCATTTTGTCTTGGATCAAACCGAGCATATCCCTGCGGCTTGTGGCCAGATCCGTCGTGCCTTTGGTCCAAAATAACGAGCATCACCTTCTATACACAGATCAATATCCTGAAGCCAGCGGGCACCGTTGTTTGTTTCATCTTTTTTCCGTGCCAACCTTCCCGTCCTGCTCAGTTGCAGTCTGTAGTCTGAAGTCCATCGACAGCAGCAGCAAGTTTTAGTGATACAGTCCCTTGGTGCATCGCTAGTTAAGCAACAGCGCCACTCCTACACTTCCTCCGACCAGTTCAGCTAGCACAACCATGCGTGCCGTTGTTTTTCCCTGGTCAGGACATCAATCCTCAGCTAACTGAATTCCTAGTCATCTATACACACGCCTCTAGCCTCATTTCTCTTCACGTGTTTGTTTAAATCCATCTAGCATGTACATCTTGCCTCTATCCACGAGCTGATCACTAATTTCAAATCAAGGTGACAATTGTTGTTCTTTGCACATGTATTCTACCGCCATGTTTTTCAATTCTGTGACCGTATCCCTCCAACAATAAATCCGGCGCAACTACTTCTACCATCAGTACTTCACCTCCAAATCTACTTCCCAAATTATAGCTCCAAATAAAATGTTGTATATATAATATTTTATCTAAAAAAATGCAAGGAACATGAATATGCCATCCATATGTTTCTTTGCATTTCGCATCATGTCGTGTCATTTTAGTTTTCGTCGCACCTAATAATTAAAGGCGGAGTATTTGGGAATTACCGGCTACGGTTCCTCGCTCCGATTAATAGTTCTGACTCCGATTAATTTAGATAAGTTGCATCGCATCATCGTCTCATGCTGTGCATATCATATCATGATCATGCCGATTCTTCTTTAGTAGTAGTAAATGGTGCATCCGATGTTTGTTGTAGCATTTGCTTCTTCCCGGATAGGATCACGAAGTGGTGATGTGAGATACGACAAGTTCTTCTGCAGCTTTTCACAGGCGAGCCCTCCCTCTTCACCTATTTTACATTTTTCTCTCCCTCTTACTGCTATCCTTATGTTGCGCTTCTTTATTGAGTCACATATCCTATTCCACTTGTTTACTTACCATAATAATCCTATATGTATCATTCCTTACCCATAGCCGTTGCTTGATGTTTGAGCCTTGCGAGTCGTAGGCGTGTTAGGCTCTGTTGTTTATCTCGATCTGTTATCGGGATATGTTGGGTTGTTGGGAGGTTTACCCATATTGCCTGCCGACTTATCCTTGGCCGGTCGTTAGTGCCCGCCTTGGACGCCATCGCAACCTCTGGGTCCGTATCGGAGTACGGCCAAACTTCGTCACGGGTAGCTTAGTTGGGTGGCTCCCATTAAACTTTCTCTTGCATTGGGAACGGTCTTGTTGTGAGACTTCACCTGTAGTACGTGGGTTCGAGCATGCGTATGGTTACATTTGGGCAACTCCTGCAGGGTGTACATCTTATCGATAAGCCGTGTCCGCGGTTATGGATGACTTGGAATTGTCTGGCTTGATCATAGAACAACTTACACCGCTATCTTGTTGATAATAATTTGCTAATAACTTGCGTAGTAATATAGCATTACTACAACCAATATCTAATAAAACTTATCAACCGTTGAGTGCCTTTTACATTGCTTCTTCGCTTTGTTGAAGGGGATATGTGTAATCAGCTGGGTTATGTTTGTGTAGTTTTAGCTGATACCCTATACGCTCTCTTATCTTCTCTGATTAGATGGATGTTTTAGCGTGTCTCTATTGCTTATAATTTTGCTGCCGCCAAACCCACTATGTAGCCTCGGTGATATATTCGCCTGGCGAGCATAGCCATTTCCAGTCTCGCTAAGTACGTGCCGGAGTTCGTTCCTTGGTACTTACCCTCGCCTTTTCTTTCTCTTTTGTTTCCTCCTTCTCAAGATTCGACAGGTACGAGATGACGGCGTTAGCAAGGTTACCCTTCCGGCTTGGCCTGGGCAGGGTTATGGACGCCATCGTTTATCTTCAGGACTCTTAGTCCAGTTTGTATCTTGTCCGTACTCGGACGCATTTGATCTTTTGTATGATTCGGTTCTTTGTATTGTATATTTGTACCTTGACTCGTTGGAGTCGTTGTTGTAATATATGTCTCTTGTGGGCTCTATTGTAATCCTGTTATAATGATTACCGCTCGTGTTAATTCCTCGGCATCACGTGTGTGATTCGTCGTGCACGTCGTGTCGGAAGGCGTCTCAGAATCGATATCGTGCGTATTTCGGCGGGTTCGCTGGGATCCTCATGGTAGCGGTTCCGGGGCGTCACAATTATAAGCTATACTTTTCTGCGAGTTGTGTAGTACACAGAATTGGCGAATATTGGTTCCAAATGAGTACTGCTTTACGAAAAGAAACATGTGTGTATTCATTTATGATCAATAATACTCATACTAATTTCCGCATCGAAGAGGAATCACAAATAAATATTATTATACTTGTGAAATCAAAGGTACATTATACATGAATACTCTTCAAGTGCTAAGTCACATCAAGGTTCTGCCTTAACCTAATCAATCCATGAGTTTGTAGAGAAAGCTAGACCACCTACAAACTGGTACGCCTTCAAGTTGCAAATTTGAAACAAGAACTAATATAGATAATTCAGTTATACACCTTTATGATATTACCTTGAACTATTTTCCAGTTAGGCATGACACAACATAGACGGTTCAAGAGTTGTAGATGAACATAATCCACACAAGATCATTTTCATAAATAGTATCTTTTCCTCCTCTTTATTATGCTTTTTATATGTTTTGACTTCCCCTTCTCCTTAGTTTCTGATTTCATTGTAGATTGAATTATATTGTTCTCGTAGGCCTTGCAATAGTTCCTAAAAGATGTGTAAATCATATAAGCTACAATCATTGGCAACACAAGTAAACAACGTCTACTTCTCATGCACACCAAGTGTCTAGTTGTTTTCTGGATGGAAAAAATCAGCCATGAGATTACAATGCTACTTCATCGAATCACGCCAGCATGAAAAAACTTACTAAATTCATGACACATACTACTGTGGACGTGGTTGATTAATACACCCTTTTACCCTATAAATATTAAAATTGATTGGAATAGAGAAAACTATGAACATGGTGAACAATGTGTGCCAACATTTATGATTTCTTTAGAGGTGGCTATTTATAGGTCATAAAGCATCACTTCAAAGGAAATACCATATTTGCACATGCAAACAAATGTTATTATGTAGTCCACCATTAGGTCAGAACGGATGGGAGATAAAATACCAGGAAGATGCATTATTTTGCCTTGAAGGAGAAAGAAAATTCATACAACCCAAGGTGAAACATTTGCCATCACTTACTATCAATGCAGACTGGCATTCCCCATTATAAGAATAGAACATGCACCATTAGCCTAGTTCTCACCTTAAAGTTTGAACAAAAGTCCTCACGCTCCGCATTATATCTGCAAACTTGACAAGAAGCTCCTCGAGCCTGGTACTCTAGGCTCAGTTCCAAGTTGTGTGAGTTTGGATTTACACCATCAAAGGCTGATACTTCATTATTTCTTCTTAAGAAGTCAGGTATCACTATGTTTGTTCTAATTTATGTTGATGCCATCATAGTTACTGGTTCTTCTGATCATGCCATCACTGCTCTTTTTCGAGATTTGAATAAAAAAATTAATATTAAACATCTGGGTGATTTGCATTATTTTCTTGGCATTGAGGTAAAGAAGATAAACAATGGATTACTCCTTACTCAGGAGAAATATGCTACATATTTACTTGACAGAGTTGGAATGCGCAGCTGCAAGTCTCCTCCTCTGAAAAGTTATCTCTACACCTCTTGGCTATGAAGATAGCTCTCAGTATAGGAGTATTGCTGGAGCTCTTCAGTACTTAACTTTGACACGTCCTAATTTAGCCTTTTCAGTAAACAAGGTTAGTCAGTACCTACATGCTCGAACTACAGAACACTGGACAGCTGCAAAACGTATTCTTAGATATGTGAAAGATACATTACAGCTTGGTATTACCTTCACCAAATTTTCATCCACATTTGTGAGTGCTTTTTCAGATGCAGATTGGGCTGGTTCTCTGGATGATAGGCGCTCTACAGGTGGTTTTGCTATATTTGTTAGACCAAATTTGGTATCTTGGAGTGCTAGAAAACAAGCCACGGTGTCTAGATCTAGCACTGAGGCAGAGTACAAGGCCTTAGCAAATGCCACAACTGAATTAATTTGGGTTGAAGCTCTTCTTGTTAAACTTGGAGTTAAATTAAGAAAAAAACCAAGTCTCTGGTGTGACTATCTAGGTGCAACATACTTGTCTGCAAATCCAGTGTTTCATGCTCGCACCAAGAACATTGAGATTGATTTCCATTTTGTCAGAAAAAGAGTTGCTAATCAAAAACTGGCTATTCGGTTTGTTTCAAGTAAAGATCAAGTTGCAGATGGTTTTACAAAGGCCCTTCCAGTCATGAAGCTCAATAAATTCAAGCGTAATCTCAACCTTTCAAAAGTTTTCGATTAAGGGAGAGTGTGTTAGAATATCTAATAGGCTTTTATATTTCATGTTTTATACTCTAATACGTATGTGTATTGGAGTCTCCCCTTTGTACAATACCCGGTCATGTTGACCCATATTTAACACGCAACCGACGGGAGACGACCCCATCGTTCCAACCCTAGAACGCAAAATATACTAAACTAATGTTAGAAATCAGAGGCATACCGAAACTATATGGTTCAGTCCAATAACTATCTCAAATTCGCATTTTACTCCAGCCATCGATCTTGTACAACAACAGCGTGTCAACCCTAAGAATTTGCGATCGATCACAAGAGCACACATCAAGGTTGGCATTTCATCAAGTATCTACCCCATTGGTGGATCCCAAGATTGAACACATATGAGTCTGCTTACCATTTTTACCTGTGTCAAAATGCAGCTTCACCATCTGCAGGTTGTTGATTAGCTTGAGGTCGCTCTCAAACCAGGCGAAGGGCATCTCAATATTCATTCCAGCGTATGCCAGCCAGGCCAGCACGTCAAATAGACCTGGTGAAATCTACCCAAGAGTTAAGGAGTGAGACGTTAATAGGGAAGATAGTGGATTAGGTATTCGATCAGGTGTGCGCGAATTTGATTATTGTTACATGATCTCCTTTCACACTTCTTGATCATCATGAAACACCATCAGAAGCATCAGACACAGGATGCAACACCCATCGAGGATCGTTGTGGCGACCTTTCCAGTTCAATTAAGATTGAAACAATCAACAAGACAGAAATGAGGAATCCGAGTTGCATATGATGTCCCTCGTGATGTTGAATTTCCAGCGCTCGAGCACGGAGCACCTGACTCAGACAATCACCTAAAACTTTTGGGCTGCAGATCACATATCATAAAAAAAACTGCAGGTGGTGCAAGACAGATCTCTATGAGAACAGACATGAGAGCTGAGCGATTAGACATGCAATGCATATCATAATGCCGTTGTCCCGGGTGAGCACTGAGCAACATGGGACGAGACGCCATATAGTTAATCTTCCTGAAGCTATATTCGTGGTACGCGCCATTGTACATGTTGCTGCTGCCGCAAGTACAATAAACAACAAAAGCACCACGAAATGAATCATAAAATTCAACTACTTTTACACACTCGATCAAAGAAATAACACACCAGGCAATACCGTTGTTCCCAGCCCGTCGTGCCTGGTGCACATGTTTGCCACTGAATCAGAGAGGGGTCGCTGAGGGGAGAGAGGGGTCGCTCAGGGGAGAGAGGGGATGTCGGCGCGAGTATTTCCATGCGAGTGGAGAGAGGATTTCGCCAGCATCTAGGCGTCGTCCGCTGCGCCGCCAGCGCAAGGGCATGATTAGGTTTAACCAGAGGAGAGAGGAAAGGGTGCCTAGAATAAAAGGAGGCTTGCCAGGCTGATTTAACCACCGCCGGCCCCTCATCATAAAGACAGTAACGGAAGGGAGGGAGAGCAAGAGCGTCCTCTCCATGATTCCATCCGCCACCGGGCTCTCATTTTTTTCTGATCGAGATGTGTGGTCTCGCCCGAAGAGAGAGCTTCAAAAGATTTTTCCAAAACAATAGCCCATTTATGTTGCCTAGACCGGCTTGCGGGGAATTACGTGAGGAGGGAGGCCTAGAGGTGTTGCGGGAGATTCTCGGCCCGATCAACGAGAGGGCTTTCAGGTCTATCTCAGGAGAAGCGGCCCAGTAATGTTGGGTGAGCCATGACTTGTAGCGTGGCGTGCGGGCGAAAAGAGCCCCAGGGAGATGCAGTGGGACGCCGAACGATCTGGTACGTCTGTTCGTGGGAACCAACGGCTGAGGAGGCTCCTAGGTGGTTCCATTATACTGTTAATTAATGTCTCCACATTTAGATAGTTTTACTTAAAGATATAACATGTACTAAAATATATCGCTAAGATATGATGCATTAAATTGGGCCTAAAGAAAATAATCTAGAAGTGAATTAATGCACTTAATCCCTACAAATTTTAGCACTGCTTATCTACTCCACTAATAAATATGATTCCAATTTTAGAGTACTAATGAGCATTGATATTACATGCACTATATAAGGTTGGTCTCATCCACTATACACAAGCAAGATAACCAGCAACCATAAACAAATATTCATATTGATCAACGTCACATCCAAGAAAGATGGCGAGGACATCCATGGTTCTGATGCTACTTTCGATCCTCGCATTCGCCATGGTTTCATCTGGTACCTAGCTATCTGTTCTCTGTGTGAGACACAGTTGCTTTTCAAAATCTATAGTGGGGTTATAGCGTGTAAATATTTAATTATAACTACTTTGCATGATGCGCTGTTTTACTTCGAGCAAATTCAATAGTATAGCCAGCTGCTGGCTATAAGCAAGCTGCCATGTCATCTATAGCTAGTATGTAGTTGACATGTATAAGAGCAAGTACAATAAGGTATAGTCAGTTGGCTATAAGAGATAAAATATTATAAATTTGCTTAGTTGGAGGAGAGAGATTAGGAGAGAGAAGAGGTGTGGGCTCTTATCTTATAGCCAGCTCTAGCACGTCTATATGTGAGACTAAAAGGTGGGCCATGTATTGTAAAAATACTACACTTTTATAGCTCACTATTGTATATGTTGGCTCTAAGTTAGCTATAGATGACATGGCACTTGGCTTATAGCCAGCAGCTGACTACACTATTGGAATTGCTCTAATAGTTGGCTATAACAATGTACTACTTTATCTATACATGGCCCACCTTCTGCAAGATGTAGGAGCACGTCTTGAGCTTGCACTTTACCTTCTCTCTCCTCTTCTCTCCCCTCCAACTAAGCACAAATACTATATTTAAATCGTTATAGCCTGCTGACTCAGCCTTATTGTACTTGCTCTTCTGCAGATGCGGGAACTATGTGTGATAATAGGATCCTTCCGCCAACACATAATTGTAAGTCCGCAGATTGTCAGGCAGCTTGCGTGGACTGGCTGAAGAATATGGAATGCCCAAGTTGCTCTGTTGGTCCTCGCACCAGGTGCTCTCAAGATGCTTGCAACTGTGAGATATGTTCGCAGACTTGATTGATCTCTCTTCTTGGTGGAGGGACATTCATGGAGGAGAATAATTGAAATTTTGTGCTTGTTCTATGCCTTAAAGTAACGTGTCTTTGTTTGGCAACAAAATTTAGACAATATTAATAGAAAATCAACATATGGATCTTTACCGTCGCCAGATCCATTCATAAAAGACTAGATCCTCGGGTTTTCACCTGAAGAGAATATACGAGGAACTCTATGCAATGCATTCAACAAGATACTGACGCATAAGCACAGCCATGCACGAGTCAACAAATAAAGGTCAAACATAGGGTTTCCGCCCCTAGAGATCAAAACCCGGTACTCATGGAGAACCACGAAACCTTAATCATCCCGAGATATCAGTAAGATTGGGTCTCAACTTGACCCGAGCTTGCCCAAAATACACAATGTGAGCAAGCTTGTATGGCAACTTTTAGTCTTTATCATATTATTGAGAACAATTATATCATTACTATTAAGGTGAAAGATGCGATGTCACACTCAATGATGTCACACTTCACACTATTTACAAACCAAATGCCACCGCACTAGATTTTCTCGCCATCCCATCAGCCCACCAGGTTCGTACTTATCTTCTTTTTGGTGGTTCCGTTTCCATCGGTGGCCCGTTTCGTCAATCTCTTCGTTTCACACCACCGCTCGTGGCTTCATCCACGCAAATCTCTCACGAAAAGAATCGCTTCATCGAAACCGTCCCTGAGTAAACCCACCGAAGCCCATACAACGCCCCACTGCCCCCTTCCCAGTGCCGATCGTGAAGGCCACTTCATCCCCTCTCCTCCGGCCTAGATCAGCACCACACGCGCTGACGCGCGTTATAATTCCGACCAAGATGTCCCCATCACCAATCAATCTTGGGGATCAGAGCGCCGCCTAAGAGCAAGTCTAGCAGGCCTGTAAAACGACCAAAACTGTATAATAACCGCTGAAATACGGGGTTTGGCGCTTTCATGACGTTTATCAGGCCCCTTAAAGTGCCGTATTAAATTTTCCCAGTTCCGCCCCGTGTCCGCTCGGGAACCAGGTGTGCGGGTTGGCGGCCAAAACTGAATCGCCCGGCCATTTCGTTCCTCTAGGGCGCGCTGAAATTTCAGGATCCCCCACTCCTTCCGCCCGTGCACCACCGCCACTTCCTTCCGCCGCCGCCGCCCTCCACGAATCCGCCCGCCGCACATCCGCCGCACCTCCGCCACGGTGAGTTCTTCGACCTTTCCCTCTTTGTTTTCGCTGGTGCGAGCTTCGATCTTGATCTATTTTTCACGGTGGTAGATGAGCTCGGATGCGACTATGGAGGATTTGGTCGATTCGTCGACCGATTGGTCGTCCTCGGATTCGGATGATTCGGACCTCGACGACCTACTCCACGAGGACGACACGAAGATGATGATGGCCATCCTTGGCCTGAAAGAGCTCGAGGACCGCGCCAAGCTGCTGGATCAGACGATGGGGCGCATGTGCATCCCGCGGAACCCTGCTTTTACGGGCCGAAAAATACGGGGCCTGATATTTGAGACGCGTTTTTGGCCCGTAAAAACCGTTTACAGGGCCCTTCACACGCCCAATACGGATCGAGTGAATACGGGGATGCTATAATTGCTCTAACTCATTCTTCGGGATGAACGGAACCGCCCGCCACTGATCCCCCGCTACCGAGATCAGGGTCGTCCCACAACCGAGCCAACATCCCTGACGCGTCTCGATTAGCCCATGTCCCGACCTAATATCGTCCTAAGGCTAGCCATAGGGGTAGTATCTTAGCTAGTATCATGCATATTGATTTCATAAAAATGCTGTGGCAGCTAATTAAGGAGGAGATATGAGATTAGAGTATCATAGGTGGATACTGTATCGTAGCGCATTTTGCGAGAAAGTTAATGCCAAATAAATCTTGTACATCAATTTGCATTGAGATTCTAAATAGGAATAAATATAACATAACTATGATACTACTCTATGATAGTAGCCACTATAGGGATAGTATCATACACAAGTATCATATGCATGATACTACTATATGATACTTAGCACTAGTGGCGGAGCCAACAGGGTGGAAGGGTTGGGCCCTGCCCCACCCTAAGATTTCCCATATGTCTTATATAGAAATTAGGGGAAAATAAAAAAAGCCCAACCCAAATAAGGTGTGCCCCACCCTAAAAAAATGGGCTGAATTCGCAGCACTATGGCTAGCCTAAGGAATGAGGGGCTCGCCGCCTCGACAGAGCTCCGGCCACTCCTCTGCTTCACTACCGATGGTGCCGCGAGCTTCTCCACAGACGCTACCAGCCGAAGGAGCTCTCTCGCGACCGGTTAATTCACTCACCTGGAGCACTTATTCGCCGTAGGTAGTACAGAAAAGAAGTCGTAAATCCTGCCGGCGTGCTCGCTCTTCGTCGCCGGGACATCCTGGAGGCCACACCCGTGTCGGAGCCAGCGCGTGGTGAGATCACACAAGTTGTGGGCACGCCACTCCAGGTCTGAGGACTTCCTCACGAGGGCTGCACCCGTGTCGGCGCCAGACCGCATCGACGTACAAGTGGGAGGCGAAGCTGGCGCGGACCTGCAAGCGTTCTCAACTAGATCGACAGGTGAGCTCGTGCACCAGCTTCCTTAAAGCGAATGACTTATATGCATGGATTCTGTCCTAATTAAAGTTCCAGTGTCACGATGAGCTAAAGCTCTCGGTGTGTTTGTTCAGCCTATGGATCGTGGCTGATTGCTTCAGTATTAGGATGAGTGCTAAGTTATAGCTACTTTTCCCACACTTGCAAGTAAGCAGACGGAGTGGTCATCTTTTGATTATGGGGATTAATTTGCTAGAGTTTGATATCTGATTATTGGACCTGAAATTTATAAATGTAGTCACATATGCTTTACCAAATCAGCGTATTTGCTGAGGCAGATTTACCTTTCTTGCTAGGAAACTACCTTGGAATTTGCACAAAATAATCTGACATATATTACTCTTTGTACTATTGATGATTGTAATATATCTGATTGCAGTTGTGTTCAGGGAGGAAGAAGACGGTGATGATAAGATGGAGAGATGCCGTGAAAGTTCTGCTAATGTTAAGCTTAGTATTAACGAGTTTCAAATGCTTATCAGATCTTACTGTGTGCAGACATCATAGTAAAAAAATACTACTTGTGATTTTCCTAATTAGCAGTCTCCAAAACTTGTTTGTTGTTAAATTTTTATCTCTTAGGATAGTATGTTTGTTACTATCAGGTTCAGGTTAGTTTTTCTCTATGGTTTGTCAGCAGCACAACGGCCATTCTCTACTGTTTAATTTCAAGTCATCAAGACATGTGAATAGGAGATTAAAATCTATCCGAAAAATAAGAAACTCCAAAGTTATTGCGTTATATCCATACGTCTAAAAACTTGGCAGACCCCTTCACGAAAGGTCTATCACGAAATATGATAGATAATGCATCGAAGGAGGAGTATGACACCCACCATATAGGTTGTCTACATTGGCGACCCAATCTATGTGCTCGGAGATCCCGTGAAGTAGAATAGGGAGAGAAGTTGTTAGTTAACTCGGAGGAAAGTATCCTTATTTTTGAATGATACCACTTCGTGAACATGCAATACTTCCCTAATCCACATGGTAGGCTGATTTTATAGTAATGTGTTCTAAGTGCCTTATTTAAGCACATATGATGTCATGCAAAACATCAAGAACACACCCATATGAGTCCGGCTGTTAAACATTGCGATCTATGAGAGTTAGATTCTCTCTAATGAACACATGAAATGCCATGGAGTATGATGCATAGGCTCCACGCGCCGGGAAGCCCTATACGACCGAAATCTTTAAGGCTTTGTGTGAAACTAGATTTGCAGAGAACTTGTAGTTCAAGGCTTGTCCATTGTTCAAATATAAATCTAGTGTAGCATATAGTTCTAGGTGAATGTTCAACTTAACAGTCTTCATTTAATTACATGTATATAAAACAATGTTTTGAAACCAAAGGCAAACGTTATGTGCCTCTGGGATCTAGTAGGAGATTGTTAAAATTTCTGCAAATATAGGCCCAACCTATTTTTTTAGTCCACAACTCCTGAAAATTCCAAAGGCCTAATTGGCCCATTCATGCATGGCAACGGGTGGGACAAAAATTTAGTGACATCTTGCTAGTTTAGAGAGAGTTTGACCTCCTTATAAGAGTGTTGCCGCACTTGTGGTAAGAACATGAGAAGAGGGCTCCTACACGCGCGCTCCTCGTCCTCCGTTGCCTGCCATGCCACGAGCCGAGACTTCTTCTTGTTTTTGTCACGCATCAAAAGCTGAAACGTTTTCTTGTAGTGGACAACAAATATTGTTGCATGTTCAGTTCATCTTTTGTCCCTTCATTTCATCTCCCAACGCAGCTTGTTCGCCTCCTCCTTTGTGCCTATAAAAGAGAGGTTGCTCCTCGCCAGACACAGAACACAAGACCGCAACACATCCTATGAGCCTACCACTCGGTTTTGGAGCTTTGGGTTGCCTCACAGGTCTTCTCCATCCCGTCTATTGGTGTGCACTATTGGACGGGGCAGCAAGCCTTGGGACCTCGTTCTCTTGTGATCCTGTATGGGAGACATGGGATAAGGTTTTTGGGGAACGCTCTAGCGCGATTGCTGGCTTATTCATCACAGACATCAACATGGACGTCGATGACTTCTTCCCAACAATGACTTCTTCCCAGACATCAACAACCACTTTCGTGGCATGGCTCTCAATTGAGACACCTCCAATATCAACTCCAATGCTGGTTCTTCTTCTCGACCGTACGTGCTCTTACCACGTATATCTGAAATCATGCTTCAAACACTATTTACAACAATATGTTTAGACTCGTTGATGTGTAATATGTTGTTCCTAACAATCAATTTAGATTTGTTGCTTATCTATTCTATGATGTTTTGCATGACTAGTTTAATCTCAATGAGTTTAGTCATGTTTATTTATTGCTTTCATGGGTTAAATCATGGGGAAATTTTCTAATATATCCAACACCTATTGTCGCACCATAAAACAAGTGGCCGATCCTAACAAATCCCTAGGTCCTGCAGCAAAGACTGTACCCAAAGAAGCTCAACATTGCATTAACAAGTGTCTTGTATTTAGACTTTGTTATCCACATTGGTTCATAGAGTATGGCATAGCCCCCCATTGATCATCGATCGTCAGGACTACCAACCAAATCCGCATCACAAAACACAAACAAAAGACCAGAAGAAGTTATTCGAAGATGCACTCCATTAGTTATAGTGGAGTTGATATAGTGAAAGAACCCGCTTGACAATGGACCAATGTGGATACCAAGGAGTCGGCATGTCCTGACCCACCTTATTGGCCACAACCAAGAAATCCGGGAGAGTAATAAGGAGATATTGAAGGGATCCAACACAACAATATGTGGTAGCCTCCCCATTCGCAGATAAAGGATCACCATCTGAAGCTGTAAGCTTCTTAGTGGTTTCCATCGGTGTGGACACCGATTTGCACTTGAGCATATTGGTACGTCGAAGAAAATTAAGAGCATATTTCTCTTGTGTAAGAGCAAGTCCTCTGGAGAGAGTAGATAACTATAATCCAAGAAAGATGTGCAGTGAGTTGGGGAAGGAGTTCAAAGTTCGGGCGGCCGCAGCAACAAGTTGTAGCTGCTACGATCAGTTTGGCTAGGCAGAGGATAGAAGGGGTCGGGCATTTTGTCCCTAGGGGAACATATACGGTGAGATGTGGAAGCAACAAAACCAACGCTGGTTATGAGTAATGACTACCAATAGAGCAATCCAGCTCAACATCATGTTAGGTTGATACAACCATGCAATATTTTATTTTATTTTTCTTTTTTCTATGATACATAGGCTGTACAAATCTCAAGTGGCACATGGACCACCCTGTCCACCCTCTATAGATTTGACACTACCAGCGGACATAGAATCCAAATAAAAACTTACAAGCTCATTACAAAAAGTCTAAACTGAGTAACCAACAATAAAGATTTCACAATTTGAAAGTTACAAGACACATAATTTGTAACTATTACAAACTAACACAACATTCACTTAACTTGAATGGAAATCTTATTTATAGGACACTTCCATGGAACCACCAGATGGTAGATCACAAATTCTTGACTTGGTTATAACCAGAATAATTTGAACAAAGTGAAAGTAACATATGCATGAAACTTTCTGTGAACATAGGTGGTGTGCACCACGTGTTGTGTGTTTACAGATAGCGTTTCATGCACTCGTCCATCCTGGTGTATTGAACTTCTGGGTAGAGCAGAGAAGCCTCTTCTTCCCCATCCTCCTTGATGTCAAAGTTTGTCAAGCAACCCTCAAAGAAAATGTGGTAGTAATGCCCTACCCCCACCTGATTAGCAAGTTCCATACCTGGATATAATTAAGCAGGATAGTAAGCATGTAAATTGAGGGTTTTCAAGGACGAAACTTGGTTTTTCAACTTCCTTAAAGAGGGGTTTTAAATAATAGATGTTACTAATTGGAGGTGATAGTACATAATTTTCTCATGGATTTTTTTACAAAACTTGGATACGATATTACTTCCTGAAGTAGACCGAATGATGCTCTTAATTCCAATTACAACTTGCATACGAGATCCATATTTAAAATTGTACGGAAGTCTTAGGATTCCACATTGACGATACCAAAAATAAATATTATGTATACGCTAACCTTTGATATTATCTCTAACAAGTGATGACTTAATGTGCCAAAATATGTGATGAAAGATGATTATTAGAAATTGTGTGAGAAAGGTATGACTTCAGGTACAAACAAATAATAATTCCTTGATTAAAGTAAGGCATGCCTCTGTCTCTTCACTCGCTATCATGTTCAAGTGAAGACATGATTCAGGTGTACATTGCCTATAATTAAAACACCTCTCCACAAAGATGAAATGTTTTGCACACATTTATATTTGTAAACTTATTTTCACCAATATAATTTTGATTCAACAAAAATATATTGTTGTTACCTTCCATTGACGCCAAGAATTCATCACCTGTAATGGGGATTTTCTCAAGAACCTTTCCTGTGAGGTTTTCCCATTTAGCAATCAACTCATTTTGACTAAGGATGTTCTCTGTCGGTCTTAGGTAAATTGTCTTGTTCAAGGCCCGTGGATCATCAATGCACTTGATTGTGTATGTCCCGACATCATCTTCGTCCATGAATACCACTTCATAGTACAACATAACTATATTTAGTTTGAAGTAGGATTTTGAAGGGAGCCGCAAATACACCTAGCCCGGGATTCACACAGTTAGGAATATTAATATGTACAACAAACGTCCGTCTTTACCTTTAACATTGCCATCTCCATATATGTGAACTTTCTCTTTGGGTGGAAGAAGTGTACTCATTTGACAGAGGTTAGGAGCAAAGTAAGTAGCAAAACAATTCGCTGAAATGTAGGTGTGGGGAATGTTTGCTTCTTCTATCCTCCTCCTTATCTCCATCTTCTCATCAAATGTGACCCTTCCTGGTTCAAGGGCGTGCCCCATCCTTGCTGGGTCCATGCCGAATTCAGATGGTAGGAAACGCTGCATGCAAAATTATGCGTCTTATGATTGTGCTCCAGACATTTTCATCACTTTAATACAACAAACTAGTTAAGAACAATCACAACATATATGTCATACTCATAATACTACAATTTGTTTGTTAATTCATAACGTTTTTTTAACAAGAATTATTTTGTCATGCGTACCTGTCTTTAGGTGGTGGCTTGCTCTTCTTTAAGTCAACTATGGCTTCTATAGACAGGGAGAACATAAGATACAACCAAATAATGGGTAACAAATAACTTATCGTCGCTACATCAGCACAACTCTTGGCTATGATACAAAAGACCTGCAGAGGATCAAAACCTCGCCGCATCACCATAGTAGTTAGGTGATTATGTGAATGATATAGGTGATTGGGAGATCATGGATGCCTGGGTGGGGGACCGGATGGCTCTCTGGCAAGCGGCGTTGCGGTGGCTCTTTTCTTTGACCGTGTGGACGGTCAAGAGCGGCTGCCGGGGAATCCTAGTGTTGGTGGTTCTTCGGCAGTGGCCGCATCCAGAACGTGTCATGGAGGTCAGGTTTGATTGTAGCAGGCGGTCCGTTGGTCCGTGGTATGGCGTGGAGGTTTTTTCGGGCGAAAGCCTAGCGCTTCGACGCCAGCGGTGGTGATGCATGTGGGTATCGTGACCCTCCACGGGTGTCACCGTGTTACCTCCCCCACACCAAAGCTCTGGGTGAAAACCCTAAACCATTTCGGTCTCGGCGACATCGGCACGTGGTGTCATCATCTTCTTGGGGACGTTGGCATGGAGCTCGGTTCCCCTCGGTCCCGTTGTGCTTCCACCAACAGACGTACTCGAATCGAACATTGGTGCTCTTCAGTGTTTGCGTAGGGTGTTCTCGTTGGCCTCTCACCCTTTACACGTGACTTTGTCGTCTCCGGTCCTAGTCCTCGGTATTTGCTGGCAGGATTGGCTCTCCACTCCCAAGAGTGAGAGGGCAGGCGGTCCCGGTCTGGGGCAACGAAGTCCGGTGGTTTCACAAGGTGTTGTTACATCTTTAGTCAGGTCTCTTGGATGTGTGTGGAGGGTGCGATCTCCCATGTTTTTGTTCTTTATATTTGTACTGCTTTGTAAGAGGGTTTCATCATCACTTTGTACTGGTTCGGCCGTGTGACTTTATTTATAAAGTAGAACGAAACCCTGTTTCGAGGAATACAAAGTCTTGACCAGTAGCTGCTTTATTAATACTACTATGTGGTTTATGAGCAACAAAATCACAACGCGGAGTACTATTAGGTACAGATTCAAATTACTACATAATTTTGAAATAGTTCTTAGTCGAACTCTTGTCTTAGCCGATCAAAATACAACATTACATGAAGTATGGTGCAAGTGCAACTTTGGAGAATCATATCCTTCAAAAATGTGATTAGACTCTCATGCCTGTAGAAATAGTTCTATTTTTCGAATGCTCCTAGCAGAAGATCGGTGTCTTCTAGTTGGTGTTGGTGTTCTTAACAAAGAGAATGGGAGTTCGAGTTCCGTCAGAATCAAATTTCCGAAATTCTCACTAAGGAGGGGTTCTATCTTCATGAAATTTCAGCGACTCCTCCGCTAGGCATAGTTGGTGTTGGTCTCATGCAGGTCCAATAATACACCAGCTTAGTTGAAAATACGCACCAGGTAAGGGGACTGCTGATCCCACCACGTTCAGCTTGAAGGGGACCAATGATCTAGTGCTGATCTTGTTGTGCAACTTTCGGGACCCACTGACCCACATCAACTCACGATCTATGACTTTCATGATCGTTAATGCAGGATATGAAATGTCACCAGAAAGCATCCAAGGAAAGGGTTTCACTTTATCGAAGATTGGTGCTTGTTGTCTTGTCAAGGTCATCACACAGTATTTCAGGTTGTCTGTCTGCTGAGGAATAGAATACCGACAGCTCTGTCCTAATGATTTCGAACTGCAGGAATAGGAATAGGAATAGGAATAGGAATAGGAATAGGAATACGGTAGGAATGCAACTGCAAAACTATGAGTAGAGGAATATTTTCTTTGTTGCTCGTTTGAAACAAAGGAAAGGAATGCTAGAGTAATTTAACTTGCTCTCTTAAGTAAATTGATTAGCCCAAATAAAAGTCAAGGCAACAGCGTTTAGTGTATGCTTCAGCGGAGTGAAGTGACACAGACAAGATTTGCTTTGATTTGCCTCGTTCCTTGCAAAGGAATGGGAAAAAGAGGTATGATTGGATTCTTTTTTCCTGTGTTTCCAATGTGAATCTGGGTGTGCAGGAAAAAAATCCTTCAAATTCCTTTGCTACATTCCTATGAATCAAACGCACCTACAGTGAAAATTCCTACAGGAACTAGAATCCTGCATTCTTCCTAAATGAATCCTTTGAATCAAAGGAGGCTGTTTTCGCTTTGTAGGAAAGAAAAGTACCTTTTGTGTAATTATATATTTAGACATGAATAGATTGCTGAGAACCAAAAACATCGAAATCTGCCACAAACACAAGAGTAGCTTGGTGTCCATTTGTAAAGATAGTCTGCGCTGACTTGACTTTTAGGGTTAGGGTTAATTAGTAATTACACCAACTGCACATAATATAAAAACAGAAAGAAAATGTAACTACCCAACCTCTTCTGAAATGCCGAACTTACTCAATTTTCGATAGATATAGATGGGTGCTAAGATTTGTTTTTTTTAAGATAGATGGGTGCTAAGATGGTGAGCTAGAAATATGAACTTCTCATTTGAACTGGAAATTTATACAGTTGCATATATATTACCTCCCCTGAGTGAGATAGCCTACCTTGACATTTCCAGCTTCTTTGATAGCCTCCACCAGCTTGAGCTGCAGCATGAGGTTGTGGCTACGGAAGTGAACCCCGGACATGGCCGACACCACCACGTCCACCTGCTTCACGGCGGCGACGAGGGCGTGGTGGTCGTCAAGCGACGCCTCGACGAGACGTGCTCCTTGCGCCTTGAACGCCAGCAGCATATGGAGCTTGTCGATGTCGAGGCCGATCTCCGGCCTCATCAGGACGTACGTCTCGTGGCCTTGAGCTAAGCTCGCCTTCACAATCCTTCTGCCGATGTAGCCAGTGCCACCAACAACCAGAACCCTGCTCTTCTCCATTCCTGGGAAAGAAGCTGCAAATTGATGTCTTGGTTGGCTTCTGCAAGTGACGCCGTAGTACTCTATATAGAGGGCAGGGGGTCGGCAATTTGTGATCGGGACACAGGCTGGCAGGCTGCTATCAGGCCCATGTCTCTTTTTGTGGTCGGGAGTTGCTATTGTTGCTCGGTTGTTCTCCGCGGCTGTTTATTTTCTCACAATAGTCGTGAAACAGAGAGGAGTAGTAGAAGACGTAACCCGTCGTGGAGCCGATATCCGTTAGAGTCAATGATCGGTCAAATCGTTATTATTAATTAACCAGCAGTTGGTGTGCGATGGTACCTGGCACCAGGTGATATGGCTTGCCAATAACCTAGGGCTCGTTTGGTAGCCTAGGCCTTCGTGGCTCATTGGCGCAGTTATGCAAGCACATTTGCGCGTCTAGAACGACCTACGGCCGAAATTGGTCTGTTGTTTGGTAGGTCGGACTGCATCGGCTGGGCCAAAAAAGACTTTCTGTTTATTTGCTTGTAGCCAAGCCCAAATCTCGATGGAGATGATATTAGGCCTGTTTGGTACCATACAGGCATGTCTACGGTTACCTCTTCTCTACGACGGGTAGCCTTACCATGCTCTCACCTCCCATCACACGGAAATCACAGTTCATGGTAGTTGCAATCAATTCACGAAATCATCCCTACTTACTGCAAATGGTAGTTCATAACACGGTGCTCCCTAGCTACTATGAATTGCAGTTTATCATAATGGGATCGTTCAACATACGGGAATCGAAAAGGGTTCGAGAAACAGGGGATCATAAGGGTTCTTCTTCTTCTTCGCTTCTTCTTCACTTCTTCACTTTTTCACTTCTTCTCAGATGGTGGCGTTGCCTCTGGCTTCCCACATTGCGTCTGCCCACTCTTACCTCTTCACCTTCCAGGCATCATTGTCGCCTGCTTCCACGCCATGGCTGGTCTCTACTTCATCAAAACTGACAAACTCTTCGAAGAACTCATCCTCGCCCCAACCTAGGATCCAGTTGTGAAGAATGCAGCAAGCAAGGACTAGCTTTACCTGAGTCACAAACGTGTAGAACGGTTTCTGGTCAAGGACCTTGAACCTGTTCTTCAATGCAGCAAAGACCCTCTCAATGGTGACTCTAAGGCTTGAGTGTGTGAGATTGAACAACTCTCTCGCATTCAGAGGTCGGTGCTTCGCAGAGAACTCGTTGAGGTGGTACCTTGTTTTCCGAAGGAGGTAGAATTACAGGTCGACATGCATATCCAGCATCTCCAAGGTAGAACTTACCGTCGGGATTTGCAACCCATCGGCCTTGATAAGCTGTCGGCCAGGATGCTTGCATCATGAGCTGAACCCTCCCACCCAAGCACGTAGGTGAACCTCATATCGAAATCCACAGCTAGAACGTTCTGGCTGGTGTAGTGCTTCCTCCGCGGAATGCTGCACATTGATCTCGGTACCTTTGCTGACATGAGTACCATCAATAGCCCCAATGCAATCCTGTAAAAAGATTAGCACACACTCAGGTTTCTGACAGTAGCACACATCTAATAGGTAGAAGGAACATGATTTTGTACTCACCCTGAAATAGGGGAACCACATGTAGCTGTTCTTGATCTTGGTTGGCGTGTTCATTAATGCTGGCTTGATTATTTCACCTCTGAGCTCCCCAATTGTGTACAACACCTGCTGGAAGTACCGAGAGATAGTCTCCGTGGATCGCGCCTGAATGTGTTATGGATGACTCTGAACCTCTGGTTATGACCGACGACATGAAGCTTTGACAGAGGTGTGGATGCTATCATTCAGCAGTCATCTTTCCCTGAACATTTTCACAAGTGCATAGAAAGGGGCTCTTCTCATCTGTAGCATCTGGATGGCCTCTACGTCGTTGCAGTTGTAGATATTGTGTAGGTTGGCAATCCTCTCCTGATCTCGTTGTAACATAGGACCGTAAGTCACACGAGGAAAAGCAGCATGCCTAACTGCTCTCTTGTGCAGCATCAGGATCTAGGCTTGTATGCAAACGATGAGTGATGCGGCGTGATGCACAAGCTGGAGCTGGTCGGTCTACTCAAACAAGATCTATGCATTACGAACGGTCTTATCGAACCCAACTAGTTCTACCAACATGAATCTAACACTACAGTAGAGCAGAGGAGTTTCCACTTACCTTCGTCATGGTGGACGAAGGATAGGGCCGAAAGCCTCCGCAGATGTGCGCAGGCTCCGTCGCGGCTGGAGAAGAGGACCCTGGTCCGATGGCGGAGACCGAAGGGAGATGCGCGCTACCAGATCTAGGTCGCCGCCGCCGGTGCGAATTTGGGGGAAGGGAAATTTTGGGAGGGGGCTAATGGAGAGGGTAACCGAAGAGGGAGGTTACCCCTACCTTTGCCGCGCAATGCCGCTGGGATTTCGGCTTCTCCCGCCATGCCGAGGCGGAGCTCCCGCGTGGACGACATTGTCGATTTTCGTCTCGCCAGGTCTGGCCTTGGAGAAACTGTCAAACCGGCCGGGCCTGTCCCAGGGGTGCTTTAAAACCCGTGATGTGCAAGAACGCGAGTGCGCCCAGGAAATCTAACGGCCCGAAAAATGTTGGACCGATACGAGCCAAGGAACGGCCAAGCTCAAGCTACCAAATGCGCCCCTAGTTGCTTGATTGAGATTTGGCGGTGCCATGCGAGGGTGTCCTTTTTTGGGTCTCAATACTACTTTCTTTTGTGAGCACACGTGGTTCGTGGCTTGCAATTTGTAGCTCAGGTTGATATAATGGGAAGAATCAACTTAATTTCTCTCTCAACGTCACACGATATCATCGAAATTTAAGTTGCAATGAGTAGCACGGTTAATGAAGCAATCTAATGGTCCTTGGTATCTTCTATCTCTAAATAGGAGCACCCCGCTACTTGATTTTGCTGCAATTTCCTTGAGCCACGTCACCCCAATTAGCAAATAAGCAGTTCATCATCCATGTACTCAGTTCAGCACCCATGTACTCTGGCTGCGCATGGAAAAAGGCAACGGAAGGAAAGGAGTAGTCCCTACTTTCAGTTGTAAGTTGTAACAGAAAGCTAAATGGCCATCAATCTCCCATTATTGTCTTTACACAGCAATAAGGAATCGGTCCGCTACTGCTCATCTTCTCCACCGAACGGGCCACCTTTGGTCATTAACACGGTCATTAATGATTCCCTTTAAAAAGTTGCTCTCTCTTCATCTCCCCATTAACGAGTAGCCATTGATGATTCGTCCTCCAGATTATTAATAAATAGGAGCCCCATGATTCACGCCAGAGATGTGATGGTTTTTGCTGTTTAAAATCCATGCTCTGCTTCTCTTGCTCCTAGGAGATTGGTGGAATAGATCCTCCTGGCCATGCCATCAGCATGCTCGAATTCGTCAGCTGTACATCTTCACATCTAGAAATTGGTCCTCCACGGCTCTTCCTGCTGATTTCTCATCCACCTCGCCATGGAGGTTGCTTTCTCAACTCGTGCTAGCAGGTCTTCTCTTCTCTCTGACTGATGTATACCACCCATCATGTTTCACTGTTGCAGGGATCACTTGGGATTCAAGATCTTGATTCTTCATCTATGGGTTCCCTTTTATGATAAAACGTCTCCTTTTTTTCCTTCAGGTCAGAAGTTCCGAGATCCCAAGGAAAAAATAAGATGGAAGTTCAGACAAATTGGGTTATGTTGTTTGAGTTGATTTTTCTGATCCTGATATATGCATCTGGCCATGCAGCCATACAGGTGCATTCTTGATGTTAAATTGGTCTTTCCATCCAACTGTAGTCAGCATCCACTTGACTTCGGCATATTCGGTGATGCATTCTAGGCGCCAGCAGATTTTGGGTAAAGAAAAAAAAAAGATAGATGATCATATGTAAGCAGTGTGCATGTGAGTAATGCTTTCCTTTCTGTTCACGGTTATCATTCAGAGAGGTGGTATGAGAGTATTGTGATACTGATACCTCCACGGGACCATTAACATATTTCAGGTAAGAAAAATAACAAATGAGCCCTAAAATTGTACTCTGATTGGATAATCTAATGTGTTCTTTTCACGGATATTTTACAGTGTTTATCTTCTCTGTCGACTGAGAATGAAAGTTCCAAATTTAACTGAAAATAAGTCAACAAAATACCTTATGTGGTCGTTGGTTAGTTGTTCCTCTAGAGTTTCTCATACCCAAATGGATAGTCGAAGCCTGCTTATGCCCATGTTATGTCCAGCTTATATCTTTGGGACAAAAGAATTAATTTCTACTCCCTTGACCAATCATCTTGATTAATTTTTTTTTGCGAAAGACTTTTGTTATCATTTGATACTGAGAATATTGGAATGAGGAGATACATCACTCACCATCAAATATAGCTGATGCAGTGGATATACATGCGCCTTCAATTGAAGTTTTTTTTTAAATCCCCCAACTATGCAGATATGAAGATTTATTTATGACAAGAGTGGCACATAGTACACCGTGTAGTACTACCTGAAATGGCGGTTGTGCAAAATTTTTTGGCAAAAGAGACCACCTTACCCAATTTATTGACAAAAAGGACCACCTGTGAGTGCAATTGATAAAAAAGACCACCTTCTCAGTGGCGGCAGCGCCCCCAGGCGACACGTGGCACATGCCTCCGCAGGCTGTGGCGGCAGGAACTTGCCGTCCCGTGCCGTGGCGGCACGTTAGGCGTGGCGCAGCGCCATCCGTCACCGTCAGCTGTGGCAGGCCCAGAGGCAACGGTGGCAGGTGACGTGGAGATGCCTCCATTGAGTGTGGCGGCAGGCCCGCCCCTTGCCAAAAAATTTGCATGCTAGCTAACCATGTCATTAGGCCATATACATTACCAAAGGAACAACGTGCACTCTATATCTATGTACGTTGCATGCTTGGATTTCACGACACCCGCTGCATAATTAGCATATAATAATGCAATAATTACATATATGTACGTTGCACGCAAACCTGGTCTTGGGCTGGATTTGGATTGTCCCGAACACCGCGGCCCAACGCGCGCATGCTGCGCAAATGTAAAAAATAAAAAAAAATATGAAAAAGGAAAACAACAAAAAAGTAATCGATGAGGACGACGCCCTCGGAGGCGACGCGCTGTTTCGGCTGGACACGCCGGAGCGCGCCGGGGACTCCGGCCAGGGAGACCATTGTGCCCTTTCCCAGGCGGAGTGCGGGCCCGGAGGGCTCGCCGGCCTGCAGCGCGCCGCGCGGCCTCTTTCCGGAGCTGCTCCGCCGCAGCGGCCTGCAGCTCCGCCTCCCGGAGCGCGGTGGCGCTCCTCCTCCGCCGAGCGCGCGGCGCTCTCCTCCCGGAGCGCCGCCGGCGCGTGGCCTCCTCCTCCCGCGAGCCATCTCGAGGAAGGCCCACGCCTCCGCCTGGGCGTCCTCCTGGGCCTTCCTGGCCATCTCCTCCAGCGCGAGGCGCGCGCGGCTCTCGTGAGGTGAGGCCATTTGGCCGCTCCTCGAGGTCGCCGAGCTCGCGGACGCCGTGAGCGCCGCCGCAGCTCGGGGTCGTCCTCCTCCTGGGGCTCGGGCTGCGGCGCCGGGCTCGTTGCTGTAGAGGCCGCTGGGGCTCGGGTGGCGTCGGCGCGCATCGTGCTCCACCTCGAACCACAAGTCCCTCGCCGTAGGCGGGTGCTCCGGTCCGCGGCAGCGCGCGGCGCCTCCGGATCTCCGCGATGCGGGCGCGGCCGAAGCCCGGGATCGGCGGCACCAGAACCCGATCTGGGCTCAGGTGCCAGCCGTGGTGGGCCACGTACTTCAAGGCCAAGTACGATGTCGAGATGCACAGCACCACCGGCAGGCCCAACAGCTGGAACAGGGACGGCCGCGCCCTGTTCTGGGGCGCACCCTCGACAACGTCATCCGCGGCATCCGCAATGGCGCTCCAAGATTGGAGACGCCGCCCACCGCCACCGTCTCCTCGAGGAGGACCACCGCAATGGCAGCCGAGAGGACCACGTACTCGTCCTCCTCGAACTCTTCTTCCTCAGGACCGGCCCGATCGACGCGGTCCTCGTCGTACCGCTCAGCGCCCTACACCGTCCCCAAACGCGTTGTGAAGGAGGAGCCGGCGACGCCCGTCAACACGAGGCATGGCGGCAACGGCAGCCGGCGGCAGCAAGAGAGGCGTGGCGGCGCCCTCCTCATCCCGAAGCCGGAGGTGAAGGAGGAGCCAGAGGAAGCGTCGCTTAAGTTTAAAATTTTCGAAATTTTGTTTGGGGGACGCGACTGGGGAGCGACGTCCCCGAAACGCAGCATGAATGAAACACGTCCCCCAAACGCTCAGTCCGACACGATTTAGGGGACGCAACTGGAGATGCTCTTAGGCCATATACATTACCAAAGGATCTACGTGCACTCTACATCTATACATCTATGTACTCGTTGCATGCATGGATTTTGCGGCACCGCTGCATAATTAGCATATAATAATGCAATAATGCATGCATGGATTTCACGGCACCGCTGCATAATTAGCATATAATAATGCAATAATTATTTAGCCCATCGCCAAAGTATTTTATATTGAGTTCAGCGACTAAATCCATGAGAGGAGCTGGTTTGGAGCATCCGTATTGCATGCGGCGTCAGAATTTTTTGCAAGGGTCGGGGCCTGCCGCCGCACTTAGTGGAGGCATGCTCCACGTCACGCTGCCGCCATTGCCTCTGGCGGCATGGCCCGCCATAGCTGACGGTGATGGACGGCGCTGCTCGACGCCTAACGGCAAGCTCCTGTCGCCACGGCCTGCGGCGGCATGTGCCACGTGTCATCTGGGGGCGCTGCCGCTACTGGGAAGGTGATCTTTTTTTGTCAATTGCACTCACAGGTGGTCCTTTTCGTCAATAAATTGGGCAGGGTGATCTCTTTTGCCAATAAATTGGTCAATTACACATTCAATTTTTGAAATCCTCCTTAGTGTGTTAATTTATATCTTATTAAGTCATCTCACATTACTTTTTCATGTCACGGCGTTTAGAAAGAAAAAAAAGCGAATAATTCACACTTGGTTCACATAATTTTGTAAGGCCATTCACATGTTGCTATTAATTTCTCGACAAACTATTCACACTCTGCAGCTATCTTTGTGCCTACTAGATTTTTTCATCTTTAAAAAAATGTAACTTTAATTTTTTTTTGATAGCATGTGTCTTGAAACAAAGAGTTTCCGCAGCAACGCGCGGGGTGTTATCTAGTTTATCTTAGTCGTGAGCCATGTGCAAGTAGTAAAATCTCAGCTGCACATAGGTGATGTGATCGTGTAGCCAGCGCATGAAAGCATATGGTGAACATTGGTTAAGTGAACCCAGGATTCCGTAACAAATGTTCTAGAACATATATGTCATAAGTTACTTTTCATAGATACTCAATCCAGATAATAGTTACAAGTTCATTACAATACAGATTTGACAATTTGGAAGAGTTATGTCAAAAACTTATGAGGATTAATTTGAATGATGAGAATGATCGTTTTGTTTGGAATTTTAACAGCCAATGGTTTGTTTACACTGAAATCTATGTATGATGATCTTATGAATGACCACACACCTTTTCTGCGAAAATATCTATGAAAAGTTAAAGTTTCTCTTAAGATAAAAATATTTATGTGGTTTCTGAGTAATAAGAGTTTAATTACGAAAGATAATTTAGCTAAAAGACGGTAGAATGGGTGTATAAAATGTGTTTTTTGCGGAGAACAGGAGACTATTGAACACCTCTTCATAGCTTGCCCTTTAGCTAAACTACTTTGGCGCACGGTTAATTTCACCTTTGACCTTCCACCTCCAACCAATATTACAAATATGTTTGGTAATTGATTAAATGGAGTTGATAGACAATCTAAGGCTTTCATCCGTGTTGGAGTTTCTGCCTTATGTTGGTCTATATGGAGGGCGAGGAATGATATCATTTTTAACAAAAACCAGTCTTTTCACTTTTTGCAGGTTATCCATATGGTGGCACATTGGGTTCAGTTGTGGGCTCTACTGACCGGAGGGACGGCGGGATGCTATGGCTACTGGATGCACACTGCTCCAGATGATCGCTCGGGATATCTTGTGCCTGGCTGGCTGCCGGCACAATAAGCGGCTACGTTGATGTGTAGTCTATTTATACTTTGTTTCTTTCGCTGGTTGATTCTTGTATCAATTCTGGGCGATGCCTGAGATGTGCTAAACTTTGTACTGCTCGTAACTTTTTTAATAAAATGATGTGTGCATCATCATGATGCAGAAGCCAGGGTTTTAATCCCCATTTTGAAAAAAAAGAAACACAATCCATAACTACTACATATTGATATTGCATCCATTCAAAAAAATTCATGAAACCCTTTTCTTTCTATTAGGACATTTCAATGGAACCTCCAGGTGGCACCACACCTACAATAATTGACTTAATTATAACTTGAATAATTGTGCACATAGTGAGTAGAAATCAATGTCACTTTATTCAAACATAGATGGTGTGAGTGTGCTGATAAATGTCGTTGTAGTTACAAATAACGTCTCATGCACTCGTCCATCCTGATGTATTGGACCTCTGGGTAGAGCAGAGAAGCCTCTTCTTCGCCATCGTCCCCGATGTCTAAGTTTGTCAAGCAACCCTCGTAGAAAATGTGGTAGTAATGCACTACCCCCACCTGATTAGCAAGTCCCGTACCTGCATGCATGTACAATTAATAGTGGGTATAGCAATTGAGATTTTTTTATTCACTTTATGGGTGATAGGTTTTGCAATTATTTTCAGAAAAAACTTGCTGCTAGTTTGATGCATATGATCTGGAGAAACAATTAGATTGTGAAAGGCTAAATAATTGTTGAACATGTATGTATTCTTGAAATTAATATATATTTATGTATTCTGTTAGAAAAAATGATAATCGAGGAGGGAAGCATATTCCTCCCACATATGCAGTTAATTATATCATCGTAAAGAATATGAATTAAACAGCTGACATTTTTTACCCAACAAATCTATGTGGCCTTTTCACCACTTTGTTACTACTAAAACCGAGGTTTATAAGTACATTCAGGGGCGTTCGCAGAAGGGTGGGCGGGTGGGCCGTGGCCCACCCTAAATTTTAGAAAACGTTTTATATTTAGTCATTTGAGCAAATTTTTATCACATGAGCAGTAAAAAATAGAAATTAGAGGTGTGTGTACACCCTGGGGTATTTTTGTGCATCCGCCACTGAGTATATTAGAGTTGACATATAAATCAATTTGTCCTTACCTTCCATCGACGCCAAGAATTCATCACTTGGAATGGCAATTTTCTCGAGGACCTTTCCCGAGAGCTTCTCCCATTTGGCAATCAGCTCATTTTGAGTAAGGATGTTTTCCGGCAGTCTTAGGTACATTGTCTTGTTCAAAGCCCGTGGATCGTCGATGCACTTGATTGTGTATGTTGCCACGTCATCTTCGTCGACGGATATCACTTCATAGTACAAGATAATTATATGTAGTCAGAAGTGGAAATTTGAAGGGAGCCGGATACACATGAACATGATACAACTAGAATAAATTAAACAGTACTACATGTCATGTATGTGTTTACCTTTGACGTTGCCATTTCCATAGACGTGAACTTTCTCTTTGGGTGGGAGAAGGGTACGCATTTGACAGAGATTAGGAACAACATAAGTGGCAAAGCAGTTAGCAGAAATGTAGGTGTGAGGAATGTTTGTTTCTTCTATCGTCCTCCTTATCTCCATCTTCTCATCAAATGTGACCCTTCCTGGTTCAAGAGCGTGTCCCATCCTTGCTGGGTCCATACCGAATCAGATGGTATGAAACGCTGCGTGCAAAATTGTATGGTGTCCATGATTGCGTGGTAGAAAGCAAACAAATCAAGATGAATCACAACAAATATATCGTAATTATGATACTACAATTTCTTTATAAATTTGTAATGTGATTTTTTTAAGTATTTTTTTGTCACACAAACCACCAGACTGTCTTTAGGTGGTGGCTTGTTTTATTGAATCAGCTCTAGCTTATATTATATACGGAGAACATGATACAACCAGATAATGGATAACTAAATCCACATAGGCATAAAAAACAACCCTTTTTTGTCAAATCTGAGGCTACAGTCAGCTTATCGTAGTTGTGTCATCATAACTCTTGCCAAGCGACCACACCCATGGATGCTTCACCTCCTCCGCCACGGGACACCCCGACCTAGATTCCACCTAGACAGGTCGCATCGAGTGTGTGTCAGGTTGCCGTGTACGAAGCCGCTTCGAATCGTGGTGACCCAGATTAACCCGGTCGTGGTGCCCGCATTAAATTGGACTCGTCCTTCAAAATGTGACCAATCGCGGCCACGAGGACGGCAGTGGTGACAAGGATGGCCGCGGGTATTACAGCGGCGGGGCTGCCGATGGGCAGATTCGAGCCCCACACTGCTATGAGGGGGGGGGGGTGGCGCAAGCCGGACATGGAGTACCCGCCGGGATATAACCTCGTGCCGAGGTTTTCTCAAACTCCAGCGGCTCCCCACCCGCATTTTCTACTCCATCTGTTGTGGCGGCCCCGCCAGCTGCCAACCCTGCTGGGACGAAGTTTTCCGCATCGACAAATACTGCACCACTTATGATGCGAGCATATTGGCAGGTTATGCATCGAGGACTACGTGGCCTCCAATTGGCACATTGGCCCATCGTCATTTTTGTGTGCCTCTGAGTACAAAACAATTCGTGTTGGTGTTTTCCACGTTTGTGGGATACATCATTAGCTATTTTTAGGATTTTTTTTCATGATTTTTTAAACTTGTAAATTTTTTTAATAACTAGATCTCTGAGCCAAAAATGACTTTCCGCATGTAATTACTCAACTTTTTTGGATATACCATAAATACCCATTTTTTCATAGATAGAGACGGGGGTTAGGCTGATGAGCTAGAAATACGAACTTGTCATTCGAACTGAAAAATCATACTGTATATAAGTTGCATGTACATAGTTTAAATTCAAACAAACCGTCGTCCCACGCTACAAATACGGCCAGTTGATCGGTAAAAGGACTAGCAAAAGGATCAGCCACAGATCGGCGATCGGAGGGAAATTACACTGAAACGGGCTCGTCGGCAGTCCCGCCTGGCACGGCGGTGTCCGACGGACCAGTTTCCTCACACGCCGTGGTCGAAGCGGCGGCAGTCGACGTCGAAGCAGCGGCAGTCGACGTCGTAGACGGTGAGGAAGGCAAAGTAGGAGCCGGTGGAGACGATGAAGAACTGGCCGGAGTGGGTCGGAGGATGTCGCTGCGGTGGCCCTCGTACCAAATCCTCGTCTCCTCGTCCATCAGATCCGTGTTGCCGCCCATAAAAAACGCCAAGTCAGTGTTCCTCTTCTTCGCCGCCGCCATCGTCTTCAGCAGGGCGATCCGGACGCCTTGGTTGGCGAGCATCTCCCTCCACCTGCCGTTGAACTTGTCGTCCCTCCCGGCGGCATGCGTCCTCGCGTCGGCCCAGCACTTGTCGAACGACGCCTGCAGCCTGTCGGCGGGATTGCCCATCTTTTTGAGGTCTTTGAGCTTCTTCTGGCCGAGTTCCGGGCGCCCATCCGACGAGCCAGGCGCCGGAGCGTCGGGGTTGTACTGCTCGGTCTTGCTCTTGGCGAGGTTCTTGCGGGTTTCCGCCCACTTCTCGCACTTCTAGATGCGGGAGTAGATGTTGAGGAACTTAAACTGCATGCCGGTGTCATCCTGATACATGTCGAAAGCACGGCGCAGCTGGGGAAAAAGAGTACGGCGAGATGGGTCAGCTCACGGCGATCACTACACGGTGTGATGCAGGGCCGACGGAGCATACCTTGGCTTCGAAGTCGTGGCCGCTCATCGGCCGTTCTGTGATCTCCTCATGTATGCCGTGTCATTTGCTGCACGTCGTCTGTATGATCCCCCAATGGGTGGCCATGGCCTTGTCTCCCCGGTTCATGTTCGTCTTGTTGAAGTAGGGATCGACGAGTTTGCGTTCGTCGAACGCCTGCTTCACTTGAAGCCAATATGTGTCATACGACTGATTAGCCCCGGTTATGCCGTTCATGGACACGGGCATCCAAGCTTCGGCGAGACACTCCTCTTCCTTCCCCATCCATTTGATACGCGGTTCGGCAGGCGAGTCCTTCTTCCTCTTCTTCTTTCCCTTCGACAGGTTGGCGTCGGCGACCTCGGCTTGAGTTGGTTGTTCTCCTTCTTCGTCTTCTTCTTCGACGGCTTGGCTTCCGTCGGCCACATCCTCCACCCACTCGTTGCGCGCCGCGATAGCTGCCATCGCCCTCGCCTCCTCTTGCGTGAAGAATCCCGGGCTCGCAGCGGCGACGGCCATGAAGAACCACGGGCTCGCAGCGGCGGCCATGGAGCCGGAGGTGATCATCTCGTGGATCTCCTCGTCGTTCGGCGCCGCCATCGCACCGAACGGGAGCGGCCCTCGTCGCAGGGCCGGCGAGGTGCCCTCGTAGTTGCCGACGGCGAGCTCGGGCGGCGACGGCGTGAACCTGGACGGTTGGACGTAGGTGCCCTCTTGGAACATGGCAGGCGGCGACGGCGAGATCGGGGGAGAAAGTCGACGGGGAACGCTTGTACCTTGCGTCGGCCATTGGCCGGGGAACATGGCGCCGCCGTGAGCATGGCCCATGCTCATGGCCATGCTGATCTTCCTCGCTTGTTCGTCCTGCCGCCGTCGCGCCCTCTTCGCAGAGTTTTTTTCCCTCTCCACCGCCGCTTGTTTCGACTGCGCCGGAGCTCGTCCGCCGCCCACTGTGCGTTCGACATACCCGGCGGCCGCTCCTTCTTCGCCCGCGGCTTCCTCGCCTTCGGCGGCATGGTGGTGGACGAGAAGACGAGGAGGAGGAGGAGGAGGAGAATGGAGATGCCTATCCACAAATTTGGCGGGAGAGAATGGGGATATGCAAGCAAATTGGAGGGAAATCGACAGGATTTGGCTTTCCTGTCGCCGACTACGAGGGCCCACACGACGTTTCGCGCCAAATTCTTTCGTCCGGAGTCCCCGAGCGCGGCCCGGGATACCGGGACGGCGTGGGCTCGCCGAATGGATGAAGGGCTAAATCCGGACGAAAACGAGGAACCGGGGGCGCGACTGAACCGAATTTCGCCGTCCGGATGGAAAAATCATCGCTCGGGGGCCTCGTCGGGGAAACGAGTGGAGATGCTCTAAGCTCGCCTTCACAATTCTTCTGCCGATGTAGCCAGTGCCACCAACAACGAGAACCCTGCTATTCTCCATGCCTGGGAAAGGAAGTGTAAATTGTGGTGGTTGGCTGCTAGCCTGCTACCTCTCGCTTGGTTTCTCCAAGTAGCGCCGTAGGGCTTTATATAGAGTTTGGTGGTGTGTGTTTGCTAGAAATCAGGGTCGGCAATTTGTGATCGACCAAGCTGAAGTGGTAAATTATCTCAGCCTTGGATCTTCGTGGAGACCGTCTTTTTTCAGCTCAACTTTGATGCTTTTTCATTTAATTATAAGTGCGATTGCAGCTGGTCACATGATCTCACCGGATTGGATTTCCCACCATAACCTGCTGTAACTTTCTATGCTATATGCACACACGAGTGTACACACTGTTAAAATTGGGTAAGCTGAGTAAAAAAATGCACCATTGCAGCAAATTGTCACTAAATTTTGTTTTTAAATAGTAATCTCACAAAAAGTGGTGAAACAACATTTCTTTACTACAGTATGATTTGCAAAAAAAAAGGCCGCCAATTTTAGCAAAAATGAAAAAGATTACAACAAAACCCGTTTGTTTGCACTAATAAAAAAGTGGTTAAGCTAAAAAAAAATATAGATTTATTTGCAACAAAAATCAGCAGCCGCTTAAATAAAAATTCACTATGATTACAACAAAAGAATCACATGATTGCATCGTTTTGAAAAACACACGTAGATATCATCAAAAATTCAAAAACACTAAACTTGAAGCAAACGCCTAGAAAACCTTACAGTATCTAGCATCTACTTTCACAAATATAGAAAAATATTCCTGACACTTCTAAGTGGTCAAAATAATAATGTTTTCTAGCAGTTTTTTTCTGTACATATTTTTCCATTTGATGCAAAAGTGGTTTCTTTAGTTTCTTGTTGATTCGTTTTAAGTATTTTTGAATATTTTGGATGTTGGCCAGTTAAAAACTCTCTGACATTTGAGATTCTAATTTATTTGGAGTTTGATAGCAGCTTGGATATTATCTTTATGCCACTATTGTCACCCTGCAAAAAAAAGAAATAGAAGAAAGTTTGTGTTCAATTGTTTTGACAGGGAATGGAGGTCGGAGGAACAACAAACAAGGAGCTATATAAAAAAATGGTGAAAAAGATAAGCCTGAGAATGCCCAAGGCACCACGCTAGACCTATCATACTCTCGGTTTGCACACTTCTGAACTTTGTTTTTCAAGAAATATATAACTATCGCAAAAACACTGAGCGTCTTTATCTAGTTTTAAGTTTTTAAGTCTTGTTTAACAATCTTGATTTGGAATAAAATACCACCACATTTATAATTACTTATTGTTATAATTTAGCTACTGTAATAAAATCATGTTTAATTTTGGATGCTACTAAAAAAAGTTGAAGGGATAAATAGTTACATACGAGGACTCATTACTACTCTTGCACTTTCCGTGATGTTTTATTCTTGAGTTTATGATATCTTGTAATTGTCACATGTACTACTAGCACTCAGTTACCTCTTTTATGTTTAAGTTTATATTTTATGTTAGGAAACGAGGAATATATACTATGGACACTTTTGCATGATATTTTAGTGGTGAAATTTCTCCCTATTGCTAGCTTTTATATAAAAAAATCATGCAAAGCGTGTACATCCAACAACCTTGAGCCAAGTTGTTCTTGTGAGTTCACGATATCTACCATATGTAGCATTCATGTTATTCCAAGTATATTTATCATGGGACAGTTTATGTAGATTCCAAATCTTTAATGCTTTTATATATGCTTAGCATGAAGAAATAGTTGTGCGGTGACCACAAACTTGAAGCCGCAACTAAAAATGGTAAAACTTTACATATTAAGAAATATTATTTATATTGTTTTGTTGACATGTTTTTTGGTTGTTAACATAAGCCTTGCTGTCATAGGGACGTTTTCAACTCAAAAATTGTTGATTGTCATGTCATTTCTATGCTGGCTATTACCAACTTTTAGGACGGTGCGGATAAACGGTGAATGAGTTCGACACTTCAGCAAAGTTAACTTGGATCCTAAACTTCGACACTAGGATAGATAAACACCAACACTCGACCGAAACATATGTAGATCATCCAAGTCCTCGTCGTTGTGGCTATTGAAGGTGTTCTAGTAATCCAAGTCCAACTCGGAGGACGAGCTAGCTAGATGAGACGTCCATGGTGGAGGGGTCAGCCTCCGACGCCATAGACGCAACCTGAGACTTCCTCTTATTCTTTGCAGCTTTTCTCTCCGCGAATAACTCCAGCTTGAACTGCACGATTTTCGTGTGCTCACGGCGAAGCTTCTCCATTGCCGACTCGTCGTAATTGTGCATCCTAATCTGCAGGAACGCTTGGTGATTCACCTTCTCCTTTTTATGGGTGACCATCCACACCGGTGGTGAAAGGGAACCGGCCTCCTTGAGGATAGGCACGTCAAGGAAGTCCATATCTGCCCGCGGGCGACCAAACATCGACACGTCGTATTCGTACGCATGTGTGGTGAGCTCAGGCGAGTGATGCATCTTGTTCTGTGTTCTTTATTGTGCTATATTCCATGATTATTCATTCATATAAGGTGTTATAATCATGATTTAGAATGATTTTTGGGATTTTCCTATAAGACTCCATTTATTCGTATTATAATCATCTAGCTGTGGCCCAAGTTTTCATAATTTTAAGTTTCACGTGAATTCGAAAGGATCTAGGATTATTTCTACACTACTATTTACAAAGAATGAACTCGTGGAGAGCTTGGGCCACAGCTAGAGCCAAGGGAAGGCCAAGATAGGGCCCACCACATGACCTTTTACCCCTGCCATGTGGTGGGGCCCATCTTCCCCTCGTTTCTCCGTTGCCGTCCATATTCGCGTTGATCTTTTCCTCTTGACCTAAAACCTTCTATGAAAGGGGTCGCAATCGCGATCTTGAAGGACAGCAAACCACAAATCAGAAACATGAAACGGAGGTTGTACCAGCGAAGATTGGAGAGGGAAATGCCACCGGAGAGCTGCCGGCTTGCATTTCCAACCTCTCCAACAACATCTAGTTTGTAATCATGATGAAGAGGGAGTAGTCTATTCCCGGATTATGGGTTTGTAGCAGTAGCTCGATCTATCATTCTCTTGTTCCATCAATGTTCTAGATTCACATGAGTTTCCCTTATTATTGTGACCATCTATATGTGACCCCTTTTGTGGTAAATCTTTAGTTTTTACTGAGATTGGTATTTGAGATTGGATTGTTTCATTTTATGTTTGATGTATGAGTTGATGTATATTATGTACGATGTTCTTGAGTACAATTTTTGATCCAACTTGTATGCTAGGGCATGAGAAAGACAATGTGTGCATTAGTTGGAGTAGTATGGTAGTGTGAAAGTTTGGGTCCTACTAAATTGTTCGCCTTTCCCTTTGTTGCCTCATTGTGGATAAATGAATGCATGTGTTACTATCACCAACGATCAAGAATGATGATCTCATATCTTTAAGATAACATATTTGATATTCAACATCTTGTCATAGAAGCAAATGCAATACTCTTTTTTTATCTTAAATCTAGTTTGTTGAGTTTCTCGTACTAGATGACTATTAATCAGATGTGTTGCATCATCTCAACCATAGGACATGATACTCATATAAATACTTCTTAAACACATAATGAAGTTATATCAATATTATGATTTTTTGGAGCCTTCTTGATTCCATCATGTTTATAAGATAATAGACAAGTGAACCATAAACCCTGGTCCATTTTTAATCATAAGAAACAAATTTTAATTGCAGTTAGATACCTTTACAATTTCACCACTTAACTAATCCGAAAATATAAAAAACATTTACCATACTTGCATTTAGTTCTTTCATATAATCTACACAACTACCTGATGCATTTAAAATGCATACATGAAGTTTGTAGTTTATTGTGTCAAAATCATTAATATTATGCAACTTTATTATATTTATTGGTATTGACCTATTAATAGTTGTAATATGCACATGTTCTTGTTTTGTACTTTGCAGTGTAGGAAATAGGCAAATATGGAAGGAAACCGGTCATTACGGTGAAATCTGGAGTTTCCTGGAATCTGTCCATGTAGAACTTTTTTTCAAAGATCAGCACAATAGACCTTGAAGACAACGTCAAATGAAAAAGTTCAATTGACATAGTTGTGGGAAATTTTATGTGCTTCGTTCTAGACATATAATTCACCCCAATCGTAGTCCGTATGCCCCAGATTTGCCTGGATTACTGAAGGGTCCATAAGCAATTTCAGGATTCTGAAAGTTGGTAACGTGATTGATACAAATCTTGCCATACTTGATGGATTCTTCCAAGACACGACTTTATGGGCTCATAAAGGACAGATGGGAGTCCTAGGAAAGTTCTAGAAGGTGCCCAAAAGCCCTTGGATCAAAGGGGTACCATCCTACTTTTGGAGGAGGCCAACCATTATCATGAATTCCCTCTCCCTTGGCAGCCGCCAAGGGGAGGAAGAAGCTTCCCAATATCAGCATCATGGCCAAGGAAGAAGGAGGGCCAAGGGGCTGCTGCACCCTTGGGCAGCCACCACCACCCTTGGGCGCCGCCCTCCACAAGGGGTGCCACGCCGGCACCCATCACCATCTCCTGCACGAGCTGCTCTCCATCACCAATGTCTTCATCAATATCTTCATCAACACCTACAACAAAATTACAACTATGATATTTATTGCAATCACTTCTGCAACAAAATTACAAAGGGGTACTTGCAGCAATGATTGGACTTTATGTCTTAATAATTCCATTGTTTGCTCTTAATTTGCATTGAAATCAATCATTAGGGGTGTATTTGCTCATGTATATGGCTGCACCTATCTATGGCTCATCTCTAGAAGAAACACCATAAAGACTATACCAAGCTTCACTAATTGTGACAAACATATTAATGAAATAGTAATTTTTCTGAACAATTACTCCCTTGAGTTACTTCACCTTACTCTATTTCACCTCACATCATTTACTTTATTTACTTCCTATAATTATTTACCTTCATATCCTCGTGGGTTCGACACTCAAATACTTATCAAATTGTACTACGGTGATCCCCTACATTTGGGTTATCACTATCATTAACATACCACTTTACTTTTTCACAACATGTTGTCTACCTTTGATATTGCATTTACTTTATTTGCTTTGCTGTATATTTACTTATATAATTTACTTTATATATTTTTTCAATTCTAGTAGGAAACCTTGTGCTTAACAATCACTCGGTGGAGTTGGGAACACAAGACAACACTATTTTGTTTTGTAGGTTGTTTGAAGAAGAAGGAAGAGTATAATTCTTATCAGCGGCTGGCGTATCGTCAATGGAGATATCCTTAGAAGTCAATGATCGATTGGTAAGTCGTCATTAACCTGCGGTTGGTGCCAATACATGTTCGATAGTGCGAGCTGATATGGCTTGCCCATGGTCCGGTCGCTCATTATATACGGTGATTGAGATTTGGAGTTTGCAATGTCACGCTGTCGATTATTTGATCTCACTACTTTTATGAGCACAAATGGTTCCCGGCTTGCAATTTGTCCAGGCACTAGTAGAAAAAGGGCTCCCGTCCAGGCATTTAGTACCGGTTTCCTTACGAACCGATACTAAAGGGTGCATTAGTACCGGTTGCACTGCTCAGGCTACCGACAACCTTTAGTACCGGTTTGTGTGGGACCTTTAGTACCGGTTCGTGACACGAACACGAACCGGTATTAAAGGGTCCTGCTCCCCACGCACATCCCTGCGTGGATCGCCGTTTTTTGCTTTGTAAAATACAAAATAAAATGATAGAAAATTCAAAAAAATAAAATGTTTTGAGATCCCTACATGTTATGCAACCTACTATTCGGCGAAATTAAGAAATTTGAATTTTCACTTTTTTTGCAAAAAAGGTTTGAAAAATGGTAAAACCGCATTAACTTTTGCATATGATATCGGAAAAAAGCGTATAATATATCAATATGATCGTGGGAAAAAGTTACATCCGAATTCTCCTGGGTTTACCCGGTTAGCCAATTTTTAGATTCTCCAAATTCCAAATGAAAATATAAAAGCGGAAAGATTTTAGTTTTTTCTAGAAATTTAGGATTTTATATATTTTTATTTTTTCCAAAATTAAAATTAATAATTGCATCTGCATAAAGATTACTATTACTTTTAGCAAATTATAACATTTTCAAATTTTCAGGTTTTAGGTTTGGCAAAAAAATATTAAAACAATTAAAATAATTTTTAATAATACAAATTAAAAAGTTAATTTTATTTATTTATTCAACATTATTATGACATCATTAATTTTGTGTATTAAAAGAATTATCTAGAATTTAAACAATAAAGAAGTGTGATATGGACCGACATGTTAATAGGATTGATATGATACTATTATCAACAACATGTGCTTGAAGCACTTGGAAGTGGGAGGGAAAGGAACTCGGAAGTTAAGCGTGCTAGTGTTGGAGTAGTGTGAGGATGGGTGAAACCGGGTGACCACAAGTAAGTAATTTGACTAGAGATTAAGTGTAGTTAGATACTAACGGAAATACTAGAAATTTTAAAGAAAAAAAATAAAAAAAAGAGCATGAAAAATAATTAGAAAAAAATGAATAATTTTTTTAACAAAATAGCCTTTAGTACCGATTCATGTTACGAACCGGTACCAAAGGTCTCCAGCCCCGCGGGCTCCTCCGTGCCCACATGAAGACACCTTTAATACCGGTTCCGAACCGGTACTAAAGGGGGAGGCTTTAGTACCCAATCTTTAGTACCGGTTTTGGAACCGGTACTAAAGGCCTTCTAAACCCGGTACTAAAGGGGGTTTCTCTACTGGTGAGGTTCATACAATCCATGTAGTATCAAGCTAACTCCATCGGCAACGGTGTATGCTCCTCGTCTAAATAAAGACCAAAGAGAAAGGCAATAGCAACAAGAGCATAGCCTCCCTCCACACTCTTCTACCCCGGTGTTTCAACTTTTTCAGAAACAGATGTATCTATAACTAAAATATTTGTATCTAGACAAAACTAAGATAACTATTTTTAGATGGGGTAGCACGTACTCCCTCCGTTTCTAAAAAAATATATTTAATTTTATCTAGATACGGATGTATATAGATACATTTTAATTAGAGATACGTACATCCGAATCTAAAAAAAAGTTGAGCAGCTTTTTTTGAAGGGTGGGGTACTATTTCTCTCATGCGCTTCATCGACACTGAGTGATGCGGTTGCAGATGCTGAGATGTTCTGAATGCTTCACGCGCATGCCGTCTTTTTAACTTTTTCTGCCCCTGCGTTACTTTTTATGTTCACCTTTGAAGTGTGAGCAGCTCTGCCTCACCGATCGCTAACCCTGGAGACAGGACTGTAACAAGGCAAGAGCGCAGCCATGATCCACAACGCAAGAGAAATCAGAGCGCGCTCATCGCTGGTAGTCAATTTGATAGAAGCGGCGGCACGTGTTCTGCATCTTGGGGATCGGATGTCTAAAAAATGGTCACTCGTGCTTGTGTTCCTGGAAGCTGGAACTGTTGAAATTGTTACTCAAAAAACTAAACTAAGCACGCATGTAACAATTCATGCATCACTGAAACAAGACCGGCAACAGTATTCTGAAACTGACGCGCAATCCACTAGAAACCTTTATCTGTGGAGTTCTTACGAGATTTAGATGAAACTATTCTGAATTAGCTAGGCTATGAATCGCCTTAGAGAATATAACGTGAGTTTCAGGGCACCATGTTTCACATAAAGCTTCAAAAGGTTCCATATTTAAAATTTGCAAATTAAAAACATCAACTTCTGTATGCGATTGCGATGTGTCCACGAATGAGACCGCCTGGGTCGCGGGCACACGGTCAATTTTTTGGGCTGTAATTGATCGTTCGCACCACACACAGATTATCCTTTTTTCTGTATGCGATGAGGGTCCTAAAAGGTCCAATCTATACTAGTGCAGTGGCGTGAGACGAAGTCTTCAGAATAAATGCATGCGTGTACGTATTCATCAGTTCTTCACGCGTATACATATGCGCGGTGCTTGTGCTAGCTGCCCAACTGCGCGTGGGCCCTGACCGCTTCATCTGGATGCTACTGCTTCGTACAAAATCATCTCGAACACCTAATAATGGTCAGATGTGTTCTAGTATCGTATCCATCCATTTTCCTCCATCAAGCGAAATCGGCTTTAGCTGCCCATGAGCCAACGGTGAAGATAAAACATGCTATATTTCAGGCACCTGAGATACAGAAATTCAGAATGGTAAGATTAATAATTAACGTCTTCTTACAAAAAAACAAAAGTAAAGGCAGAGGCAAACAACACCTTTGATCCAGACTTTAATTTATCAGCAGCTTTTTTAGGTTGCTTGAAAGGAAGGAACTCAATTCCTCCCATGTATGCTCGCAGCACTTTTGGCACTTCAACACCCCCCTCCCTTTGGTAGTTCTCCAGAATACAGCAGAGCGTCCTCTCAGTGGCAGTCAAAGTGGAGTTCAACATATGAACAAATTTATTGTTTGACTTCTCATCAAGCTACAAGCATCAGTTGGGAGAAATCGTAGTAACTGGTCAGGCAATTTGAACTACACTGGTGATAAGCAAAGGAAAAAAAAAGCAAGGAGTAAAGAGATGAAACCACCTTCTGGCCATAGGCAATCCCAAGCCTTCTTGCTTGATAGTCTGTACAATTTGAACAGGACACAAGTTCTCTGTAGGTGTTTGATGCCGGGAACCAAGCTTCTAAATCGTACTTCTTAGAAGCAGCATCATTAAGAGCACCAGATACTATAGAAACAACCTGGTATGCCAGGCCAATCTGCAAGACAGAGACTTTAAAAGTCAGCAAAGATAATTCAACTTGTCAGTACAGATGTTCACAAAGCAATTATGCCCACCTCCTTGTAGAAATCTTCTGAATTTTTAATCATCTCTTCAAACATTTCCCAGGAATCGTTGCCATTTGGGCTTGTAATACAGAATTGCTCAATCTTTTCAAACTGGTGCACTCTGAAGATGCCAGCTGTGTCCCTTCCATGTGAACCAGCTTCTTTTCGGAAGCAGGTGGAGTAACCAGCATATCTGAATGAGGAAAAACTATTTTCCATCAATGTAATGGTGGGACATAAATTGTGTACATACTAATTTGAGGGGTGACCCACCTAATTGGCAATTCATCTGGATGAATTCGATGGCCTAGATGATAAGCACACATAGATTGTTCAGATGTGGCTATAAGATACTTTTCTTCCCCATCACCTGTTACCTGGAAAATTCTTCTCATGGTCATTTACTTTGTAAATAGCATATATTCTTTCTCTCACAGAACAGAATTAAAATATGAATCGCATTCCAGATAATCATGAGAAGTGTTCATTTTCATACTGATAGTGACAAATCGCATTCCAAATATTGGAAACCAACCAGTAACGAAATTAGATCAATTTTTCATCATAAATTTAGATTTTGAACACACGTAAGTTCTGTTGAACAGCAAAAAAAGGTCCCGTTCAACAGTGTTGGCTGGGCTAGCAGGCAGGCAGCTAAAAATTAGAATTTGATGACACACAAGTTCTGTTGAACAGCAAAAAAAGGTCCCATTCAACAGTGCTGGCTGGGTGTAGTTGCAGACTGCTGCAGCCAAAGCACATCAGCAGCTGCAAAAAACACATTCTAACAGGAACATGGCTTTCCCACAGAAACAGAAGTGAAAACAGAAATCATGAAACTAGACAGATGCATGATATATGAAAGTGAGGAACGGGTCAGCAGCCTTACTTTGTATAGCTCCTCATCGAATTGGGCTAATTGGGCACATTTACTCATTGTTTCCTTTCTCATGAAAAAGGGAGTGTGCAGTAGGTCAAAGCCACGATTTTGCAGGAAAGCTAGGCCAAAATTTATCAATGCCTGGTTCAGGAGGACACCATAACCCTTCAAAAAGTAACCCCTTCCACCGGCCACATCAACACCTGCCAGATTCGGCTATGTCAAAAACAAATGAAGTTGCCCTCTTCATATATGCATATTCAGTACTGCCCATGACTATGCATTACGTTACAAAGATAAACTTGATATTCAATCAGAGCACTACTTCAAATTTCGAGTCGAAAATAAACACATGATTTGTCACTGCCCGTTTATGATGCCAACAGTGACAAAGGAAACTCAAATCTCCAGCCTTCATTTTGGAATTACAAACTATAAAGGAAACATTATCCTAGGGATCCTTTGGTTAGTAGCACCAAATAACAGATAATGTTCTGATCATCAGCATGTGCATCTATGGTTGGAACAACCGGTGATATGCTTCTGGTGCAATTCGAACTGAATGCATTATCACATCTTTTCTGTGATTGTATGAAATTCTTCCATGGTACCGGTGGGGGGCGCTTAGATAGCAAGAACATCAGTAGTAGTTTTTCTTTCTTTTGAAGGTCAAGAACAGATGAGTCAGTGCACATTTATGCATTCAACAGATTGTGATTTTATATGGTAGTGACAAGGATTGGATGATTGCCAAAAAATAGATAAAATTGTATTAGCCATGATGTGTTAGCTAGCCGAATTTCAATTGTGACAAGTGATTTCAAAATCCTCAACGAGAATCCCGGAATTACTCCGTATGCTAATAATTAACATCAGCGACAGGAAACAAAAAAGAACTGGTGCTACAGTTACAATAATACAAGATTTACTCTGTAACGAAAGCATTTCACAATTATTAGACTTGATTGACAGATCTCATAAAAAATTAGTTCAGATTATGAATAGGAAGAGATAAATAGAGGTTCTCTCTTGGTATTTTTGCAGAACTCCATGTGCTAGTGGAAAATTGAACATGCATGAACGTTTGCCCCAATCCAATTGACTTCCTAGTTGCTAGGAGTGTGCAGAAAACCAAAAAAATAGCGTGTACTTGACAGACGACTAGAATATATGGTTCAGTTAAGAGTAAAAGGCCAATCAGTAATCTGGAACGAATTAGTTATGACATGAAAAGGTAAATAGAAACACAAATAGAGTGATTTGGAGAGGAATCAAACAATGCGAGAACTGGTATGCTTAAATAAGGTATAGCTTATACATGAAGCAATCTAAATTTCTGAAAATTGAAAGCATCATGACATGGCCTTTTTCTTCAACATATAATTAATTAGTGAATCAACAAACAGTGCCACTGGCAGATAAATCACCTAACACAATGCACAATTACATAATAAAATATAATCGAGTACCAAGAACAAGCAACTATTAGTTCTACTTCCCTGTTCCAAATTATAGGTCGTTTTGACTTAGCTAACACCTAGATATAAGCCAAAACAACCCATAATTTTTTATGGAGGGAGTATGTGTTGATCACTATGTCCATGTGGTCTAGTCTTGGCACAGAACATATTATGAATATTTGCAACTAATAGCTATGATTCAGCTTTAACAGCAAAACTTCCCTGGTTTTAATTAACAAACGTATCCTATAGTACAAAGCATTTGATCCTAAGTGGGGTTAAAGAGCCTGATTATAAGAGGATTGGTTCATTTGAGATTTAAGTTAGTACAGAGCATTTTATCCGAAGTGGGGTTTAAAAAGCCTGATTATAAGAGGATCAGTTCAGTTGAGATTTGAGTTACCATCAGCCACTGGCATCAGCCTGGTAAAAATAAAAGTAATATAGAAGATAGAAAACAGTGCTAACTTGATAGAAACCGTTATGTGCCAAGATAAAAAATATATATAAGTGCAACAAATGCTTAACTGAATTGTTTAAAAATGTCATCAATGAACAGAAAGTTTCAGTCATGCAATCAGTTTTTTTTTTGAAAGCCATCGAATTATATTGAAAATGTTGACTGCAACTCAATAGCCCTAAGAAACAACAAAGATGACAAGTGTACTAACAGATTAGTGGAATCATCCTAAATCCTAAATCACAAAACACTGAAAGAACATTTTCCTAACATAACATTGGCAGCCAAAATCTATTCATGTTCTTAAGCAAGACATGAAAATAAATTTTTGACATGTATAATGACATATGGAAAGCCTCAGTAAATAAACAGAAGCCCCAGAACAAAACTAAATATTATTCTCTATCAGTATGAGTTGATGAGTGCTTCCACGTTCTAAGACACAAATAAACATTGCAATACAAGGGCAATACCATCACATGCAGCCACACTAGAAAGGCGACTAAGAATAAAACCAAGATAATGAGAACAGCAGAAAACAAGTTAGAATAAACAATGTTGAAAGCTAGAAAGAACTTGAGGAACAGAGGGAAGTTATGAGCATGTACCTTCCTCAAAAGCGACAATATCAAGCTTCCTGCAAAGATCCACATGATTCATCAAGTTGCTCTCCTTTCTCCTTTCTCCCCATGTCCTTAAAACAACATTATTTTCCTGTAACAAGTAACTTAATAAATCCAACCAGCTATTGATATCAGCTAAGCAAAATGAATTTCTAGTAACCAGCTAGAAGGGACATCTCTGAATTTCTAGGATCGAATAATGAAAGACAGGCCCCAGAAGCCAAGCTACCAGTGATGGCAGTGAAGCAAAAAAGTTTTATGACTCCGATATTCACTTATTAAATTAATAATAATAAATTGTTTCTCTTGCTAGAACTAGATTGAGCTATTTATCTAGACCTCCAGAATTCTAGCGCACCTCATTGTCACTGATGGGCACAGATTCATGCACAATATTGCCAATAGCCATGAGCTTGGTGTCAAGCATGATCTTGATGCCCCGCACCTCAGCTTCTGTGGTAGCCAACCTCTCCTTTATCTGATTGGTGGATTCCATCAGCTCCTGAACTTTTAGTTCGTCATTTCTCTGCACATGAACAAACAAACCATCATGGCAAACCCAAGGACAACAGAAGTTACACAAGAAAAAAGACTAGACATGAGTATAACCATCATGCTGCAATACTCCTCGATGGCTTGGTTTATTTCATTCAAACTAATGGACAGGTTAATTTGCTCCTCATTGACACCTTCTAGCTTTCTCTGCACAGCAACACAAATATCACAACAAACCCCAAGACACGCAATAAAAGAAACAAATTTGCTAGGTAAAAGGCACGTTAGCGTGAGATGAGTTGATTGAGAGGGGTGAGAGCAGAGATTAATCTGAATTGGTTGGATTATCAAAAGTTCCAGAATAGGTTGCAGGATTTGCAAAATTTGTCACAATGGAAATAAACATGCAAAAATCATGATGAGGACAACCAGATCAGATTTCCATCTTACCTCAGAAATGGCAGCCAACTTTTCCTCCATGTCTTTCTGTGATTCCTTGTTCGCATTGAGTTTCTGTTCAACCTGACGCAAGACCTGCAGAGAAACAACACATCACACAGCCATAATGGGACAGATAGGCACAGCACAACACAGGAAAGAAAGGCCCAGCGCCTCAATAACAAGTAATAACCGGTAGTAACTAAGTGCGTATGACCGTGCGTCGAGCGTAAAATTGGAAGATTTTAGTCGATTGCTATACGTAAATCTTCGGGAGACACTAGTGAACGAACCATCTTCAGCTTGCCCGTATTTCGGCTGGTGTCGTTGAGCTCCTTTCGGATTTTTTCCAGATCGAACTGCCCTGCAGCGACGAGAATGCTGGAAGTCAGATAGATGTACGCCGAATATCTGGAAGGGCCAGCGAAGAGAACTTACTCTTGCGCCACTGCTCGTCTAGGTTGATGATCTCGTCGACAATATCGACGGAAGCAAAGCGACTGCGTTGCGACTCACGGACGCGTTGCGACTCGCGGACGTCGTCCGGATCGCCGTCCTCTTTCTTACGGCCACGGCCGGTGCGGAAGAGGTTGATATCAAGCATCGTCGTGTGATGCGGTGGAGCAGCGCGGACGGACGACGGACGGCGGCGCAGAACGGGAGCAGCGGCGCACGGAAGGGTTAGGGGACTTCTCCCAGGCGTAATCTTGTGTCTAGTCTGATCAGATTTCGTAACTAGATGGCTCAGATGGACACGTTTTAGTTTGATTAGTCCTAGTTTCAGTCGGTTGTCTAGTACTAGTCCAATTAGAAGTCTCCTTGATAATTAGGCAGGTCTTGCCATATGATGTCCGTACTAGCTTAGAGTCATAGTACGAGTAGGTCATGGTCTATGCGCTGTTTGAACCAAGACCTGTACCGCCAGATTGAGAAAAACAAAGAAATAATGAAGAGGAGAAATTAGCTACAGTTTTGGGTGTTCATCTATGTTGTCTATTTTGATGTGATCGATCGACAGGCCGTATCACGGCGGCCTAGCACGGGAAGCTACCAATGAAAATTATTAACTTTTAGAATTCCTTAACTTCCTACAATTACAATTCGAAAATTGGCAGAGCGTGAGACAGTGGCGACCCGCGGCTTCTTTGTGCGGCGTCCTACGTGTGTGTGAGACCAGAACAACCCATAACTTGTTACGATGTGGGCCGACGTAGGCTGATGCCACACACGAGAGGAGCATGCTTTTGGGTTGTACAAATTCCAAAAAAAAAAACGATTGTGCTAGTACTTTGATGTTTTTTTTCCTTTTTCGTAGCATTTTGCTTTTTTATTTTATTGTTTCTTTTATTTTCATTTGTTGATGATTTAAGAGTTTTTTTGTCAACCTTTCACTTTAATAAGTTACCATTTTCATGTGTTTGGAAGTTATAATTTTCAGATTTTGTCATCCAACTATCTTGTCTCTCAAAATATAACTTGCTCCGTACTTTCAAATTAAACTTGTTGCACACGAGATCATGCAACTTGTAGTGTTCTTTTATTTTTAGTTAATGAGTTTTGAGTTTCCTTTTTTAGTCTCCATTTTAGTTTAATGAATTATGAGTTCCATATTTTCAGCTTCCGTGTTCCATTTATTCTCAATTATTTTTTAGTTTATGAGCTTTGAGTTTTATTTTTTCAGTTAACCTTTCAATTCAATGAGATATGGGTTTTATTTTTTCCTTCCAAGTTCGAATGTCTTCCTAAATACGTTATATTAGTTGTTCTTCAATATTTTCTGCTTTGAAATGCTTAGTTATTTGTTTAAATTTTGTCCCATTTTTGTTTCATTTTTATTTTACTTTTAGTTCAATGGGTTATGAATTTCATTTTTTAAGTCTCCTTTCAGTTTAATGGTTTATGAGTTTCATTTGTTCTTCTTTTATGTTCTAATTTTACTATCAGGTTCGAATGTTTTCCTAATCCTGCATATTATTGTTTTGTTTCATTATTTCTTTAGTAATTTAGTTTCATTTTTTTGATTTTTTAAAAAATAGTTTTTGATTTTAATCACCATTTTAGGTGCGAATGTATTTCTCAATGCTGCATATTAGTTGCCTCATCTATCTATAATGTATAAGTTATTACAAAAAAGGCGGTTGGAGATGTGCCATAGATGCAAATAATAAAGATGTTTTATTTTCATATCTCTAATGTTCATAATAAGTTTGATGCCATGATATAATTGTATAAGCGAAAACATTAGTGCATGTGTTGTATGTAAATAAACCAAGTCACTAGTCACTAGTCCATTGGTCAACTGATGATCAAGCTTTCCTCATCATGTACATTTGTGTAAATTCACCATGGGGTCCAGTCATGTCATTAGAAGAATGATGTGATGGACATACACCCAACATAAGTATTGCAATGAGATCCAGCCACAAATTTCAACATTGCGATATCTAAGAAAATGTAGTAACACAATCCTTTGACCGTGAGATCATATTAATCAGTATTACGGGGAGCAACTTTGACTACATCAACCATCACACGGTAACAGGGTGATCATAAAGGTGTCTCGGGTATCCCGAAGAAATAGGTTGAGGCGTATGCATCAAGATCCGGATTTGTCCATCCACGTGAATGGATAGGAACTCTGAGCCCACTCGGTGAGATTACATTTACAAGGCTTGCAAGCATGTGACTAGATCACGGGAATGTAATATCAGGGAAATGATTAAATGTGTTTGTCTATAACGAGATCGAACTAGCTAGGTATGGAGATGCCGAAGATTAGATCTTGGACAAACAAAGTATCATGAGACAAAGGAATTAGGACTCGTTGTTTAAGGTTCAAGCGATAAGGTTATTTCGTGGAAAGTGTAGGGACCATCATGGGTTTCCATATCCCGTTGTTGGTCATTGATCGTAGAGATATCTCGATCATGTCTGCGCATTCCCGAGCTGTAGGAGCACGCTTAAGGGTATACGATGCTTAGGGATTGATTCGGGATTGTAGGAGAAATAAAAGAGAACTCCGGAATTGTTCTGGACATGTATTGGAAAATTTTCGAAGTCAATGAATTGTTCAGAGACTTAAATAATATGTTTTAGTAGTTAACTAAATGAATTAAATATTAAAATGGAATTAAAAATAGGATAACCCCCCTAATGGGCCACCATTTGGCAGCCCATTAGGGAGCGCCTCAACCCCAAGGGAAAGAGGGGCCAGCGGCCCATGTAGGTTTCGGCCCTACCAAACCCTAAAGAGGGTGACAGCCCAAGGGGGCGCACTTGGTGGAGGTTCCATCTCCCCCCTCCCCCCACACGCCTATATAAGGACGAGGCATCCCCTACCCTCATTTCATCCCATTGGATTTTGCCTCTCTCCCTCTTTCTCCCTCATGCGTGGTTCCGAAAATATTGGAGCGTGCATACGGGGTTTGAGATCTCCACCATAGGCAAACCATCCTGCTACTGGATCCTCGGTCCGGATCTTTCTTCTTCCGTTGCTTCGTTGGACCGGAGCCCGAGGCATGTCGTCTACACCGGACACATGTAGAACTGTGAAAGTGTTGCCGGTTGTAGCACTCCATCGCTTGTACGTCTACGTGACCTTGAGGTCGATGTCGCCGTACGATTACATCAACAACGCTCATTGGAATATAACGCTTTTGGTCTTCAAGGGTATGAACACTAAGTCTCTTTGTTACCTTACATCTGCATAGTATAGATCTTGGCTTTATTGTTGTCGTTGCTAGGAATTTTTTTCTACAACGGAACCCTTCAAGGAGCCAATACACTTAAGTTGACACAAAATAATTTGCACCATAGTTTCAATTTTTAGTCTTGTTGTTTTCAGTTTTTTATTTCAATTTTCGGTTTTAACTTTTTTATTTTACATTTTAGTCAAGTATTTATTTTAGTATTTTAGTTTCATTTTTTAGTCAAGTTTTTTTTTAGTTTCAGATTTCAGCCAACCTTTTAGGTTCAAATTTCTTCCTAAATCTTGTATATTAGTTTCCTCACCAACAATGTATAAGTTGTTACAAAAGGTAGCCATCGCACATATATAAGTTGCCATAAAAAAAATATCCCAGATTTAGTTTTCAGCCATGTTTTATGTTTTTCAGTTTCAGTTCTCACTCACTTTTCTAGGTTCGAATGCATTCCTAAATCCTAGTACGTATTAGTTGTATAATAAGCTCATCCTCTAGGTTTGACTAACTTTGCGGGAAAGAGTAACAACATCTATGATATAAAATGAGCACATTATGAAAATATAGTCTATGTCTCAATGATTCTAGTTTGATGTTTATGAATCATAATGGTTTTTTATAAATTAGATCAAAGTTTACAAAGTCTGAGTTGAAAATATCTCTAAAATCTATTTATTCAGGGGCAAATAAATTATTAGGAGGAAAAAAATCAAGATTGCGTGAATTTTAAAAACCCGAAGCAATTCGTAGTCTTGAACCTAGTAGTGAAAAAGGAATGGGTTTGGCCTGCCCAAGTACCCAAGCCCGCCGCACCCCAACTGGGCCTAACCACTCGGAAGGACTGTACATGTGCAAGCAAACTTATCAATTGCCGTTAGATGGGAACAACGATCGGTCCCGATCTCGCTCCTCTTCTCCGAAGCATATTTTGGAGCCAATGAGTTATGCCAAGCTTTTGCTTCTCCTCATAAAGAGAAAGGAAATGAGTTCAAGAAGTAATAGAGTTGTTTGATTTCACTTTTACCAAATAGACATGCTAGTTCATTAAGGTTCGTTAAGTGTTCATAAGGGTATTCCTCATCTTCACCATAGAACTTAGATGTTTCAACTCTTTCAATTTGTTGGAGATATGCCCAAGAGGCAATAATAAAAGTGGTTATTATATATCTTTATGTTTATGATAAATGTTTATATACCATGCTATAATTGTATTAACCGAAACATTGATACATGTGTGATATGTAAACAACAAAGAGTCCATAGTAAGCCTCTTAACTAGCTTGTTGATTAATAGATGATTAGTTTCATAATCATGAACATTGGATGTTATTAATAACAAGGTTATATCATTATATGAATGATGTAATGGACACACCCAATTAAGCGTAGCATAAGATCACGTCATTAAGTTATTTGCTATAAGCTTTCAATACATAGTTACCTAGTCCTTATGACCATGAGATCATGTAAATCACTTATGGAAAGGTACTTTGATTACATCAAACGCCACTCGTAAATGGGTGGTTATAAAGGTGGGATTAAGTATCCGGAAAGTATGAGTTGAGGCATATGGATCAACAGGGATTTGTCCATCCCGATGACGGATAGATATACTCTGGGCCCTCTCGGTGGAATGTCGTCTAATGTCTTGCAAGCATATGAATAAGTTCATAAGAGACCACATACCACGGTACGAGTAAAGAGTACTTGTCAGAGACGAGGTTGAACAAGGTATAGAGTGATACCGATGATCAAACCTCGGACAAGTAAAATATCGCGTGACAAAAGGAATTGGTATCATATGTGAATGGTTCATTTGATCACTAAAGTCATCGTTGAATATGTGGGAGCCATTATGGATCTCCAGATCCCGCTATTGGTTATTGGTCGGAGAGAGTTCTCAACCATGTCTACATAGTTCGCCGTAGGGTGACACACTTAAGGTTTGATGTTGTAATAGTAGAACTTGAATAAGGAATGGAGTTCGAAGTTTTGTTCGAAGTCTCGGATGGGATCCCGGACATCACGAGGAGTTCCGGAATGGTCCGGAGAATAAGATCCATATATAGGAAGTCATTTTATATGTTTGAAAATGATCCGGTGCATTTATGGAAGGTTCTAGAAGATTCTAGAAAAGTCCGGAAGAAATCACTTTGGAAGGCGGAGTCCCGGAGGGACTCCACCACCCATGGCCGGCCAACCCTAGAGGGGAAAGTCCAAGGTGGACTCCAAGGGGCCGGCCACCCCCCCACATGGAAGGGTGGGAATGCCACTTGGGTGGGAGTCCCACCTTGGGTAGGTTTCCTACTACATGGAAGGTTTTTGGTTCGGGTCTTATTCGAAGACTTGTAGTCCAACACTTGGGGTTCCACCTATATAATGAGGGGCATAGGGGAGGGGGCCGGCAACCACAACACCACAAAGCCACCAAGCTGGCCGCACCCATAGAGGCCGGCCACCCCTCTCCCAAACCCTAGCCGCCCCTCTCCTCCACCTCTCCCGCACGCTTAGCGAAGCGCCGGAGTTCTCCATCGCCACCGCCACCACGCCGTCGTGCTGCCGGATTCAAGGAGGAGCTACTACTTCCGCTGCCCGCTGGAACGGGGAGAAGGACGTCGTCTTCATCAACACCGAACGTGTGACCGAGTACAGAGGTGCTGCCCGATTGTGGCACCGTGATCAAGATCTTCTACGCGCTTTTACAAGCGGCAAGTGATCGTCTACCGCAGCAATAAGAGCCTACTCTTATAGGCTTTGGAAATCTTCAAGGGTGAGTCTCGATCATCCCCTCGTTGCTCCGTCTTCTAGATTGCATCTTGGCTTGGATTGTGTTCTTGCGGTAGGAAAATTTTTGTTTTCTATGCAACGAATCCCTACAGTGGTATCAGAGCCGTGTCTATGCATAGATGGTTGCACGAGTAGAACACAATGGTTTTGTGGGTGTTGATGCTTATGTTGTCTTTAGTTTGAGTACTTTGCATCTTTGTGGCATAGTGGGATGAAGCGGCTCGGCTAACTTTACATGACCGCGTTCATGAGATTTGCTCCACGCTCGACATGCAACTTGTATTGCATAAGTGGCTTTGCGGGTGTCTGTCTCTCCTACTATAGTGAAGATTCAATTTACTCTTCTATTGACAACACTAGTATCACCGTTGTGGTTCATGTTCGTAGGTAGATTAGATCTCACTCGAAAACCCTAAACCACGTAAAATATGCAAACCAAATTAGAGACGTCTAACTTGTTTTTGCAGGGTTTGGTGATGTGATATGGCCATGATGTGATGATGAATATGTATGAGATGATCATTATTGTATTGTGGCAACCGGCAGGAGCCTTATGGTTGTCTTTAAATTTCATGTTGAGTAGTATTTCAAAGTAGTTGTAATAGTTGCTACATGAGGTGAACAACCATGAAGACGGCGCCATGGACCTTGACGCTACGCCGACGATGATGGAGATCATGCCCGTTGATGATGGAGATCATGTCCGTGCTTTGGAGATGAAGATCGAAGGCGCAAAGACTAAAGGGCCATATCATATCACATATGAATTGCATGTGATGTTAATCCTTTATGCATCTTATTTTGCTTAGATCGCGACGTAGCATTATAAGATGATCCCTCACATTAATATCAAGATAATAAAGTGTTCTCCTCGTATGCACCGTTGATATAGTTCGTCGTTTGAAGCATCTCGTGATGATCGGATGTGATAGACTCAACGTTCACATACAACGGGTGTAAGCCATGTTGCACACGCGGAATACTTGGGTTTGCTTGACGAGCCTAGCATGTACAGACATGGCCTCGGGACAACGGAAACCGAAAGGTTGAACACGAGTCATATGGATGATATGATCAACATGTTGATGTTCACCATTGAAGCTACATCATCTCACGTGATGATCGGTTTTGGTGTAGTGGATCTGGATCGTGTACCACTTAACAACTATGAGGGATGTTGTATTAAGTGGGAGTTCATTAGTAATTAGATTAAAACATGAACTAATTATCATAAACATAGTCTGAGTAGTATTTTGAATTAATTTTTAGTATTGGCATCCGTTTTTCTACCAAGCGCTAGTCTTGTTATTGAGATAGAAATACTGTTAAAATCTGAAAATAAACTTTACGGACCCGTATTGTTAAAGAATCAAGAAATGATTAAGTCCTATTGCAAACTTTTAGTAAACCTCACATTGTTGATTCAAAGAGCTATGGTTTCAATCAGTACCTAAAGTTATCTTGTCTCCGTGAAACTTGAAGTTCAAATCTGTTTGAAAAGTAAGGAGCTGAAATTTTAGTTTTCAGAAATAATCAAGGTATGAGATATATGTGATATCTAAGAACTTGTTGCAAGGTGATAGAATATAATTTGGTGAGACTACATAAACTCATAAGTTTTATGGGAATGTACGAAGGTTAAAGACGCAAGGCGTCCCAATCCTCCAACTACTGGGGCACTAACGATATTCGTATATCCATGAAGTGATCGTCCTTAGTATGCACCGTTGCTAAGACTCATAGTTTCGAATACTAAGGTATAGATTCTATGTGTGCATACAACGGGTGCAAGCCAGATTTGCACACACGAATACTGAGGTTAAACTTTACGAGCCTAGTATGTACAAACATGGTCTCAAAAAGTCGTCATGATATGATGGATAAAATTATGAGTGAAATTGTTCATCATATTAAAAGGTTACTAATAGTGAAATCCGAAACACTTGTCATATGATGATCAACTTCAAAGAACCTCAAGGTTATTGGTATTTGATCAACAAACCTAGAAGTTATTGATGTTGAAGTGTTTTTCTGAATAATGAGGAAAGCTAAAAGAGAAACTACAAAAGATTATTGAAAGAAAGAAAGAAAAGACTAGAAAGTCTAGCTCAGGTGTATATAAATGATATACATGTTATGGATGTATTCCTCGTTTGGTCACACAATAAAATTCTTGGGTATTTGTACCATATTGGTTGGTATGAAGTGTCATACAAAACAACGCAATACAAGAATACAATGGCCTAAGTGACTGACAAGGAATATGATAGATATGCACGTCTGGAACAAAAATAAAGTGTTATTATGTTCATCGTTGGCATTCTATCTAGCCCTTAGAATTTATAATAAAGAACTTAATAATTGTTATTTTGCTCTGGTCAAATGAAAACAATGAGTTGTTTTAATTGTGACATTACTCCATCTACAATGGATAAGTTATTATAAATCTTAATGGTGAAACACACACACACATAATACTGACGCTAAAATCCCACAAGGCAAATGATTTGCATTTCACTTATTTGTGGAACCGCCATTTAGGTCATGTTAGAAAGGAACGCATGAAGGAACTCCATGCAAATGGATTTTTGGAGTCATTTGATTTTTGAATCGTTTGGCGCTTGCAAATCTTTTCTAAAAGAGAATGACTGAAATACCGTTCATAGGCCAAGAGTTGAACGGGCAACTAACTTAGTGGAAACATACATGATGATATATGTGGTTCACTGGGCATAGTTGTGTGCGGGAGATTCTTCTACTTTATGAAAACTTCCAACAATGAATTGAGTATATATGTAGATATATTCGATAAGGAAGAAGTTTGAAACATTTGAATGGATTCAAATAAATTTCAGCATGAAGTGGAAATCATCGTAATAGAAAAGTCAAATATCTATGATTGGATCATAGTGGAAATATTTTAATTACGAGTTTTAGCGAACATCTAAGAGAGTTATGAAGTTGTTCTACAACTCACATTTCTTGGAGTATCATAGTGATGATGTAGTATCCGAGAGATGTATCCAAACCTTGTTGGATCAATGATGAGATAAAATATTGATGCCATTATATTTTTGTGGATTATGCTTTAGAGACTATCGCTTTTACACTGAATAGAGCATCATCATGATCCGTTGAAATGACGCCATACGAGTTATGGCATGGGTATGAACCCTAATAGTCCTTTCTTAAATTTTGGTATGCATAGCATAAGGTGAACCAAAATCGGATGAATGTCTTTTTGGGTTATCCCAAAGAATTAATTGGGAATTCTTTCCACTATGGAGACAAAGACAAAAATGTTTGTCGATTTTTCTTATTTATTTCCAAGAAATTGTTTTTAGCGAAGTATTTGAGTGGGAGGACAATAGAACTTGATAAGGTTTATGAACCTGAGCATAATGATCGAGTAGCGTAGCATCGGAATTAGTTCCGGAAGCGGCCACGACGATCATGACTCCCATGTCTACAAAATGTTATAGTCATGGAGATCAAAGTACTTATTGAACCTTGTAGGTATGATTTACTTTGTGATCAAATAAATGATTTGTGAACAAAGGATTGTTTTTGAACAATGATAAACCAACTACAAACAAAGAAGTTATGATGGGCCCTGACTCCGTTAAAATGGCTATACGCCATGAAATCCAACATAGATGAATACTTTTTGAAAGTAAATAGATCTATAAAATTGATGAACTTGGATGGAATATCCTTGAATAAGCTCGACTTGTCGAAAAGTTGTTTACGACAAAGTTCAAAGATTTGACTACGATAAGATTAGATCTTCCGTAGCAATGCTTATAGTCTATGTGGATTATTCTAGTAATCGCTACATATTTCTTTCATGAGATATGATAGTACGATGGCAAAATACATTACTTAACAGAAGTGTGTATTAAAGGTGTATACAAGATACAACCAATTGTTTTGCTAGTCCGTGGAATACTAGATAGGTATACGAACTTCAATTGGATGAAGTGAGTATCGCGGAGTTGGAATCTTCACCAGATGAAATAGTCAAAGAGTTTTGGATTTCATCAAAACGATGAAGATGCTTGCATTTGCAAGAAATTAAGTGGGAGCGCTGAGACATATTTATAATACTTTATGTAGATGACATATAGTTGGTTATAAATGATGTAATTATATACTTGATTATAAAAGGTTTCATTGAGAATTAACTTCAATGAAAGAATATGGACTGAAACATATTTAGTGTCAAGATCTATGAAGATAGATTGAAACACATAATAAGTTTAAGTCAAAGTACATAGAAAGGATATTGAAGTAGTTCAATATAGAAATATTAAGAAAATGTTCTTGTCATGTGAAGTTTTAACAAGACTTGAGTGTATCTGACACTCAATGAGTAAAAACACATGAGTGATTTTAAATCACAATTAATATGTACACAATCAGATGTCCTGAGCTCTAAAAGTTAGGAGCATATACCAGAATGATTCATGTGATGATCATTGACAAACAGTAAGAATATCCATGTGTGCTTTAGAAGAACCAAGGATATATATATAGTTTTATATGGGTAATGACAAACAAAATCGTTGTTAAGTGTTGCACCGATATTAGTTTGGTCATATATAAAAATAAATTTCAATCTCAATTAGGCTAAGTGTTATTAAAAAAATAGCATAATACTAGATTTAGAATAGTTCTAAATATTGTGACGGATTCTACAAAAGAAGGCAGAGTATGTCATTGTTTTGAGAATGATTGAGGATGTTGAGTCAAGAAGTTCTTTGAGAACTTGGTGTAGTTCCGATAGTGTCAGAACTTTGAAGCTATATTGTGTGTGACAATATTAGTGACATATTTCAGATTGCGGAATTAAGGTTCCACCAGAAGACCAAACATATTTAATGCCGGCTCATTTGGAAAATGAGTGATGCGTAAAGACGCAAATGAATTGCAAGATACATACGTTTTTGAGTGTGTCAGAACCGTTGACTAAAACCTCTCCCGTGAGCAAAACATGATAAAGCACCAGAAGGCCAAGGTGTTATATCTTTACATATGTAAACTAGATTATTGACTCTAGTGCAAGTGGGATGTTGGAGATATGCCCAAGAGGCAATAATAAAAGTGGTTATTATATATCTTTATGTTTATGATAAATGTTTATATACCATGCTATAATTGTATTAACCGAAACATTGATACATGTGTGATATGTAAACAACAAAGAGTCCATAGTAAGCCTCTTAACTAGCTTGTTGATTAATAGATGATTAGTTTCATAATCATGAACATTGGATGTTATTAATAACAAGGTTATATCATTATATGAATGATGTAATGGACACACCCAATTAAGCGTAGCATAAGATCACGTCATTAAGTTATTTGCTATAAGCTTTCAATACATAGTTACCTAGTCCTTATGACCATGAGATCATGTAAATCACTTATACGAAAGGTACTTTGATTACATCAAACGCCACTGCGTAAATGGGTGGTTATAAAGGTGGGATTAAGTATCGGAAAGTATGAGTTGAGGCATATGGATCAACAGTGGGATTTGTCCATCCCGATGACGGATAGATATACTCTGGGCCCTCTCGGTGGAATGTCGTCTAATGTCTTGCAAGCATATGAATAAGTTCATAAGAGACCACATACCATGGTACGAGTAAAGAGTACTTGTCGGAGACGAGGTTGAACAAGGTATAGAGTGATACCGATGATCAAACCTCGGACAAGTAAAATATCGCGTGACAAAGGGAATTGGTATCATATGTGAATGGTTCATTCGATCACTAAAGTCATCGTTGAATATGTGGGAGCCATTATGGATCTCCAGATCCCGCTATTGGTTATTGGTCGGAGAGAGTTCTCAACCATGTCTACATAGTTCGCGAACCGTAGGGTGACACACTTAAGGTTTGATGTTGTAATAGTAGAAATTGAATAAGGAATGGAGTTCGAAGTTTTGTTCGAAGTCTCGGATGGGATCCCGGACATCACGAGGAGTTCCGGAATGGTCCGGAGAATAAGATCCATATATAGGAAGTCATTTTATATGTTTGAAAATGATCCGTGCATTTATGGAAGGTTCTAGAAGATTCTAGAAAAGTCCGGAAGAAATCACTTTGGAAGGTCCCGGAGGGACTCCACCACCCATGGCCGGCCAACCCTAGAGGGGAAAGTCCAAGGTGGACCCCCCCAAGGGGGCTGGCCACCCCCCCCCCCACATGGAAGGGTGGGAATCCCACTTGGGTGGGAGTCCCACCTTGGGTAGGTTTCCCTACTACATGGAAGGTTTTTGGTCGGGTCTTATTCGAAGACTTGTAGTCCAACACTTGGGGTTCCACCTATATAATGAGGGGCATAGGGGAGGGGGCCGGCAACCACAACACCACAAAGCCACCAAGCTGGCCGCACCCATAGAGGCCGGCCACCCTCTCCCAAACCCTAGCCGCCCCCTCTCCTCTCCACCTCTCCCGCACGCTTAGCGAAGCTCCGCCGGAGATCTCCATCGCCACCGCCACCACGCCGTCGTGCTGCCGGATTCAAGGAGGAGCTACTACTTCCGCTGCCCGCTGGAACGGGGAGAGGACGTCGTCTTCATCAACACCGAACGTGTGACCGAGTACGAGGTGCTGCCCGATTGTGGCACCGTGATCAAGATCTTCTACGCGCTTGCAAGCGGCAAGTGATCGTCTACCGCAGCAATAAGAGCCTACTTGACAAAGGATTAACTTGTCAATGCCTACGATTGTAGACTAGGGTTTTGCTAGAAGTAGAGGGCAAGTAGATCTCGAAGGTTTAGGCGAAAAGTACTCGACGATTGTGAAAACTAGGGTTACAATGATTCGATCCTTTCTTTGTCCCTCGACTCCCCCTTATATAGGAGGTGGAGCCGAGGGTTTCGTACACAAGTTACAGAGTCCGGGACGGTTTCTAACTCGTCCCGCCAGATTACAAATAATACTTCCTATTACAACTCTAGCTTTCCTTAATACATCTTGGGCTCCCGAATCTTCTTATTCTTCGGATAGTGGGCCTTCAGTAAATCCCGGGTACTATCTATGGCAGGCCCATTTGGGGTGCCTATGTCAGTAGCCCCCGAGATTTTGCTTGAATCGTAGAGTCAGGGAAAATCTCTCCCGTTTATTTTTGTTCGAGAGCTTTTATTCATACTCCTTCACATAAAATTCTATATTGTACAGGGATAATGGTAGTTGGGGCTAGTTCATCTGACGGATCAGGTACTAGTTAACTGCTCTAGTGGCAATCCGCAAAAACCTACTTCAAGATCACGTCCCCGGACATGATCTCGGGATACTGTAAACTTCGACAGTGCCGCTTAAGGTCTTACCATTCTGTCGAGTCCCAGTCAAATTTATCGGGTACCTAACGCGTCCGTTAGGATTTTTCTTCGTATATGTTGATACGGATAAAAGTAGCAGAGCGCAGTCTTTGGCGATGCCACGCCCAGCAGAACGGATCTGGGGTCTTACCTTCGCATTTTGCGGCATTCAGAAATTGATCGCAACTTTGGCGTTCTGAGAATATATTGTCGAGTACTTTTCGCCTTTGGAATAGCACATTTTATCGAGTCATATTTGATGACTTTATTTTGTCTTCCCGATGGGAGTATATGTAGAGTTATCTGTAACTCGAAATATACTCACTTTTGTTTCTCTATTTTTAAAAAAATTCATCGGGCACGCGAACAGCGTTCCCGATGGGAGTAGCCCCGAGGCTACAGCCAAGAACTTGTGCTTGGGTGTAGGCTCCACAGATTAGCATCCTTTGCCACTGTATTTATGATCCTTCTCGATATTTGTATATTTATCGGGTGCGCGACCAGCGCTCCCGATGGGAGTAGCCCCCGAGGCTATGAACAAATTCTTGGATTTGGTCATAGGCTCTCGCCATTTCTATATTGTCATACTCGAAATTTTCTATTTTTCCAAAGTAGCCCCGAGCATTTGGGCAAAAACTTGTATTTGATCAAAGGCTCCAAGAGTATTCGAATGTTTTACCCTGTCGCCATTCTCTTTTTATTTTTCTTGTCGACATATTTTCCTTTGTCAAATTCTCTTCATCTCTGTCAATAATTGGGATTTTTTCTGCCTTGTGGGTCCATTGTTCCCACCACGTTGACACGTCGTGCAAGTGGGGGACACACGTCCTCCGCTTTTCCTGGCGCACGTACGGTAACGCCTGTTCCATTCCTTCTCAATAAAAATACCTTTTTACCCCTGTGTCTATGAGATCCTTTTTTCACCACACGATTTCTTCATCCAACGGTGCACTGCTTCGTCCGAACCCTATATAAACCTTTCTTCAACCTCGGTCCAGTCCTTCGCTTGCGCCGCACATCTGTTCCCCTCTGCAAAAACTTCCCTTGCGCCCAATTCTGTTTGGTCTTCCGCACGCTCAAGCATTGCCTTGTCCATTGCTGTTGATGCCACCACGCACGCGACTTACGCGCCACAGCACTCCAGAATCCGCAATGGCCGCCGAAGATCTTGACTGGGAGAGATCTAAAATCTCCAACCAAGACCTCAACCTGATGAAGAAGCTTGGCCTGATGAAGAAGGATGACGCCATCCGCTTTCCCAGCGAAGAAAGCTACCCCAACCCTCCAATGGAGTATCGGGTTAGTTTCGTTGATCACCTCATCCGCGGCCTTTCTGCCCCTATTCACGATTTCCTCCGCGGCCTTCTTTTTGTTTATGGGATTCAACTACACCAGTTGACCCCCAATTCCATCCTCCATATTTCCATTTTCATCACACTGTGCGAATGTTTCCTTGGAGTCCCTCCCAATTGGGCTCTTTGGAAACGCATTTTCCTTCTTCGTCGCAATGCCTCTCGCAACGCCACTTATAACATAGGTGGCGTTGTTATTTGTGTCCGAACTGATGTTGAATAATTCGACGTCAAATTTCCTGATTCTGTCCAAGGGTGGCGCAAAAAATGGCTCTATATTCACGAAGAAAGTGCTAACTCTGTGGAGCACAACATAGTCCCTTTCGACGGAAATGCTAAAATTCAACGCCGCCGCTCCTGGGATGCTGAAGCTTCCGAAGAAGAGAAAAAGGCGACAGAAGCACTTATGTCTCGTATTCGTCAGCTCCAAAATACTCGAGGCGAAGAACTATCTGGCGTTCAAATCACTGCCTACTTTCTTAGAATTAGGGTGCAGCCTCTTCAGCTCGCAAAAATCCCCTTTGGACATGTACTGGAAACGACGCCAATAGGCTCTCCAGTGATCTCTCTGCAAAGGACTTGGAGAAGCTGATTCGAAGAATTTCTAGTTTAAATAAGAAAGATCCTGTTCCTTCTTCCTGCCGCGTGGAACCATACAGCTCCACCAATCCTCTCCCCGAGGTATTTTTGTCTTCTCGAATTTTTATCTTGTTCCAAATGTTCCTTGCATCTTACTGTATTGATATCTCGCTATTTTTTCTTTTGTCGCTATTTTTGCAGAACCATCCTATTATGTCTTCTCTTCCTCCCCGAGGATGGAGAAGTCGAAGAACAAGCTATCGTTGCCGAAGACAATCAAGGTTCCTCTCTTCATGAAAGTGAAGTCGCAGGTTCTCACAAATCTGCGGCTTCCCATGAAAAGGAAATTGAATCTGAAGCCAGCGAGTCGACGCAATCCCTTCCTCCTGCTGTTTCCCCGAAGAACAAAAGGAAAAGGGATGATGCCGAAGCCTCCGGCACCTCCAAACCCGAGGAAACTGATCCTTCGTCAAAAAGCAGCTTATGATCCATATCTCGGGACCCTTATCAGTTCGTGAGTCCTTGTTCTATCTTTTCCTTGTATTTGAACATTCGTATCTATCTTGCTGCTTATATTTGTCGATATTTTACTTGCAGTGATGAGGAAGAAGAGGTACCAACCGCTGATGTGGCTGCTCGAACGAGTACGTCACATACTTTAGTTGCATCGGAAACACCAGTTGAAGGAGAAGAATCTTCGCCTCCTCGGCAAAATGTCAATACTGCTACTCCTCCTTCAAGCCCCCGAGCTCCTTTGTCGAAAAGGGCGAGGACGGAAATCATCCCGGAGCCTACTCTTCAATTGAGTAGCTCCTCTAACCCTCTCTTGGAGGATGTAAGTTCTTAACTTTCTTGACATTGTTTATGTTTTCTTTGTTGATTCCTGTGTACCATTACATTTTTCTCATATCGCCATTTCCTTTTTCCCCTTTTTTTTAACAGCCTCTTATAAAGGATCTTCTTCGCATTGGTACCCAATTTGTTGGGTACCGTGAATATGCTAGTAACGCTGAAGGTAATGCTTTACTCCTTTGCTTCTGCCCTTTTGCTCCTCTGTTGTCGAAGTTTTTAACTATATTTTTCTTCCTTGCTAGAAAAACTGGCGAAAGCCAATGAGCGTGCCAACACACTTGCTCAACAGTTAGAGCAAAGTGAACAGGCTCGCAAAAAGGCTGAGTCAGATGCTGTTGGTGCTCGTGCAGAGGCTGATAAGGCCAAGTCTGATGCTGCTGGTGTCGAAGATCTCCGAAAGAGACTTCATGATGCCGAAACTTCGCTGAGTGAACATATAACCGCTCAATCTGCTCGCGAAGAGGCGATCCTTAAACGCTTGAAGACACAGAGTCGCCGCTTTGTCGGTAAGTATCACTTATCATTTTTTTATTTCCTTTTCTGTGTTTGTTTGTTGCTCAATAAGTTTCTTTTTTGACAGCTAGAACAGCTCAAGAATTTCAACTTGAAGAACCCGTCAATGATCCTCTTCTCGACGCCCTGTCATTTCTTGAGGTTCATGGATCAGAGGCACGTGAAGGCATTGATCAGGCCAAAGCAGGATTGTCGCGGCTTTTTCCTTATTTTTTCCCAAAGAAAGAGGAACCCGCAACTTTCCTTGATCTCGCCAAGAGCTTCAATTCAGCAGAAGACCTTGGACTGAAAATGCGCCAAGAGAACATGAAGGTTGCTGTCGAGTACTGTTGCCCTGTTGTGACACGACAAACTATTGATTGGATGAAGGTTGGCGACACCAATCAAATAGAACAGTCGAGGTGGAGGTCGCTGATTAAGGCGGCCAAACCCAACACAAAGAAAATCTTAGCATATCTCGGGATCAAGCCATCCTCGACTCCCAGCTCATCAAGGCCGGAGGTCTAGTTTCATATTCTTTTGCTTTGTTTTAGTTTATCTCCTCCTTCTGGTACTGTCGCTGTAACGCTCCTGGCGACGATTAGGTCGTGTGGAGTTCCTTCTTTTGTAATAGATATGTATATACTACAAGAATGAATGGAAGTCGAACTTTTGTCTCAATGATTGATGTCGACGTTTTTCTATTTTTCAGTTGATTTTTGACAATTATTCGCCAATTCCTGATCCTCCCGAAGTTTTTCCTTCGTCCCTTGCGAAGAAGTCTTCTGTCTCGTTAACCTTGATGATTCTTCTGTGGATCTGACAGAAGAATTGAAAGAACTTCGAGTGCAACTTCGTGAAGAAGCAGTCGCTTATACTTATGGAGCAGTCTCGAGAATCTTCTAAAAGGAAAAATTGCGCTTCAACAAGCTCAAGATGCCATAACTGACAAGGACGCCGCTCTGAAGCTGACGCAGCTGCATCTCGAGAGAATTCTATGCTCCAACTGCTAACAGATGCTAGCTTGGATATGGCGGGTAAATTTCATTGTCTTTATCTTGCTTCTTCGTTTCCTTTGCTGCTTGCCTCCTTATTGCCCACTGAATTGTTTTATGAAACAATAGGTGCTTTTTTGGATCCTATAACTGAAGATGAACGTGTCGAGGCTCGTTCCAATGTTCTCCTTCGGCTTGCACGTGAACATGGATCAACTTTTTGGGGTACACCTGAGCGGACCCGCCAAATCGTGAGATTTCAAGATCGTGCACTTCAGGTTCGCGAATATCTTGACTTCTGTACAAGGACTTTGTCTCTGGTTTATGGTACTATGTTTCCTCGCAATAAGATGCCAGAGACCCTTCCTGCATTGATGGACAAATTTCGAGATGCTCCTCGTATCCACGGCTTTGTGCGAGCCCAACTAGCTGCTGGCGCAAGGTTTGCGATGATCATGATAAAAATTTGCTACCCGAAGTTAGACGTGGGGCAAGTTGTCCCGAAGTGCCTGGAGAAGATGTCGAAGAGGAAAAGAAACTTCGGCAAATATGATGACATTGTTACTCCTGTTGCCGAAGATATGATGGATGAACTTCTCCGGATGGATTCCGAATTCTTCGTGAAGGGTAGCTATGCTGAGCATAGTACTCGCGCTGTAAATAACGAGCGCTTAACCATAGATAATATATTGGGAAATTCTTGAAGACGAAACTTTTTCCGAAATTTATATCCTGTATAGACCAGCTATATTGTAAAGTCATTGTATTTTATTTTTATCGCCAAGCCCCCGGGCGTTTTGATTGCAATATCTTGTGTATTATAATGCGAGGTTGTCCCAAGGCAAGATAATATACATTGTGTACTATTTTGTACGGGTGTAAGCCCCCGAGCTTTTTGTTGATCACTATTTTGTTGATATCTCTTTTTATTTTGGCGAGGTATTTTTACCAAGGCAAGGTGCTTCTTTTGTCGATACTGTGTTTGTATATATATTGTATCATGTAGGGGAGAAACCCCTAATCTTGTCGGGAAGAGGATATATAATTCCACTATCTTTATTATATTGCAGCTCCGCGAGTCCGCCTCATTAAAAACCTTCTCCGGCCCCACTCGGTGCCCCGAAAAAGGAAAAGAGTGCGTCTGAAAACTCGCGGGCGTTTCAGTACATTGTAGCTTTACAAAGGGAGACTATATTTTCGACATCTAGGCGTAGAAACGCCTGAGCTGTGCCACATTCCAGGATTTGGCTGTCGATCCGTCTTCTTGTCTTTAATTCTGTATGCTCCTCCTTCTATTACTTCTGTGACGATGTATGGTCCCAGGGTGACTCGAGTTTTTCATGGCTTTTTTGATTGAGTCGTAAAACCAGGTCACCCACTTGGAAAGATCTTGGCCGCAATCGTCGACTGTGATAGTTTTTTAGGTCCTGCTGGTATTTAGCGACCCGTGACAGGACCTCGTCTCGAGCTTCATCGAGTGCGTCGACATCATCTTCCAAAGCTATTCTTGAAGTTTCCTCGTCATATTCTGCGACTCGTGGAGAATCATGCTCTATTTCTATCGGCAGGACTGCTTCGGCTCCATGGACCAGGAAAAACGGCGTTTCCTGTGTCGCTGTATTTGGTGTTGTTCGGATACTCCACAATACACTTGGCAGCTCCTCCGGCCAAGTATGCCGAGCTTTTTCCAATGGTCCTAGCAGACGCTTGATGCCGTTGCAGATGATGCCATTGGCCTTCTCGACTTGTCCATTGGTCTGAGGATGCGCAACAGATGCAAAACTCAATTTAATGCCTATTTCTGCGCAGTATGCTTTGAACTCTTTGGACGTAAAATTGCTGCCGTTGTCTGTGACGATGCTGTGAGGTACTCCGAAGCGAAATACAATGCTCTTCACAAACTTTATTGCGGATGCTGCATCTGGTGAATTTATTGGCTTCGCCTCTATCCACTTGGTAAATTTGTCGACAGCCACTAGTAAGTACTCGTATCCTCCCGGCGAAGCTTTGTGCAATTTACCCACCATGTCGAGACCCCATTGAGCAAAGGGCCAAGACAGTGGGATTGGCATAAGTTCCGCTGCTGGTGAGTGAGGTCTTGCCGCAAATCTTTGACATGCGTCGCAAGTGCGCACTATTTCCTTTGCATCCTCGATCGCTGTGAGCCAATAAAATCCTGCTCTGAAACCTTTGCCGCGATAGCTCTTCGTGGTGCCCACATATTCCTTCATGCACGTCTTTTAGGATGATCCTTCCTTCTTCGGTGTAACGCACCGTTGTAGCACACCCGAGATACTGCGTTTGTACAGCTCCCCTTTTACCACCGTAAAGGCTTTGGATCTCCTAATTATTCGCCTTGCTTCGACTGGATCGTCGGGTATGGTTTTCCTTAGGATATATGATATGTAAGCCTGCATCCAAGGGACTTGCACCATCATGACTAGCTCTTGCTCTTCTTCTTCTTCTGCTATGTTTTTGGCGATACTCGAAGGTTTCTCTTTTTTCTCCTTTATTTTTGCTGGTTTTGTTGATCTCTCGCTAATCTCTTCCCCGAACACACCTGGAGGGATTGCGAGGCATTGTGACCCGATGTTTGCGAGAACGTCGGCTTCATCATTACTCATCCTGCTAATGTGGTTTACTTCACAACCATCGAATAGCTTCTCCAGCTCATTGTACACCTCCTTGTAAGCTATCATACTTTCGTTGACTGCGTCGCATTGGTTCATTACTTGCTGTGCTACCAACTGTGAATCGCCGAAAATTTTCAGTCGGGTTGCACCGCAAGCTTTCGCCATCTTCATTCCGTGTATGAGAGCTTCATATTCTGCTTCATTGTTAGATGCGTTTGGAAACGTCATCCGCAGAACATACTTCAACTTGTCGCCTTGGTGAGACTAATATCACGCCTGCTCCAGCACCTTCTAATCTCTTGGATCCGTCGAAGTTCATGGTCCAAGTCCTCGATAGATCTGGGGGTCCCGTATTTTGTAGCTCCATCCACTCTGCAATGAAGTCTGGTAAGACCTGCGACTTTATTGCTTTTCTTTTTTCATACGTGATGTCCCGAGGGAAAGTTCTATTCCCCAAAGGGAGACACGACCCGTAGCTTCTGGATTGTTCAGTATATTTGATAAGGAGCTTCATTGACCACTATTATCGGGTGAGCGAAAAATAGTGCCGCAATTTTCTTGCGTCGTGAATACTCCATATGCTAGCTTTTGATATTGCGGTACCGCTGTTTTGACGGCGACAATTCCTGATGAAATATACTGGCCTTTGGACTCCATGAAGTTTGCCTTCTTCTTCCCTTTCGACTACTAAGGCCGTGCTAACTACCTGAGGTGTGGCTGCAATATACAAGAGGAGAGGTTCTTTTTCTTTTGGCGCCACCAATATCGGTGGTGTCGAAATTGCTCGCTTGAGATTCTCGAAAGCTCTGTCTGCTTCCTCGTTCCATTGAAATTTTTCCACTTGCTTGATCAACGCATAAAACGGCAGCGCTTTTCTCCTAGCCTGGCGACGAATCGCTTAAAGCTGCGACTCGCCCCGTTAGCTGTTGTATTTCTTTCAATTTTGTTGGCTTTCTCATAGTAACGATGGCCTGTATTTTTTCGGGATTAGCTTCAATCCCCTTGCTGATACTAAGAACCCGAGAAGTTCTCCTGCGGGAACTCCAAAAGAGCACTTTGTCGGGTTCAGCTTGAGGCAGAACTTGTCGAGGTTGTCGAAGGTTTCCTTCAAATCTTCGATCAACGTTGACCCTTTCTTTGATGTTATTACGACATCGTCGATGTAGACTTGTACATTTTTCCCGATCTGTGTTGCTAGGCACTTCTGCATCATCCGCTGATATGTTGCTCCCGCGTTTTTCAAAGGGCATTGTTTTGTAGCAAAACACGCCATAAGGTGTGATGAACGCTGTTTTGGCTTCATCTTCTTCTTTTAATCTGATCTGGTTATAACCAGAATATGCGTCCAAAAAGGAAAGACGTTCGCATCCTGCCGTGGAGTCGATGATTTGATCGATCCTTGGGAGGGGAAAGTGATCCTTGGGACAATGTTTATTGAGACACGTGAAGTCGACGCACATGCGAAGGACTATTGTGTGTTTCTTCGGCACCATCACTGGGTTAGCTACCCATGTGGCTTCTGTAGATATTTCTCTGATAACCCGGCATCTTTGAGTCGATCTATTTCTGATAACATGGCTTTGCGGCTAGGTTCCGAAAAACGCCGCAAAGGTTGCTTTACTGGTCGTGCGAGAGGATCCAAATTGAGGTGGTGCTCGGCAAGTTCCCTGGGTACTCCTGGCATGTCGGCTGGACACCATGCGAAGATTTTCCGCTCACGGAGGAACTCGACGAGCGCGCTTTCTATGCGACATCCATGTTTGCAGCAATGGACGTCATTTTCTTTGGATCTGTCGGGTGGATCTGTACCTCTTTTGAATCTTTATTTATATTGAAAGTTGGCTCCTTAGAAGGTCTTCCTACCTCGGGCAGCACATCATAATCAGTGAACCTAGGTGCCGCATATTCTGCTTGCATCCCGAAAGTTTCTGACAGTATGAAAATCCTTGTCGCATTTATCGGACAGTGCAAAGCTTCCTTTGATTGTGATAGGTCCCTTAGGCCCAGGCAACCTCCACAACAGATATGTATAATGCGGCACTGCCATGAACCTGCGTACGCTGGTCGTCCCAACAAAGCGTGATATTGTGACGGGAAATCCACCACTTCAAACTCTAAATTCTCTATCCTGTAGTTTTCTCGGGTTCCAAACTGAACGTCGAGGTTGATCTTGCCCAATGGGTAACTTGGCTTCTCTGGTGTAATCCCGTGGAAGCGTGTGTCTTGGCTTCAGATTTGCTAGGGATATGTTCATCTTCCTCAATGTATCTGTGTACATGAGGTTTAAGCTGCTGCCATCTATGAAAACTCTCGACACGTCGAAACCAGCGATTACAGCGGGTAAGATGAGCGCCGATTGTCCTGGTCGAGGGACTTGCTGCGGATGGTCTGCGATCGTGAAGCCGATATCTTGCCCCGACCAATTTAAGTACTCGACTGTTGGTGGAGGCATCTTTTATGAACACTTGTCGGGATATTACCTTCGCGCTGTTGGACGGCCTAGCTTTGAATCATCGAGACCACACCGTTAGAGTTGGGGTCAACATATGGAGGTGGATGTGGTGCTGCCGCAATTCTAAGCTGGTGTCGATTTTCTTCGGTATTGCGGGAGGAGGTGGAAGGTGGATCTCGCTCCTTGGCTCCGAGGATTTCTGTTATTTGCTTGAGCGTTTGCGATTCCTGCGGCTCGCAGCATTGCTTGAAAATTGCGGCTCTTTCTGTAGATGTCCTGACTGCCTCTTTCCATTGTTGTCGAGGTAAAAGTGCATTTGACACGGACCGTTCATCATCTCCTCGGGAGACACGTAAGGTCTTTGAATCCTTGGTCCACTGTTTTGTCTGTTGCCGCGAAAATCACCTCTATTGTCGCCTTGTTGCTCATTGCTCCTTTGATAATCATCTCGACTATTTCCTCCAGGATTTCCTCGAAAACCAGCCGATATGTGGCCGGGAGCATCGTTGTTGTAGAACCGCGAGAAAATCGCCTTCTATTTTGATAATTTCGACTACGATCCTCTTCTGGCGACCTGTGTCGTTTGTTGTATATTGCGTCTTCTCCATCTGCCCACTTGTTAGCGATTTCCATCAACGCTGAGATTGTCTTGGGATTAGTTCTCCCCAAGTCCTCGACGAAGTCTGCTCGTCGGATTCCTGCACGAACGCATCTATTGCCCTCTCGTCAGATATGTCTTCTGCCGAGTTCTTGATAATGTTCCACCGCTGTATATATTTCCTCATCGACTCGTCATGTTTTTGTCGACACGCCCGTAATTCTTCCAACGACGCAGGTTTCTGCAGGTGGATCGGAATTTTTTACGAAGATGTCCTCAAAAGTTTCCCAGCTGTCGATGGAGTTCAAGGGGAGTTTCTTTATCCAAGATCTTGCGGCACCACTCAGGTGAACTTGGATACTTTGCATAGCTGTTGCTCTGGTTCCTCCTACCAGTTTTACCATCTCGAGATAATCTACGAGCCAATCCTCGGGATCTTGCAGGCCGTCGAACTTCTTGAAATTCTCGGGTAACTTGAACCCTTTTGGGACTCGAGTTTTTCGCACTCTTCTCGTAAAGCATGGAGCCCACACATATCTTCGTCGGCAAGCCTGGCGAGTGCTGACGGTCCCTCCTTTCTTGTCGCGCTCTGTCCACCCTTACTTGGACTGCTGTGTCCCTTGCTCCACTTGCTCTTGGTGGGTCTTGGACTGCTGCAGAGGTCGTGGACTATTTTGCCTAGGATTTTCTTCGGGAGGCGTTGTTGCAAACGCTGTTCCCATGACTCCTACTCCAGCCATCGCCATATTGAACAATGGTTCTCTCGGGTCCCCAGCAGGTGGTCTGGATGCCAAGCTTGTGTTGCCATGTAACCTGCTTCTGGCGTTTTTGGGATGATATTTCCTCTTTCATCGATCGACATAAAGGACATGTCGAGATTTTGGATTATGTTTCCTCTCTGCTTCAGGTATGTTTTGAAGTCGAGACATTGCTCTCCTCCGAGCTTCTCTGTGACTATCTCCCGAAGTTCTAGATTGTCGACTTAAATCTGCTCGGCGCCTGCTTGATGCGAAGCTGCTTCTTTCTCCTATTCAGGGATGCTGTCTGTTTTTCCAAGTCTCTGCTACTCGAGCAAGTCTATATTGATATGCTTGAAGTTCTTGTGCAGTAGCGGTGGTGGTCATAGGTTCTGAACCGTTCATGGCTCTTGCAGCCCTATCCCACGCTTCTTGCGGGAGCTGTACTCTTGCGCGAGTTGTAGATCCAGGATATTTGGTGCCTAGACCATGTCTGAGATCAGCGGGATCGACGTATGGATTTCCCAATTCGTCGAAAGCCTCTGATGTTTGCGGGTCTGATGTGCCTGCCCCTTCTACCACATAGATCTGATGATATTTTGTGCATTGATTTTTGTCGGGATTGGTGACACCATCATATAGAGTGGTGAAGACCTTTCCGATGGCAGCAGACTTGTCGATGAAGTTGAAGTTGTCGACGCTGTCGGAGTCGCTGCTTATAAAGGAGTCCGCAGACGACTCGAAGGATGTGTTGCTGAAGATCTTGGCGAGCTTTCCGCTTGCCTTGTTGTGACGAAGTATGTCGACGAAAACTCCTCGTCACTCGAAAAGTTAGAATCGACCGCTGAAAATTCGATGAGATCGGAACTTCGAGACGGTAGGATCCTTCCTTGTTGACGCCAAATCGGAATTCTCCGAACGTCATGATGATGGGCTCCTCCAGATAGGCACATGCATCCATACGGGAGGGCGGGTGAGGAATAAAATTGAATAGATCAGTTTTTCCTTGTTACCTCGATCCATCGCGTTGCTTGCTGTTGATGAAGTCGAAGATCTTGAACGTGCCATCGACATCAGATCCTTGCAGCCTCTAATTCCCACAGACGGCGCCAATTGACAAAGGATTAACTTGTCAATGCCTACAGATTGTAGACTAGGGTTTTGCTAGAAGTAGAGGCAAGTAGATCTCGAAGGTTTAGGCGAAAAGTACTCGACGATTGTGAAAACTAGGGTTATGTTGATGATTCGATCCTTTCTGTCCCTCGACTCCCCTTATATAGGAGGTGGAGCCGAGGGTTTCGTATTACAAGTTACGAGTCCGGGACGGTTTCTAACTCGTCCGCCAGACACAAATAATACTTCCTATTACAACTCTAGCTTTCCTTAATACATCTTGGGCTCCCGAATCTTCTTATTCTTCGGATAGTGGGCCTTCAGTAAATCCCGGGTACTATCTATGGCAGGCCCATTTGGGGTGCCTATGTCACTACTCTTATAGGCTTTGGAAATCTTCAAGGGTGAGTCTCGATCATCCCCTCGTTGCTCCCGTCTTCTAGATTGCATCTTGGCTTGGATTGTGTTCTTGCAAGAGGAAAATTTTTGTTTTCTATGCAACGAATCCCTACACAATTAATTCAGAATCAACATTGAAATCATAGTCTTTATCTTACTGTAGATTGTAGGTGCATATGATTTACTAGCAACAGGGAATAATTCTCCAAGTGAAGTACTCATAAGAGCATCAAAGTTTTCTAAATCATATAAATCAATATTCATAAATGCTGTAGTAAAAACAATATCCTCTTCGGGAGTTGTAGATTTAGAGCTACTTGCAATATAATGTTCATCAATTCGTTCATCTTCATCATATTTAGATCCTACATCATCACTGGACAAAGACTTAGATAAATCAGGCGCCCCCTCTGTAGATATGCCATCATCCAACAACTTATTTTAAGTATTAGTTGACATCTTAGATAATGGTGAACTATCCAAAACACCAACTTTCTTCCCAATAATAGGAGTAGTAGAAAAATGTGGCCTAGTAGGCAACTCCATACCTCTTCGAGTAGTGGAAGGCATCAGAACCTTCTTAGAAACATCCTTATTGAAGGGATTCGTAGCATAGAAAACAAAAAATTTCCTACCGCAAGAACGAAAACACAAGCCAAGATCTAATCTAGTAGACGGTAGCAACGAGGAGATGATGAGACTAACCCTCGAAGATTCGCAAAGCTTAACGAGATTAGATCTCGGGGTGGATGTAGTCGATCACTTGCCGCTTGCAAAAGCGCGTAGAAGATCTTGACGGTGCCACATCCGTACTTGGTCACACGTACGGTGTTGATGAAGACGACGTCCTCCTCCCCGTTCAGCGGGCAGCGGAAGTAGTAGATCCTCCTGAATCCCGACAGACGACGGCGTGGTGGTGGTGGAGATCTCCCAGGCTTCGCCTATGCGCTGCGGGAGAGATATGTGGAGGAGGGCGGCTAGGGTTTGGGGAGAGGGGCTAGGGCCGACCACTTGGGGGCTGCGGCCTAGGAGGGCTTGGTGTGGCCGACACCTCCCCTTGGCTCCTCATTATATAGGTGAAGTCCCAAGAGTTGTGTCCAGTCTTCGAATAAGACCCCAACAACAAAACCTCCCAAAAGTGGGAAACCTACTAAAGGAGTCCTACTCAAGGTGGGACTCCCACCTTTCCTTGAGGTGGGTTGGCCGGCCACCTTTGGTGGAGTCCACCCGGGACTCCACCCCTTAGGTTGGTCGGCCTAGCTTGTGGAGTCCCTCCGGGACTCCACCTTCCATAGTGCCTTTCTTCCGGACTTTAGAACCTTCTAGAACCTTCCATAAATGCACCGGATCATTTCCAAACTTGGAATATGACTTCCTATATATGAATCTTATTCTCCGGACCATTCAGGAACTCCTCGTGATGTCCTGGATCCCATCCGAGACTCCGAACAAAACTTCGAACTCCATTCCATATTCCATATCTACTTAAACGACATCAAACCTTAAGTGTGTCACCCTACGTTCGAACTATGCGACATGGTTGAGACTTCTCTCCACCAATAACCAATAGCAGGATCTGGAGATCCATAATGGCTCCCACATATTCAACGATGACTTAGTGATCGAATGAACCATTTACATACGATACTGATTCCCTTTGTCACGCGATATTTTACTTGTCCGAGGTTTGATCATCGGTATCACGATACCTTGTTCAAACCTCGTCTATGACAAGTACTCTTTACTCATATTGTGGTATGTGATCTCTTATGAACCATTCATATGCTTGCAAGCCAATTAGACGACATTCCACCGAGAGGGCCCAGAGTATATCTATCCGTCATCGGGATGGACAAATCCCACCGTTGATCCATATGCCTCAACTCATACTTTCCGGATACCTAATCCCACCTTTATAACCACCCATTTACGCAGTGGCGTTTGATGTAATCAAAGTACCCTTCCGGTATAAGTGATTTACATGATCTCATGGTCGAAAGGACTAGGTAACTATGTATCGAAAGCTTATAGCAAATGAACTTAATGACGTGATCTTATGCTACGCTTATTTGGGTGTGTCCATTACATCATTCACATAGTGATATAACCTTGTCATTAATAACATCCAATGTTCATGATCACGAAACGATGATCATCTATTAATCAACAAGCTAGTTATACAAGAGGCTTACTAGGGACTTCTTGTTGTTTACATAACACACATGTATCAATGTTTCGGTTAATACAATTATAGCATGGTATATAAACATTTATCATAAACACAAAGATATATATAACCAATTTATTATTGCCTCTTGGGCATATCTCCAACACTTATCCTTTCCCATGATGAGAAATATATAAGTACAACAAGTAAATGATAACAAGTGGTCTTTCCAACAAAGGTAGGTTCCCCGACAAAGGCGCTAGAAAACGTCTTGATGCCCACAAGTATAGGGGTTCGCTAAAATCTTTGATTAAAAGTATTACCTAAATTTATAGTTCGACTGAAGTGGAACACTGCCAGTAAGACTTTAGCAATTGAGGCATCACTCTCAAACACACATGTGTATCAATATTCTCAAAAAATAAGTGGTGATTGTAGTAGTTAAATCGAAGAAAAAAACAAAATAGTAGACAATACTAATAGATTTTCAGTTTTCACCGGAAGTAGTGAATTTGTAACTTCAATGGCTAAAAGCGTAGGCATGAGGTGATAGCGGGGTGTTGCATGAATACGACTGATCATATAATGTAACACAAAAAATGTAGTGTTCATCTCAAACTCCGTTGTGTATAGGTATGTGTTCCAAATATAGTTAGGCATACTAAGAAAGAGAATTCGCACAACATCTATCCTACCGATACGTCTCCAACGTATCGATAATTTCTTATGTTCCATGCTACTTTATTGATGATACCTACATGTTTTATGCACATTACATGTCATATTTATGCATTTTCTGAACTAACCTATTAACAAGATGTCGAAGAGCCAGTTGCTGTTTTCGCTTTTGGTTTCAGAAATCCTAGTAAAGAAATATTCTCGGAATTGGACGAAACTTTCGCCCAGGGTCCTATTTTTGCACGAAGCTTCCAGACCGAAGACCTAACGAAGTGGGGCCACGAGGCGGCCAGGAGGGAGGCCGGCGCCAGGCCTTGGCCGCGCCGACCTGCCCCCTGGGCCCCTCGTGTGGCCCCTCGCGTTGACCCTCCGCCTACTTAAAGCCTGGTCGCGAAACCCCAGTCCGAGCCACGATACGGAAACCCACGAGACGCCGCCGCCGAATCCCATCTCGGGGATTCGGAGATCGCCTCCGGCACCCCGAGGGGATTCATCTCCCGAGGACTCTACACCGCCATGGTCGCCTCCGGAGTGATGAGTGAGTAGTTCACCCCTGGACCATGGGTCCATAGCAGTAGCTAGATGGTCGTCTTCTCCTTGTTGTGCTTCATTGTTGGATCTTGTGAGCTGCCTAACATGATCAAGATCATCTATATGTAATTCTATATGTTGTGTTTGTCGATCCGATGGATAGAGAGTACTATGATTATGGTGATTATCAATCTATTGTTCATGTGTTGTTTATGATCTTGCATGCTCTCCGTTATTAGTAGAGGCTCTGGCCAAGTTTTTACTCTTAACTCCAAGAGGGAGTATTTATGCTCGATAGTGGGTTCATGCCTCCATTGAATCTGGGACAGTGACAGAAAGTTCTAAGGTTGTGGATGTGTCGTTGCCACTAGGGATAAAACATTGATGCTATGTCTAAGGATGTAGTTGTTGATTACATTACGCACCATACTTAATGCAATTGTCCGTTGCTTTGCAACTTAATGCGGAGGGGTTGGACGATAACCTGAAGGTGGACTTTTTAGGCATAGATGCGGTTGGATGGCGGTCTATGTTCTTTGTCGTAATGCCCGGATTAAATCTCACTATATTTACCATGTCATGTATATGCATTGTTATGCCTTTCTCTATTTGTCAATTGCCCGACTGTAATTTGTTCACCCAACATGCTTTTATCTTATGGGAGAGACACCTCTAGTGAACTGTGGACCCCGGTCCTATTCTTTACATAGCATACAATCTACTTGTTTTACTGTTTTCTTTGCAAACATCTTCCACTCGATACGTTTAATCCTTTGTTACAGCAAGCCGGTGAGATTGACAACCTCACTGTTTCGTTGGGACAAAGTACTTGGGTTGTGTTGTGCAGGTTCCTAGTTGGCGCCGGAATCCCTGGTGTTGCGCCGCATCACATTTCGCGACCATCAACCTTCAACGTGCTTCTTGGCTCCTCCGGTTCGATTAAACCTTGGTTTCTTTCTGAGGGAAAACTTGCTACTGTGCGCATCATACCTTCCTCTTGGGGTTCCCAACGAACGTGTGAGTTACACGCCATCAAGCTCTTTTTCTGGCGCCGTTGCCGGGAGATCAAGACACGCTGCAAGGGGAGTCTCCACTTCTCAATCTCTTTACTTTGTTTTTGTCTTGCTTTATTTTATTTACTACTTTGTTTGCTGCACTAAATCAAAACACAAAAAAATTAGTTGCTAGTTTTACTTTATTTACTGTCTTGCTCTCTATATCGAAAACACAAAAAATTAGTTACTTGCATTTACTCTATCTAGTTTGCTTTATCGTCCTGCACTCTATATTTAAAATACAAAAAAATTTAGTTACTTTTATTACCATGTCTAGCTCTGAACCTGTTACTTCTTCACCTGAGGACTTAGTTTTTACTTTCAAGCAAGGGGATGAGGAGAGTTTTAAGGATGCTTGGTCTAGAATTTTTACTTCTTATCGTAAAACTGAACCTCAAATGACTCTAAGTTTGCTCCTTAGTAATTTTTATTTTGGTCTTATGGTTCGCTATAGATATGCTTTGGACACTTTAGTAGGAGGAGATTTCCTTCATTGTAATGGGGATCAAGCTTTTAATGCCATAAAGAAATTGGTTGCATCACATGATTCAGCTAATAACTTTGATTCAGCCCTTATTAGCATTCATAATAGATTGAACAATCTCGAGATAAGTACATCTCGCTTAAATGACAATTATCACTGTGTTCGTAATCGTCTTGAACAAGTCTTAGAGAATCCTAAACCTTCATCATGGGACCCTTCTGTTAAAATTGTTATCGGTGATCGAACTCTTCATGCCTATTGTGATATTATGTATGAATTTTGCCTTATGCCTGAAAACATTTATAAATCTTTGAAACTTTGGGGAGTCGATAAAGGGGGAGAAGAAATAGCTCTTATTGATAACTCTATCATAATTCCTAAGGGAATAGCTGCAGGTGTGCATACAACCATTCGTGGAAGAACAATATCCATTGATTATCTTATTATTGAAACAGGAAAAATCATACTCGGAAGATCCTTGCTGAAACTATTGGGAGCAGTCATTGATGTGGGAGAAGGCACTCTGAAATTCACCTCTATACCAGGGGGAAATCATATATTTCCTAAACCAAAAGGAAAGAAAAACAATAAGAAAGGTAAAGATGAAGCCCAAGGTAAGGTTGACACACCATCTCTCGATGTTACTTGATTTGCACTTTCTGCGCCTAGCTGAAAGGCGTTAAAGAAAAGCGCTTATGGGAGACAACCCATGTTTTTACCTACAGCAATTTTTTGTTTTGTTGAGTCTTGGAAGTTGTTTACTACTGTAGCAACCTCTCCTTATCATGTTTTTGTGCCAAGTAAAGTTTCTATGTCAAAGTTGATGTTATATTTGGGATCGCTGCAGAAACAGCATTGCTGTCTGTCACGAATCTGGGCATAATTCTCTGTATAAAATTCGAAAAATCTGCCAATTTACGAGCGTGATCCTCAGATATGTACGCAACTTTCATTAGTTTTGAGTTTTTCCATTTGAGCAAGTCTGGTGCCATTTATAAATTCGTCTTTACGGACTGTTCTGTTTTTGACAGATTCTGCCTTTTATTTCGCATTGCCTCTTTTGCTATGTTGGATTTATTTCTTTGATCCATTAATGTCCAGTAGCATTATGCAATGTCCAGAAGTGAAAATAATGATTGTGTCACCTCTGAATGAGTGAATTATTAATGATGCACTAACCCTCTAATGAGTTTGCTTGAAGTTTGGTGTGAAGGAAGTTTTCAAGGGTCAAGAGAGGAGAATGATATACTATGATCAAGAGGAGTGAAAGCTCTAAGCTTGGGGATGCCGTGGTTCACCCCTGCATATTTTAAGAAGACTCAAGCGTCTAAGCTTGGGGATGCCCAAGGCATCCCCTTCTTCATCGACAACATCATCAGGTTCCTCCCCTGAAACTATATTTTTATTCAGTCACATCTGGTGTTCTTTACTTGGAGCGTCGGTTTGTTTTCGTTTTTGTTTTTGTTTGAATAAGATGGATCCTAGCATTCACTTTGTGGGAGAGAGACACGCTCCGCTGTTGCATATGGACACATGTGTCCTTAGGCTTTACTCATAATGTTCAAGGCGAAGTTTCTTCTTCGTTAAATTGTTATATGGTTGGAATTGGAAAATGCTACATGTAGTAATTCTAAAAATGTCTTGGATAATGTGATACTTTGCAATTGTTGTGCTCATGTTTAAGCTCTTGCATCATATACTTTGCACCCATTAATGAAGAAATACATAGAGCTTGCTAAAATTTGATTTGCATATTTGGTTTCTCTAAGGTCTAGATAATATCTAGTATTGAGTTTTGAACAACAAGGAAGACGGTGTAGAGTCTTATAATGTTTACAATATGTCTTTTATGTGAGTTTTGCTGCACCTGTTCATCCTTGAGTTTGCTTCAAATAACCCTGCTAGCCTAAACCTTGTATCGAGAGGGAATACTTCTCATGCATCCAAAATCCTTGAGCCAACTACTATGCCATTTGTGTCCACCATACCTACCTACTACATGGTATTTCTCCGCCATTCCAAAGTAAATTGCTTGAGTGCTACCTTTAAAATTCCATCATTCACCTTTGCAATATATAGCTCATGGGACAAAATAGCCTTAAAAACTATCGTAGTATTGAATATGTACTTATGCACTTTATATTTTATTAAGTTGCTTGTTGTGCGATAACCATGCTTCTGGGGAACGCCATCAACTATTGTTGAATATCATGTGAGTTCTTGTCTGAAGGTCTATCATTTTAGTGGTTGGAGCATGCAAATTGTTAGAGAAGAACATTGGGCCGCTAACTAAAGCCATGAATCATGGTGGAAGTTTCAGTTTGGACATATATCCTCAATCTCATATGAGAATAATAACTTTGCTACATGCTTATGCATTTAAGAGAGTCCATTATCTGTTGTCCATGTTGTCCCGGTATGGATGTCTAAGTTGAGAATAATCAAAAGCGAAATGAATGCGAGCATTCTCCTTGGACCTTTGTACAGGCGGCATGGAGGTACCCCTTTGTGACACTTGGTTGAAACATGGCATGCGAAGACCCGGTAGTCCAAGCTAAGTAGTGGGGCACTATTAGTATACTATGCGTGAGGCTTGCAACTTGTAAGATATAATTTTCATAACTCATATGCTTTATTACTACCGTTGACAAAATTGTTTCATTTTTTCAAAATAAAAGCTCTAGCACAAATACAACAATCGATGCTTTCCTCTTTGAAGGACCATTCTTTTACTTTTATTGTTGAGTCAGTTTACCTATCTCCTTCCACCTTAAGAAGCAAACACTTGTGTGAATGTGCATTGATTCCTACATACTTGCATATTGCACTTATTATATTACTTTATGTTGACAATATCCATGAGATATACATGTTACAAGTTGAAAGCAACCGCTGAAACTTAATCTTCTTATGTGTTGTTTCAACACCTTTACTTTGATTTATTGCTTTATGAGTTAACTCTTATGCAAGACTTATTGATGCTTGTCTTGAAGTACTATTCATGAAAAGTCTTTGCTATATGATTCAGCTGTTTACTCATGTCATTACCTTTGCTTTGATCGCTGCATTCATTACATATGTTTACAAATAGTATGATCAAGATTATGATGGCATGTCACTTCAAATTATCTTTGTTATCGTTTTACCTGCTCGGGACGAGCAGAACTAAGCTTGGGGATGCTGATACGTCTCCAACGTATCGATAATTTCTTATGTTTCATGCTACTTTATTGATGATACCTACATGTTTTATGCACATTACATGTCATATTTATGCATTTTCTCGAACTAACCTATTAACAAGATGCCGAAGAGCCGTTCTGTTTTCTGCTATTTTTGGTTTCAGAAATCCTAGTAAAGAAATATTCTCGGAATTGGACGAAACTTTCGCCCAGGGTCCTATTTTTGCACGAAGCTTCCAGAAGACCGAAGACCTAACGAAGTGGGGCCACGAGGCGGCCGAGGGAGGCCGGCGCGGCCCAGGCCTTGCGCGCCGACCTACCTGGGCCCCTCGTGTGGCCCTCGCGTTGACCTCCGCCTACTTAAAGCTACGCGAAACCCCCACGAGAGCCACGATACGGAAAACCTTGAGACGCGCCGCCGCGAATCCCATCTCGGGGGATTACGGAGATCGCCTCGGCACCCTGCCGAGAGGGGATTCATCTCCCGGAGGACTCTACACCGCCATGGTCGCCTCCGGAGTGATGAGTGAGTAGTTCACCCCTGGACCATGGGTCCATAGCAGTAGCTAGATGGTCGTCTTCTCCTTGTTGTGCTTCATTGTTGGATCTTGTGAGCTGCCTAACATGATCAAGATCATCTATATGTAATTCTATATGTTGTGTTTGTCGGGATCCGATGGATAGAGAGTACTATGATTATGGTGATTATCAATCTATTGTTCATGTGTTGTTTATGATCTTGCATGCTCTCCGTTATTAGTAGAGGCTCTGGCCAAGTTTTTACTCTTAACTCCAAGAGGGAGTATTTATGCTCGATAGTGGGTTCATGCCTCCATTGAATCTGGGACAGTGACAGAAAGTTCTAAGGTTGTGGATGTGCTGTTGCCACTAGGGATAAAACATTGATGCTATGTCTAAGGATGTAGTTGTTGATTACATTACGCAATACTTAATGCAATTGTCTGTTGCTTTGCAACTTAATACTGGAGGGGGTTCGGATGATAACCTGAAGGTGGACTTTTTAGGCATAGATGCAGTTGGATGGCGGTCTATGTTCTTTGTCGTAATGCCCGGATTAAATCTCACTATATTTACCATGTCATGTATATGCATTGTTATGCCTTTCTCTATTTGTCAATTGCCCACTGTAATTTGTTCACCCAACATGCTTTTATCTTATGGGAGAGACACCTCTAGTGAACTGTGGACCCCGGTCCTATTCTTTACATAGCATACAATCTACTTGTTTTACTGTTTTCTTTGCAAACATCTTCCACTCGATACGTTTAATCCTTTGTTACAGCAAGCCGGTGAGATTGACAACCTCACTGTTTCGTTGGGACAAAGTACTTGGGTTGTGTTGTGCAGGTTCCTAGTTGGCGCCGGAATCCCTAGTGTTGCGCCGCATCACATTTCGCGACCATCAACCTTCAACGTGCTTCTTGGCTCCTCTGGTTCGATTAAACCTTGGTTTCTTTCGAGGGAAAACTTGCTACCGTGCGCATCATACCTTCCTCTTGGGGTTCCCAACGAACGTGTGAGTTACACGCCATCACCTACCTTTCCATTTCACCGGGGCCAAATTCGAACTACATGTAATTAGGGTCTACCCTTTCGAGTAGCTCGGAACACTGCATTAGCACTCCATGAACACACAATATCCTCAAACTACCACATATTTTCCTCTTTTTTCCCCTAACTGTCACCTTAGGGTTCACATGTTCAACATAATAATAATAGGCAATACACTTTGCAGATAAATACAAAACTCATATATATGATGGGGCAATAACATTTCAGTACTGAAATCATGTCACTCGGGCCCTAGCAACAAGCATTAAACATATAAAAGGTGTATCAACACCATACAAGAATATCCTCTAGATAAGCACCGCAAATCTCAATACATATGCACGATTACATGATCAATCGTATCCAATCCCCATCTACCTCACATGCCTAAACATAACTACTCACTCATGGTGATGGAGAGTGAGCACATGGTTGATGGAGACGGTGTTGATGACGATGGTGGTGAATATGGCATCGAAATCTCCCTCTTGACATGGGAGCAGGGAAGGACATAGGCACCCCAAATGGGCCTGCCATAGATGGTACCGGATTTACTGAAGGCCAACTATCCGAAGAATAAGAAGATGCGGGAGCCCAAGATGTATTAAGGAAAGCTAGAGTTGTAATAGGAAGTATTATTTGTAATCTGGCGGGACGAGTTAGAAACCGTCCCGAATTCTGTAACTTGTACAATACGAAACCCTCGGCTCCACCTCCTATATAAGGGGGAGTCGAGGGACAAAGAAAGGATCGAATCTATGTCAACATAACCTAGTTTTCATAATCGAGTACTTTTTCGCTAAACCTTCGAGATCTACTTGCCCTCTACTTCTAGCAAAACCCTAGTCTACAATCTGTAGGCATTGACAAGCTAATCCTTTGTCAATTGGCGCCGTCTGTGGGAATTAGAGGCTGCAAGGATCTGATCTCGATGGCACGTTCAAGATCTTCGACTTCATCAACAGCAAGCAACGCGATGGATCGAGGTAACAAGGGAAAAACTGATCTATTCAATTTTATTCCTCACCCGCCCTCCCGTATGGATGCATGTGCCTATCTGGAGGAGCCCATCATCATGACGTTCGGAGAATTCCGATTTGGCGTCAACAAGGAAGGATCCTACCGTCTCGAAGTTCCGATCTCGTCGGAATTTTCAGCGGTCGATTCTAACTTTTCGTCGAGTGACGAGGAGTTTTCGTCGACATACTTCGTCGACAACAAGGCAAGCGGAAAGCTCGCCAAGATCTTCAGCAACACATCCTTCGAGTCATCTGCGGACTCCTTTATAAGCAGCGACCCGACAGCGTCGACAGCTTCAACTTCATCGACAAGTCTGCTGCCATCGGAAAGGTCTTCACCACTCTATATGATGGTGTCACCAATCCCGACAAAAATCAATGCACAAAATATCATCAGATCTATGTGGTAGAAGGGGCAGGCACATCAGACCCGCAAACATCAGAGGCTTTCGACGAATTGGGAAATCCATACGTCGATCCCGCTGATCTCAGACATGGCTTAGGCACCAAATATCCTGGATCTACAACTCGCGCAAGAGTACAGCTCCCGCAAGAAGCGTGGGATAGGGCTGCAAGAGCCATGGACGGTTCAGAACCCATGACCACCACCGCTACTGCACAAGAACTTCAAGCATATCAATATAGACTTGCTCGAGTAAGCAGAGAGTTGGAAAAACAGACAGCATCCCTGAATAGGAGAAAAGAAGCAGCTTCTGCATCAAGCAGACGCCGAGCAGATTTAAGTCGACAATCTAGAACTTCGGGAGATAGTCACAGAGAAGCTCGGAGGAGAGCAATGTCTCGGCTGCAAAACATACCCGAAGCAGAGAGAGGAAACATAATCCAAAATCTCGACATGTCCTTTATGTCGATCGATGAAAGAGGAAATATCATCCCAAAAACGCCAGAGGCAGGTTACATGGCAACACAAGCTTATATCTTGGCATCCAGACCACCTGCTGGAGACCCGAGAGAACCATTGTTCAATATGGCGATGGCTGGAGTAGGAGTTATGGGAACAGCGTTTGCAACAACGCCTCCCGAAGAAAATCCTAGGCAAAATAGTCCACGACCCGCCGCAGCAGTTCAAGACCCACCAAGAGCAAGTGGAGCAAGAGACACAGCAGTCCAAGTAAGGGTGGACAGAGCGCGACAAGAAAGAAGGGACCGTCAGCACTCGCCAGAACTTGCCGACGAAGATATGTGTGGGCTCCCGTGCTTTACGAGAAGAGTTCGAAAAACTCGAGTCCCAAAAGGGTTCAAGTTACCCGAGAATTTCAAGAAGTTCGACGGCCTGCAAGATCCCGAGGATTGGCTCGTGGATTATCTCGAGATGGTAAAGCTGGTAGGAGGAACCAGAGCAACAGCTATGCAAAGTATCCAAGTTCACCTGAGTGGTGCCGCAAGATCTTGGATAAAGAAACTCCCCTTGAACTCCATCGACAGCTGGGAAACCTTTGAGGACATCTTCGTGAAGAACTTCCGATCCACCTGCAAGAAACCTGCGTCGTTGGAAGAATTACGAGCGTGTCGACAAAAACATGACGAGTCGATGAGAAAATATATACAGCGGTGGAACATTATCAAAAACTCGGCAGAAGACATATCTGACGAGAGGGCAATAGATGCGTTCGTGGCAGGAATCCGGCGAGCAGACTTCGTCGAGGACTTGGGGAGAACTAATCCCAAGACAATCTCAGCGTTGATGGAAATCGCTAACAAGTGGGCAGATGGAGAAGACGCAATATACAACAAACGACACAGGTCGCCAGAAGAGGATCGTAGTCGAAATTATCAAAATAGAAGGCGATTTTCTCGCCAGTTTTACAACAACGATGCTCCCGGCCACATATCGGCTGGTTTTCGGGGAAATCCTGGAGGAAATAGTCGAGATGATTATCAAAGGAGCAATGAGCAACAAGGCGACAATAGAGGTGATTTTCGCGGCAACAGACAAAATAGTGGACCAAGGATTCAAAGACCTTACGTGTCTCCCGAGGAGATGATGAACGGTCCGTGTCAAATGCACTTTTACCTCGACAACAATGGAAAGAGACAGTCAGGACATCTCCAGAAAGACTGCCGCAATTTTCAGGCAATGTTGCGAGCCGCAGGAATCGCAAATGCCCAAGCAAATAACAGAAATCCTCGGGAGCCAAGGAGCGAGATTCACCTTCCACCTCCTCCCGCAATAACCGAAGAAAATCGACACCAGCTTAGAATTGCGGCAGCACCACATCCACCTCCATATGTTGACCCCAACTCTAACGGTGTGGTCTCGATGATTCAGAAAGCTAGGCCGTCCAACAGGGCGCAGAAAGTAATATCTCGACAAGTGTTCATGGCAGAGAAGATGCCTCCACCAACAGTCGAGTACTTAAATTGGTCGGGGCAAGACATTGGCTTCACAATCGCGGATCATCCGCAGCAAGTTCCTCGACCAGGGCAATCGGCGCTCATCTTACCCGCAGTAATCGCTGGTTTCGACGTGTCGAGAGTTTTCATAGATGGCGGCAGCAGCTTAAACCTCATGTATGCAGATACATTGAGGAAGATGAACATATCCCTAGCAAATCTGAAGCCAACTGACACACGCTTCCACGGGATTACACCAGAGAAGCCAAGTTACCCATTGGGCAAGATCAACCTCGACGTTCAGTTTGGAACCCGAGAAAACTACAGATAGAGAATTTAGAGTTTGAAGTGGTGGATTTCCCGTCGCAATATCACGCTTTGTTGGGACGACCAGCGTACGCCAGGTTCATGGCAGTGCCGCATTATACATATCTGTTGTGGAGGTTGCCTGGGCCTAAGGGACCTATCACAATCAAAGGAAGCTTTGCACTGGCCGATAAATGCGACAAGGATTTTCATCGACTATCAGAAACTTTCGGGATGCAAGCAGAATATGCGGCACCTAGGTTCACTGATTATGATGTGCTGCCAGAGGTAGGAAGACCTTCTAAGGAGCCAACTTTCAATATAAATAAAGATTCAAAAGAGGTACAGATCCACCCGACAGATCCAAAGAAAACGACGTCCATTGCTGCAAATATGGATGTCGCATAGGAAAGCGCGCTCGTCGAGTTCCTCCGTGAGCACTGGAAAATCTTCGCATGGTGTCCAGCCGACATGCCAGGAGTACCCAGGGAACTTGCCGAGCACCACCTCAATTTGGATCCTCTCGCACGACCAGTAAAGCAACCTTTGCGGCGTTTTTCGGAACCTAGCCGCAAAGCCATGTTATCAGAAATAGATCGACTCAAAGATGCCGGTTCATCAGAGAAATATCTACAGAAGCCACATGGGTAGCTAACCCAGTGATGGTGCCGAAGAAACACACAATAGTCCTTCGCATGTGCGTCGACTTCACGTGTCTCAATAAACATTGTCCCAAGGATCACTTTCCCCTCCCAAGGATCGATCAAATCATCGACTCCACGGCAGGATGCGAACGTCTTTCCTTCCTGGACGCATATTCTGGTTATAACCAGATCAGATTAAAAGAAGAAGATGAAGCCAAAACAGCGTTCATCACACCTTATGGCGTGTTTTGCTACAAAACAATGCCCTTTGGTCTGAAAAACGCGGGAGCAACATATCAGCGGATGATGCAGAAGTGCCTAGCAACACAGATCGGGAAAAATGTACAAGTCTACATCGACGATGTCGTAATAACATCAAAGAAAGGGTCAACGTTGATCGAAGATTTGAAGGAAACCTTCGACAACCTCGACAAGTTCTGCCTCAAGCTGAACCCGACAAAGTGCTCTTTTGGAGTTCCTGCAGGAGAACTTCTCGGGTTCTTAGTATCAGCAAGGGGGATTGAAGCTAATCCCGAAAAAATACAGGCCATCGTTACTATGAGAAAGCCAACAAAGTTGAAAGAAATACAACAGCTAACGGGGCGAGTCGCAGCTTTAAGCAGATTCGTCGCCAGGCTAGGAGAAAAGGCGCTGCCGTTCTATGCATTGATCAAGCAAGGGGAAAAATTTCAATGGAACGAGGAAGCAGACAGAGCTTTCGAAAATCTCAAGCGAGCAATTTCGACACCACCGATATTGGTGGCGCCAAAAGAAAAAGAACCTCTCCTCTTGTACATTGCAGCTACACCTCGGTGGTCAGCACGGCCTTAGTAGTCGAAAGGGAAGAAGAAGGCAAGCTTCATGGAGTTCAAAGGCCAGTATATTTCATCAGCGAAGTACTGTCACCGTCAAAACAGCGGTACCCGCAATATCAAAAGCTAGCATATGGAGTATTCACGACAGCAAGAAAATTGCGCACTATTTTTCGGCTCACCCGATAATAGTGGTCAATGAAGCTCCCTTATCAAATATATTGAACAATCCAGAAGCTACGGGTCGTGTCTCCCTTTGGGGAATAGAACTTTCCCCTCGGGACATCACGTATGAAAAAAGAAAAGCAATAAAGTCGCAGGTCTTACCAGATTTCATTGCAGAGTGGATGGAGCTACAAAACACGGGACCCCCAGATTTATCGAGGACTTGGACCATGAACTTCGACGGGTCCAAGAGATTGGAAGGTGCTGGAGCAGGCGTGATATTAGTTTCACCTGAAGGCGACAAGTTGAAGTATGTTCTGCGGATGACGTTCCCAAACGCATCTAACAATGAAGCAGAATATGAAGCTCTCATACACGGGATGAAGATGGCGAAAGCTTGCGGTGCAACCCGATTGAAAATTTTCGGCGACTCACAGTTGGTAGCACAGCAAGTAATGAACCAATGCGACGCAGTCAACGAAAGTATGATAGCATACAAGGAGGTGTACAATGAGCTGGAGAAGCTATTCGATGGTTGTGAGGTAAACCACATCAGCAGGATGAGCAACGATGAAGCCACGCCTCGCAAACATCGGGTCACAATGCCTCGCAATCCCTCCAGGTGTGTTCTGGGAAGAGATTAGCGAGAGATCAACAAAACCAGCAAAAATAAAGGAGAAAAAAGAGAAACCTTCGAGTATCGCCAAAAACATAGCGTGGTTAAAGAAGAAGAGCAAGATCTAGTCATGATGGTGCAAATCCCATGATGCAAGCATACATATCATATATCCTAAGGAAAACCATACCCAACGATCCAGTCGCAAGGCGAATAATCGGGAGATCAAAAGCTTTACGGTGGTAAAAGGGGAGCTGTACAACCGCAGTATCTCGAGTGCTGCAGACGTGTGTTACACCCGAAGAAGGAAGGATCATCCTAAAGGACGGGCATGAAGGAATATGGGCATCACGCAAGCAGCCGAGCCATCGCGGCTAAGGTTTTCAGCAGGATTTTTACCGGCTCACAGCAATCGAGGATGCGAAGGAAATAGTGCGAACTCATGACGCGCGTGCCAAAGATTTGCGGGTAAGAATCTCACTCGCCAGCGCCAGCACTTGGTGCCAATCCCACTATCTCTGCCCTTTGCTCAATGGGGTCTCTAGAACATGGTGGGTAAGCTGCACAAATCACCTGGAGGATATGAGTACTTGCTGGCAGTGTCGACAAACTTACCAAGTGGATAGAGGCGAAGCCAATAACTCACCAGATGCAGCATCCGCAATAAAATTTGTGAAGAGCATCGTTTTTCGATTTGGCACGCATCGTCACTTTACAACGGCAGTAACTTTACTTCCAAGGAGTTCAAAGCATGCTGTATAAAACTAAGTTTTGCATCCGTCGCACATCCACAGACCAATGGTCAAGTCGAAAAGGCCAATGGCATCATCCGCAATGGCATCAAGAAGCCATCGCTGTGACCTTGGAAAAAGCCAGGCATACTTGGCCGGAGGAGTTACCAAGTGTTTTGTGGAGTATTCGAACACCACCAAAAACGACGCAGGAAACACCGTTCTTTCTCGTCCACGGAGCCGAAGCAGTCTTGCCGAGAGAAATAGAGCATGATTCTCCACGAGTCGCAGAAAAGGACGGGTTGAAACTCGAGAAAGCTTTGGAGGATGATGTCGATGCTCTCGATGAAGCTCGAGACGAAGTCCGGTCACGAGTCGCCAAATATCAGCAGACTCGAAAACTATCGCGCCGATTTATTGCGGCCAAGATCTTTCCAGATCGGAGACTTGGTTTTACGACCAAATCAAAAAAGCCATGAAAAACTCGAGTCACCGTGGTTGGACCCTATGTCACAGAAGTAATAGAAGGAGGAGCATACGGTAATCAAAGACAAGAAGATGGATTGACGAGCAAATCCCCGGAACGTGGCGCAGCTTCAGGGTGCTTCTACGCCTAGTGCTCTAAAAATATAGTCCTCCTTGTAAAGCTTCAATGTACCGAAACGCCCACGAGTTTTCAGACGCACTTTCCAGGGCACCGAGTGGGGCTGGAAAGGCTTTTAATGAGGCGGCCTGTGCTGCAATATAATAAAGATAGTGGAATTATATATCTTCTTTCCGACAAGATCAGGGGTTTTCCCCCTTACATGATACAATATATATATATATAAACACAAGATTTACAAATGCAAAGAAGCATCCTGCCTTACAAAAATACCGCCAAAACAAAAAAGAGATATAGACAAAATAATGATCAACAAAAAGGCTCTGGGGCTTACACCCACAAAAATAGTATGTGCTGTATATTATCTTGCCTTGTTAAAAAACTTATTATACAAATATACGGATAGCCAATTAAAATAATGGGGCTAGACAACAGAAATATACCGGTTTTGCTTCACAATAGAATCACAACCATGATTCACAAAAAGAAAATTATCTACCAAAGGAAAGTAATTAGCCTTGATTCAATATATCGTCAAGAGTAACTCTGTTTTCCTCAGGAGCAGCACCAAGAAAATCAGCATAATGACCGTCTGCAAAAAAGTCGGCATCCATCCGAAGGAGGTCTTCAATCATTTCTTCGGCTATAGGAGAAACCTTCGTGTTAATACGATCGATACCAACTCTTCGGCGCCGTACCTTCTCCTGAACCTTCTCAACAACTTGGGTCAGATCAAGTTTTGAATGGCAGATCTGAAGCATTATGAGGGCAAATCTGGCGCCAGCTACCAGTTGAGCTCTGACAAAGTGATGGATCTTATGAGCATCCTTGAACTTCTCCATTAACTCGGGAAGAGTTTTTGGTTGAATATTCCGAGGAAACATAGAGTTATACACCATAGAGAGGGTCTTAGTACAAAAGTCAAGATACCCGCGAACCTGAAGCGCGCGATCTTGAAACCTCACGATTTGGCGAGTCCGTTCAGGTGCACCCCAAAAAGTCGACCCATGATCACGTGCAAGCCGAAGAAGGACATTAGAACGAGCCTCGACACGTTCATCTTCCGCAGCAGTATCCAAAAAGGCACCTATTGTTTCTCATAACAGGTCAGTAGGAAGAGAAGAAGCAAAGAAAGAAAAAGAAGAACGACAACGATAATGAAACATGCCTCGGCCATATCCAAGCTAGCATCTATCGCCAGCTGGAGCACAGAATCTTTCGAGACGCAACAAGAAGAACTTCAAGAATCGCAGTAGTCCTTTTCAAAGAATGGCGCTTCTTGCGCTTGTTGAGTGCAATTTTCGCCTTTGATGATTTACGACCCTCCATCAAAGACAAGTGATTGCTTCTTAACGCACTGAAGTTGGTGCCGAAGTTCATCCAATCCTTGCGGCAAGGAATCTTCGGCAAAGGAAGCATCAGCAGGAGTTCTCCTTGTGTGAGAAGAAGGCGAAATATTGAGACCAGGAGCGGGTGTATAATTGTCAAAAATTAACTGCAAAAAGAAAAATTTCGACATCAATCATCGAGCAAAGATAGATCTCCATTCATCTCCATAATATATATACGTCTATTACAAAAGAAGGACCTCTTGACAACCACTGAAGCAATCATCGC